>CM059186.1:180540472-180783857 GCA_030323885.1 Branchipolynoe longqiensis
ATGCAGAACATATGTCCGACATATTGCTAGTGTGTGCCAGCGAATGAGAGCGTATCATATAACGGATCAGAGCTTATGGCCAACGTACATCCCGGCGAAAAATGCTCGCATATGGTCACGCAACATTCGCAGAATGCCAGCGAATGTTATATATGTTATTCATTCGCCAGAAGAATGCCGGAATTGCAGCAATGCTAAACAAACATTAGACATATGTTAGAAATATGTCATTATACAATGTCAATACGTTGTCAACACACAGACTCTACATTACCGCAGACCCTCAGTCAGAATAATGGAAGTCAACATAGCACTGCATATGAACAATGTACCTCTAACAGACTTTTAACATACATTGACATATGGCTAACGTATGCATAACATATGCCCAATGTAACAGCCACACGTTGTCGCATGTCAAAAGTTTTTTGTGACCCCTTGATGAGCGACGCCATATAACGAAAACATTGGTGTACATTGATGTATACCAACGTATGCATAACGAACACGTAACATCCGAGTAACGCATATCAACATAGACCGAGGTAGTGGCCCAAAATCACCTATGTTGCCGCATGTTTGCGTGATCCATAGTAGTGTGACAGGGCTATAAAGTGTCCGTATTGCATATGGCTGGTTGTGGTATCCGAACACATAAGGGTACAAACCAAAGACAAATGTTTATATTAGCTAGCCTGTTATTCAGCACTACTAGGAAATGTCAAGAAACAGTGGAAGAAGTAAGACCAATTGTCACCGATGGAAATTTTCTCTAGGCAAATAAAAAATGATAAATAGGTAATCTGACTTCACAATGTCACACACGCATGTACATATGTGTATATATGTGCTCTATAATCTATTGTGGGAATATAAACAAGGACACTACCACTTATCAGTTTTCTTCTATATATTAGTTATTACCTACTATCCTACTGTCACCGTACTGATATGACCTTAGATGTTTCTAGGACGTAAAACAACAACAAACAAACAATCTAATGTCATAGGCGTTATATTAGTTCCTGCTTCTGCCACTATGGTGCCACCCTGATACCTGTTGCGTCTGATCGCCTCGAGACCTGCTCGGACGGTCCAATGGTAAATCAGGACTTACAACAATTTAGGGGTGCATACACATGGTTCACATTTTAAGGAGGGGACCACAATATCCAGGCCACTAACCAGGCGTTTCCTCCTCCCCCAGTCCCTAACTCTAGGTATTCACTCCTTGCGACAGTTAAGTCGGATGTGGGACTTGCTCCCACGTCGGGAGCACCACTGCCCAAAATTACATGTTTTATCATCAAGGGGACACCCTTCATCTTTATTTTGGGGAAAGCACAGCTTCTTCCCGTCTTTTGAAAAGAGCTGCCGGTCAGAACCTTGACCAGGCTTGCTGCTCGATGCAGTGCTCTTAACCGATTCATTCCGCATATACTTGAAAGCATAATATCTCAAAGCTAATTCCGGATTACCGGACCAGAAGACATACAGCCAATTTCCATATTGCTAAATCGTAGCTTGTGTGAGCATGATCTAGAAATTTGACTGACTTGGCCTTACCGGAAATATATTTTATGTGCTTTACAAAATGACGCAGGTCTTGTAGGTCTAGGTATTTTTTATATAACACCCAGCCACATGAAGCCTCAACAAGTTCGAAATGGGAAATTTTATTAAGGTATTTGCGGTCCTCAAGGTAAAGTTGTATCGACCACTTACTTCGCTGTTTTCGGTCTCGAATGGTCCCATCTGATGAGCTTGAGCTGGCTGATCTGTGGTGCTGTCGGTGTAGGCCATGGCGCCACTCCCTGGAGCTGATGTGCCTCTTGCAGGAGCTGCACCCCCTCTTCCGTCTCGCTAACGAGTCCGTCGCCTCATTGCCCAAACTCTTCTCGCAACAGTCAAGCTCGGCCCATGGCTTACGTCTTGCATTCGCCATCTCCCTCTTGGCAATGGCGCACTCCCGTTCGTCCATCTTGCCGTCGCTCAGTTTGTCTCGTCACTCCGTTGTGGGTGCCATCGCCTTGTCCTTCATGAACTCGCTGCTGTCGTCCGACATGGCACCCACTTTTTCACAGGACTTCACCGCCCTTCTTGTTTGCATCGCTACTACCGAGCAGCTATCATTCACTGGCCCTGGGTGTTGCATACTGCAAGGCCCACAGTACATAACCAAGGGCTGCCAAATGTAGACAGCCAAACAAAAATAAAATAATGTCCATAAGTTGTTATGGCATTATGGCGAATGGTAGAATGAGGCATCCGACTCATGCCTGCTAGTGTATATAGATTGCAGTTGTTTGGCTGGTGGAATAGCCAGCCACCTCCTGCCCGGTTCACCGAACCGGCAGGAGGGGGCAGCACCAGGCATTACCTACATCAGCATATACATAGTATATACGTTGGTTTATATATATTACGGGAAAAGCAAGAAATGTTGGATAAGATGCTAAGGGACCGTGAGAGGCTTAACCGAGCCGCCTCACCTAGTGGTGCCATGTTGTAGTCCGAGCTGCTCAAGCTACAAACCTCTGACTGAGAATCTACAGAATGGTATGTACTTAAATTTGCAGTGTCCGATGGTTTTGAAATGTTACTCTCTCTCTCTCACTCTCTCGATATATATAGGTGTATGGCTCAGATCATAGGTCCTGAAAGTGTTACACTATAGGCATGAAATAAAAGTGGCAACAGGGTCATAAAAGTACATGCTCTGTTTTGTGTGGAATATCTCCTGAGGAATGAGTTATAATTTAGAGCAAGAAAGTTTGCATTTTGACTTTCTACTATTCACATATTGTTGCAAAATAAGGGTAAAAACATGCATCATTAATGGTCCCACATGAAAATCGGACACAACAGGTTATGTACAGAAGTGAAAACTTGCTACGTTAATGAGCTGGCTAAAAAACAACACACTGAACGATACAATGTGGAAATATAATTTGTATTGTCATTCTTTTTGTCAAGAGCTTTGTACACATATGCTCTTCGCAAGTACAAAATTCGGACATGATAGGTTATGTACAGAAGTGAAAACTTGCTATGTTAATAAGCTGGCAAAAAAAAAACACACTGAATGATACAAGAATCTATCAGTAAAACGGGTGAAAAGAGTGAGGGATGTTCATTTTAAAACAAAGTTTTGTCCCCAGCTACAATTGTGCAGCACTGTGGCCATGATGTCTGCTTTCTCTAGGCTACGAAATATCACCTATTAGCAGGGGGCATGTCAACATTTTGAAACTGTGGACCATTTAGTGGTTAGATGAATATTAAATGGGAAGATACTGAATGGACCCATGATCAGAGCCTTACACACACACACACGTGCTTCTTCATGAGGAACCAATTTATTGGAGTAGACAATACAAGCTATAAAATATATCTACCACAATCAAGCTCGCAGCAGGGCCTTTTTTGCGAACACACAGACAAACAAACATATTTGCTTTCATTATATAGATAGATCGCTAAGTTTTGCGATAGTTGAAGTGACAACTTTTGGTGTGCACATGTAAAATCTTAAATCAAAGATTCCAACAATAACATGTTCTATTAGTATTAGTATCTACTTTCTATATTACACCTATGCAACAACACATGTTACATAAGTGCCCCAGTAAACAGATAAATACGTAGACCATCTTGCAGGAATGGTCAGTATCTAGGTCATGATTCAATAATGAAATGACATCATTATCTGTGGCATATCCGAACCGTTTTCGGCCAGTTCATTGTCCACCTCTTCTGCAACAATGCACAACTATTAACTGGCCTCCTCTGACAATGTAACATGAAACATGGTCCATATTGGTAGGCAAAGTGGGTAATTCGGGACCGAGTGTTAGCTGCCCTTCCCCCCCTCCCTATCCCTACCGCCCACACCCACACCACCACCCCTCACCCCCCTTTTATTCATAGGCCCCCAACTTAAGCTAGCATTCCTTACACGCGGTATGCGGCAAGCGGCATGCGGCATGCGAATATCGTATATGCAGAGTAGATATATGCCAACCCCCAACATTTGTTGGGGTTTTTCCTCAAATTTGTGAAGGAACAGTATTATTTTCTATGGTAAACGCAGCAGCATTCGCATTCACATGCCGCACCGATGGCTACATGGACCGATTCAGTTGCTGCATTCACATTCGCATTCGCATTCAGAGGCATGGAATCACCCCCATTCACTTGGATGCTTTTCCATTTTTTGTCGCATTCGCATTCGCATGCCGCATACCACATGTAAGGAATGTAGCCTTTACTCCAGGGCCCGTATTCATGTGGAGGTGCCAGGGCCTTAACCGCAGCTAGGGTAGCTCCACCCGGCTAACAGTGGAAAATTCTTATTCATGTGCCGGTGCCAGCCCTAACCGCCGACCGTAGCCTAGGCTAAGCTACCCCAGTTTCAAAACATGTTTAACTGCAAGCCGCGTCAGTTAGTGTGGCAGCCGCTGATATATTACAGCTAAATATATTCAATGCGATCATATTTAACAGAATTACATACGCAATAAGTGAAATTTCATCAATTTAACCCTAAATTCGAACCGATATTAACGCCGCCGCCGCATTGGCGGTGTTATGCATATTGTCGAATCGACGAATGTAAAGTAAACAAATCGCTGCCACCGCAGCAACGTCGATATTCATACTGTCCAATGTCAACTAAACATGGCCACCGCCATCGCCGCCATATCGGCGGCGATATATTAGGCCCAAATCTATTAAATGCTGTCATATTTAACAGAATTACATACGCCATAAGTGAAATTTAATCAAATTAACCCTAAAATCAAACCGTTATTAATGCTGCCGCCGCATTGGCGGCGTATTCATATTGTCAAATCGAGGGGATTCCCAAATCTATAAATAAACTCATGGTTAGCTATCCGCGGCGGCTTCGACGTTGGTGAATACAACTTGACCTATTTCTCCAACCCGCCGCTAGCCGCTGATAGCTACCCCAGAGCTAGCATGTAGCACCGGCTACGCCTCGCACCACTACATGAATACAGGCCCAGGTGGCGACACTGTCGCACGCGCTGGAGCCGCGCCGGTACCCGGCGACCCCTGTGACGTCATTTCCGCCCATACGGCGCCACAAGCCCACTTCTCCTCCTGACGCCAACTCAGCAACACCTACCCTGTACCTTCTTCCGACCCTTAACCTATACCTCAATAAATTTCCATACTATAGCTCCGTCTTGTGTCCTGAATTACCTTGGTGTCTAGTTGGAACCAGCTGTTACACTGCACAATCTTGCCACGCCACGGGCTAGTGCCGTCTATTACTGTCTTATAGTGGTACTTCTCGTTTTAACATTTCTTTTGTTTTATTTGAAAACAAGCAAGCAGTAACTCTCACACCATTGAACCTATATTGAGACCGATCTACATCACTGATCTTGTATTTTGGATTATGATTATGACGACCACATCTTAGAGATGGGTTCATAATGAGAAAGCAGAATTGTCCTTATCTATTCGAGTAAGATTCCCTTGGAAATTTGGTAAGCACATTTCATAGGAAGAGTCTTAGGCATATCAGACATCATAGATGTGCCTGGGCGTTGATAAGAAATTGATTAGATTAAACATGCGATCGAATAGTGCTTGCTGATGTCCGATTACTTAGGTCCCAATAGAGTGTGGTTGTGTGATGTCTGTGGTGAGCGCGTGTATATGTGTGGAGGAGAGAGGAGGTGAGAGGGTGAAAGGAGGAGAGAGGAGAGAGGAGAGAGGAGAGAGGAGAGAGGAGAGAGGAGAGAGGAGAGAGGAGAGAGGAGAGAGGAGAGAGGAGAGAGGAGAGAGGTGGGAGGGGAGTGGAGAGGAGAGGAGAGGAGAGTAGAGGAGAGGAGAGGAGAGGAGAGGAGAGGAGAGGAGAGGAGAGGAGAGGAGAGGAGAGGATTACTTTAATTATAAAGGGGGCATTTGACACTGACAAATTTATATGTCAGTTATAAATTTGGCTGGGGGATATTACTTTATTTTGAAGGGGGGCATTTAACACTGACACATTTACATATCAGTTATATATTTGGGTGCGGAAGATAATTTTACGGGTAAGATTCCTGTAATTAACACTGAAATAATTTACATGTCAGCTGTTTTAAGGGGGGGGGGGGAGGGGAGGAGAGGAAAGTGTTTTCTAGGGACAAAATTACATTGCATATGGGCAAAGGCCTTATTTATTTCAATTTCTTGGGGGGTGGGACTTGTGTATTACTTATTATAATAATGATATGATAATGTTTACTAAGAAATTGACTCAGAGACCAAAATCCCATTTACAATATGAATAGTTTTTTATTTACAAACGTTTGTACAGATTCCTCCCAGGTGCAATACTTTACTAAATATATCCAGTTACACAGTAAAACAAAAGACATACAAAGGAAAATACTCTCAGTGACACAGTAAAAAAGAAAAGACATACAAATGAAAACAAAAAAGAATGGCCCTGGACCTTCGGGGGGGGGGGGGGGGGGGGGGGAGGGGTGTCAAGCTCCCCTGGTGCAAAGAGCTCCTGCACCTCAATGTTCAGATTTGACATGTTGGATATGCCCGACAGGCCGGACAGGTTCAGGAATCCATCCATGGCTGTCAGTGTCGCTCCCGCCCGCATACTGGCACTCTGGTTGAGGAGCCATGCTGCCGTTAACGCGCTGCCACTTTTGTGTGTTGCAGGCTGCTGTCGTGGTGACTGACTCAACACCGCTGCGGGTGGACCCATTGTCTGTGCGGGGAACTAAGGCTGCACCCTCGACGCTGGTGGCGTTGGGGGCTGCAGCAGCAGCGGTGCAGGCTGCAGAGGTGCAGGAAGCAGCGGCGCAGGAAGCAGCGGTGAAGGCTGCAGCGGTGCAGGCAGCAGCGGTGCAGGCAGCAGCAGGTGCAGCATGTATTACTGCATATAGTCTAGGCTTTGGGAGGCCCAGGGTGTTCCTGCTAGTGGTTGATGTCGCCATTGGTGGGGATGCGGCTGGTACCCCTCATTTGGCGACGGGCAAGAGGATGCATTGGACAAAGAGGAGTAGCATGATGTCACAGAGTGGGGGCCACACAGTCTGAGTCATGGGGGGTGAGGGGGCCAGACCCGGGACAGTGCCGGCCCCGAGTCGACGGTCCCGTCGTCCGTCACCTCCGACTCCATCAACTGCGACAGGACGATGTTTATCGCAGTCCACGCATGGTGGAACTGGCCCTTGGTCATTGTCAACAAACAGTCCCACACATGTGCATGGTTGTTAGGCTGTCCAACAGGTTGCCTGAGGCGTTGACACATTGCTTCAGAGCATCCAGCAGGTCATCCTCCCTCATGGACTGTTTCCCCTTGCCTCGGGCCTCGGCTAGGGGTTGTTGTTCTCTGCAGCCCCCAGATCGCCATGTGCTATGTCAATGGCGGCCAACACCTGCAAGACAAAATAATAAAGCAACATAAGTACAATGAATACGCGACAACATGACTTCACATAATGAGGGCAATAATAAATAAATCCACATGATTGCATATAATAATGCCATTAAATAAATACAATGATTTATCCACAATGAGGGCAATAATAAATCAATCTACATGCTTGCATATTATAATGCCATGAAAGATATAAAATGATTTGTCCACAATGAGGTCTAAAAGAAATAAATAAATAATTAAATAAAAGAAATTAAAATTAATATCCACATGAAAATGAAAAAACATAGTACTTACAATTCTGCAGGGCTCTGGCCGGTGTAGCACGACTGAGCTGAGTTAGCCGAATTTGTCCATGATCCACTGCTCCCTCTCAGTCCGGTTGGGCGCCCCATCACCGCTCTTCTTTTTATGCAGCCTGGTCTTGCTATCCCGCCTGGATTTGAACCAGCCTTGGAGATGTCCAGTGGTTCTCCGCATCTTCTGGGCCTGGTTCTCCCACAGCTTGCTCATTTTGTCGGTCCTCCGGTAGTCGGTCAACTTGACGTTCCAGAGGACCGGGGTGTCATGGAGAAAATCCAGCACCACCTCCTCCTCGTCTCCAGGCAAAATGCAGGAGCAGGAGACGAGACCATAGGAGATGGTGGAGATGGTGCTGCTGCTGATGGTGGTGGTGTACCAGTCATCCTCTTCCTCCCCTTCCCTCTTCCCCTCCCATAGCTAGTGAGTTATGTCGTAGTGTGCCAGGAGTATTAGATGTTGCTAGGACATAAATCCCCAACAATGGTATGGATACAAAGCTGTCCCTTGACAGCATAAAGGCCCATGAAAGAAGCATATTAGAAATGGCTGCTAAGGCTTGGAAAGCCCAATCAGTAAAAGAAAGTAGATCCTTGATCTAAAGACATACAACAAATATCTATGTAAAAAAGGGAGGATGCTGATGACACCCTAGGGCCAGAATTCCAGATGGGCATGTGATAGGTCATGCCCCACAAAAGGGGAGGCCCCAAGGGAGAAACCTGGACCACCCTCAGTAGATAACAAACAACCACAAACCATCAAAAAGAGAGTCTCCCGATCTGAAAACATACAACAATATATATGTAAAAAAAAGGGAGACCCTGAAAATAACCTGGGGCAAAACCCCAGAAGGGCATTTGATAAGTCATGGCCCACAAAATGGGCTGCCCAAAGGGGATAATCTGGACCACCCTCAGAAGATAACGAACAGCTACAAACTACGTACATGCCCATAAATGTAGAGTAGGCTATTTCATAAGTAGTAGTAAAACAAAAACAAAAACACTAATATACTATTCGCACCCACTACAAGGGTGATCAGAAAATAAAACCAATAACACCTACACTTAGAACTATCCTTCCCTATTTCGGATCGACCTTGGATAGCCAAACCCAACACAACACAAGCTCAAACATTTAGGAGCCAAGAACACACTTAACTGCCACGCCTGTGAAAGTACAACGTCTGAACACTTTGACTTCTGGATACTGAATGGTTTATTCACGGCCTAGGGCTCGCTCAACCCACCGGCTAAACTTTCCATGACGTCATCTCATTAGCATATTCCTTTGTCTCAAACTTTGCATCTCGTTAACATATATTAGCCACACACCTAGACGTCTATTATGCATATATCACAATGCCTAACAGCTACCTAGCAGTCCTTCCCTATTTGGGATCGACCTTGGATAGCCAACCCCAACACAAAACAAGCTCAAACATCTACAGATACTAAATAATCACCATGTACCTGGTATTGTGTTTTTTTTTGTTTTTTGTTTTTTAATTGAGGCTGTATTTATACTGTCCATAGTATATAAGCCCGGGTACCCAGGCTTGTTTTCAATGATGGCCAGTTGTAGTGTTGGTGTTATCTTACCACACAGTAGCTGCTGATAAGTAATTTGATTGCCCGCATTTCAGTAGCAGATAGATAGTTGGTTGGTATGGTTAGTAGCCTATGTTAGTTTTTTGGGATTTTCTTGGCATATAAGTATTTTATTTTGTTCTACTCTTATTACTAGACTAGCCTACTCCTATTTACATATCATAGGCTTGTATGTAGCTGTGCAGTGTGTTATCTGGCTACTTTTGACATGGTTACCTTCCATTGGGCGTCCCGCTGGTGGGCCGTGACATATCACATACCCCTTTGCAGTGCAGCTTAGTGGGGGTTTCCTAGCTTTATTTGTGTGAGAAACAAAAACATCTCATCACCTCCTACTGTGTGATAAGATTGAACCACTACTACAACTGGCCACCATTGAAAACAAGCCCGAGAATTCGAGCTTACATGCTATGGACAGTATAAACACAGCATCAAAAAAAAGAAAAAAAAAGAATTACTGCATGCATTTTCCCCACAAACTGGAGCTTTGGGAATGGCCTGTATGTGGGAAGATCAAGTGCAAGAACAAGACACGGAAATAACAATACCTGTCCATTTACCAGTCACCAGCCCCCCCCCCCCCCCCCCCACTCCCCTCCTCTCCCCTCCCCTCCCCTCCGCGCACCACCACCCACTCACCTCCACACACACACATATCTTCTCACTCCCACCAAACCCTATCGGTAGTCACGTGATAGCAATACGTGAACTTGTCCCCGAGAGGAGCGTCAGTGTGTGTGTGTGTGTGTGTGGTGTGCGCGCCTGTGTGTGCACCAGCGTGTGTAATCAGTGAGGTGCACGGCGAGGTGTCAGTAATCAGAATGAAAGCCACAGAGACGGCCGGCAAAGGAGAAACGCGGCCTACCAGTAGGCCTACCACTACCAGCCAGATTCCATGGCGCCGCTGATACTGGGATATTCTTCGCGCACCACATCCCGGGCCCTGCTCTTGCTTGTGTTGACGAGCGCTGTTGCGATAACGGCGGCGCTGGTGCCGGCAGGCGGCCGCCTCGGGACCGTACCCGCTATGATCGGCTCAGGATGGAAGAGGACAACGGGTGTCCAGGGATTCAACACCGGACCGAAGCCCGATGGCCCCGGTGACACCCGAACTCCAATGACTGCACACATTTCGCGCGACACCCTCAGCCATTTGTGCTATGCACGCTGCATTGTTACCTGCCAAGATTCTATGGTGAGTTTTGGTACTGATATGCTCTATAATACCGCAGTCACACTACTGCTTGCAACCACTTGCAACCATATAAAAAGGGTTGCTCACAAAGAGGTCGCAAAGTAGTCGTCACTGGTCACTGACCTCCTTGCGACCATTTTGGTTGCAGCTACTGCACTAAGACCTCCTTCTGACAAAATTGGTCACCCAGAGTGAAGCAAAAATGAGAGACAAATAAGTGTTCACGCTTCCTGTCTACCATTCGCTATTTCACTATTCGCTATTATTTGGTCACAAGGTCACTGGTGACTGTGGGTTCTTTGGTCAAAAGTGGTCACAAGTAAGTCACAAGCCGCGTTGTGACTGGGGCTCAGGGTACCTGAGGTGGCATCCAAATCCCATGTGGAAGGTTGGACTGTTCTATTCAGGGCCATTGATACTTTTCACTAGGCCTACCTGGCTTTGGCATTACTAGAAAATAACGACCTCAGTATCAGAATAATGTGTGTGAGTGGGCTATAACATCTTGGTGCCAGCGGCCAGGGCCCTCGTTCAGGGTGCACTCCTCGAAGTGGCCTCGGAGAAATTCCTGATGTCACGCTAGTCTGAAGGTAGAGAAGTCTGAATAAAAGAGAAGGCAGTCGGGGCCATACTCTCAAACTAGTAAAACCCAGAGCCATTTCAAAGTTAAGGCAATACAGTTTCTCAAAGAGGATCATAAATACATGGAACAGTCTCCCACAAAATGTTATTGATGCTGAGTCAATAAATTCATTCAAGAACAGATTAGAAAAAGCATGTGCTGATGATCCAGGAAAATTTGACCCCTTATTCACCACATGCTGCTAATTATTCCTTGTGTTGCTGATTTACTTGCACTCAAGCAAAAATGAGAGACAAATAAGTGTTCACACTTCCTGTCTACCATTCGCTATTTCGCTATAAAAGCAGTCAGTTGCCTCGAAAATAGCCGCCTCCATAGGAGTCAGCCATTTGCAATTGAAAAGAACAGCTCTGCTTGGCTGAAACCACTGAAGTCGGCAGTCATTTCTTAGGCGCTTTTTGCCTCCTACCTGAAAAGCGAGGTGTCTCCGAGGCGTAACCTGAACGCAAATAGGCCAAAAAGCCGTCTCTGAGTCAACTCCGGGGCATATCCTGAACACGGCCCTGGTCTTCCAACGGGACAGCATCCAGAGCGTGCACTGCCGTAAGCCGGTACACATTCTGATACGACCTTAGATGTGAGTAGGTTGTAAACCCCAACAAAGAATCGTCCATATGGTGCAGTAACTTTAGCGTTGAAGGTTTGGGGAATCGTGCAATTGTGGTATTTTTGCATCACAGTTTTATTTGTTGGGTTGATGAATACATTTGCTTTATGTTAGGTCCAGGTACTCTTCTACAATTCACCCCCAACCCTCACGCTCACACAACGCATAGATACTTCCACCTTGGTTGCCTTATGTGATGATCTTGGGTTAGATCCCTGGGCCGCGTTCAGGCTCCGTCTTGGAGGTGCCTCAGAGGCGCCCGTGGCGTCAGGCTAGTCTGAACGACAACAGCACTCACAGCAGTTGGTCGCCTCGAAAATGGCCGCCCCCATAGGTGGCAGCCATTTGCAATGGACAAGCTGCGCTGTAATTGGCTGAAAGCACTGAATGCGGCGGCCATTTTCGAGGTGCTTTTCATCTCCAGTCTGAAAAGAGAGGGTCTCCGCGACGTCACCGAGACGCACTCTGAACGGTATTAGGCCAAAAAGCATCGCCGAGACGTCGCCGAGGCACCTCCGAGATGGACATGAACGCGGCCCTGGTCCATTTACACAATTGGCATTCGTTGCTACCTCGTGAGACACTTATAATAATTATAAGACAATGTAGGGAATGCATGACTGGTTCATACTCATAGTTAATCTGCGTGGTAACTGGTATAGGCCTATGTTGTGTTAGTTTTCGACCGGTACAACGGAACAAAACTAGGAAGTCGCTATTCGGACAGAAATCCAATTTAGTAGCTATTCTTCATTTCCCTGTTCATTGCCCAATCCTGGGCCTGTCGCTAACTTTCTCTTACTCGTTTTCTTTCTGTCTGAAATTAAAACTCGTAATGCTCCATAGACTGAATGAAAAAATAAGAGCGGTAAAAAAGCCACCAAGTCATGCAGCAAATATTTATATCATCATCATCAATATGTCATCTGAAGGGTCCATATGTTCAGTTCACATGTCTCTCCTACAGAATGCACTGTCAAAGTCGGCGCAGTATAAGGAAGTGGGTCACTCTCCTGTAAACTGGCCAGAAGTGTCACATGGAGAGTTAATATCTAATATTTGAATTTTTTACATTTGTTGGTTGCAAATGAAAGCTGGAAATCTCCCCTTTAAATCTATGTAAAGTATAAATTAATGAGATAACAAATAAAGGTGTAGTCCATGATTATGCTATATCTTATGGCAGTATAGCATGTGTTGCTCAGATGTAACACATGTCTTGGACACCACACAGTCTGCTCAATACAAATCTAAGCATAATTAAATAATTTCATACTTAGAAGCATATTAATCATGGCATAATATACAGAAATATGTAGTGCTTATATTGATAAAAAAAGGAGTAATTCCCAGCCATGGTTTATTCACTGAATAATTAGTGTACAATATTTGTGTAGCATCCAGACACCAGTGGTTACATCTGTGACGAAAATTTGTAATGTTATTTCTGAAGACATCAAATAATTTTCTTTTAAATTTAACCATTCATACATGTTAATAAATACTTTCTTTTCGATTTGGGAACTGTTTTGTTTGATATCTCAATGCAATACAAGATGTTAGTAAGGAACCAACCATGTCCCATATGTCATGTTACAAATGGCTGACTGTAAAATGGGGGTGTTTGGTACAAAAACACATCATAACTAAAAGGACCAATGTTGCACACAGTTTATTTTATTTCCCTTATTTCTTACATCAAATCTGAACATGAATATGAAAAGTATAAGGAAAAAATAAGTAGGAAGTGTTTTTATTGATGTTTTAAAATCCCATCCCATGCTGACCATTTTTGAGGAGAGTGAAAGGGCTGTCACACTACGACGTAAGAGCCAACGTAAGCCTGGTGTAGGTGACTTTTCGTCATTACGTTGAGGTACGTTGGGTTACGTTATTATTACGTTAGACTGACATCGAGCTATGTCACGTTATGTCATGTTAAGGTTTTGGACATGTTGAAAACTTTTGACGTAGCTCGACGTGATGCTCTGATGTTCGGGTGACGTCACACTCAGGTGACGCTGACTTTAGACATGTGGCAGGGATGCAGCGGCTACGTTAGATCAACGGTGCATTGTTTGGTTGGTTGTTTGGTTGTTGGTTGGTTGTTGGTTGATTGTGGATTGGTTGTTGGTTGGTTGGTTGTTGGTTGGTTGGTTGTTGGTTGGTTGTGGATTGGTTGTTGGTTGGTTGTTGGTTGGTTGGTTGTGGATTGGTGGTTGGTTGGTTGGTTGTTGGTTGGTTGTTTGGTTGTTGGTTGGTTGGCGGTTGGGTGGTGGTTGGGTGGTGGTTGAGTGGTGGTTGGGAGACGGTTGGGTGGTGGTTGGGTGGTGGTTGGGAGGTTTTTGGGTGGTGGTTGGGTGGCGGTTGGGTGGTGGTTGGGTGGCGGTTGGGTGTCGCTTGGGTGGCGCTTGGGTGGTAGTTGAGTGGCACTTGGGTGGTGGTGGTTGGTTGGTTGTTGGTTGGTTGTGGATTGGTTGTTGGTTGTTGGTTGGTTGTTGGTTGGTTGTGGATTGGTTGTTGGTTGGTTGTTGGTTGCTTGTGGATTGGTTGTTGTTGGTTGTTTGGTTGGTTGTTTGGTTGTTGGTTGAGTGGTGGTTGGGTGTAGCTTGGGTGGTGGTTGTGTGGTGGTTGGGTGGTGTTTGGGTGGTGGTTGGGTGGCAGTTGGGTGGCGGTTGGGTGGTGCTTGGGTGGTAGTTGGGTGGTGGTTGGGTGGTGTTTGGGTGTTGGTTGGCACAATGCTATACCGACGTTACGCTCACTTCAACTACGCGGCATTGACGTCCCGAATTTGCATATTACGCCAAGATTTTCGACGAGTTAAATTTATTTTCACGTTGTCCCTACGCTGGGCCGTTACGTCGTAGTGTGACAGGGCCATGACCCAAGTACATTATGTAAATAAATACAAGCAGTGAGCAGGGTAGCAGCTGTTCAAGTCTCACGCTCTTTGAGTGGCTTACCTCAGATAACAGGCTATGTTCGCGGTATGCCAGCAAGACACCTCTCGACAGTGCTGCTTATCGGATGTTTGAGGACAGTGTCGGTTTAAGGATTAGGGTTTGTGAGTCCAATAGACATTTCAGAAAGGATGCCTTCTGCTGACTTTTCGGTTATTGGGATTTCCAAAGAGCTAAGACATAATTTGCGAGCTATCACTACGCAACATATATTTATAATATATCTAGCATCATACAGATATATATCAGTGGTTGATTGGAGTTTATGTCCTGGCAATATCTAAGGTCATATCAGGACGAGTACCAACGTTTGATAGTGTGCACTCATGGTAATTTATAGTGCTGCCCCCGTGGGAGACCAGGCACCAGCACCATGACCTGATATCCCACTCAGCCACATCATAGTGACACTAAGCCAATCAGTCCTTGCCCTATCGTAATATAATAATGCTAAGCCCCTAGCTCGGAAGGGACAAGTATAATTTTTTAAGTGAGTGGTTTGACTTGGTCAGTGCCTCACCCATGTGTTCGAATCCCACGATCTACCAAAATGGGAGACGGATGCTCAACTCATTCTGCCATCCTGTCTGGTCTATTCATTAAGGTATGCATACTCTATATATATATATATATATATATATCATCTTAATATATCAATCTTACTGGAACATTCATTAAGCTATTCATATCATTATAATATATAATACATATATATATCAGTTCTAATGAATATATATCCCAAGAAATAGTATCATTAACACTAATATGCATATGAATAAGAAAATATATGGATATCATAAGTATATGTATATCAATCCTACTGATTATATTTGTGAGGAAAATGTATATATTTAGCATATGTATATATATATATATATATATATATATATATATGTATATGTAAGAATTGCACGGCAACACAGTATTGGTGGGTACATTATTTATTTACAGGAAGTGAGAATAGTAGAGAACAGTAATGCACCTGGCTGGGCCTCAAATGCCCTACCTAAAATGGATAAGAAACAAGTTTTGAAAGCAAGTGTGGAGGCTCTGGCTGCCAGGGACAGACTGAGCCAATATCAACAACAGGTGTAGGGAGGCTCCTGCCCACCTGGTGGTTGTGCATGGCACTATCCTGTGAGCCCCCCAGGAGCCCCTGGGTGGCAGCACTGTGCAATTCGGTTACATCCGCATATACGTTGTATATACGTGGGTGTAAAAATTGCACGGCAACACAGTATTGGTGGGTACATTATTTATTTACAGGAAGTGAGAATAGTAGAGAACAGTAATGCACCTGGCTGGGCCTCAAATGCCAAAGTCAGAGACACACCAGACAGAAGAAAAATAAAAGAAATTAAATCAAGACGGAAAGAGCTGTGGCGACCTTGATGTCCGCAACGATCCGGTCGGCCAGAGGACGAGCAATGTATCTATAGATGCAGTCCGAGGACCAGTCACCGCATACCTCGATCTCATCAATGGAGGCCCCTTGTAGGGCGAGGAAGGTACACCCACCCCAGCGGATTGAGTGGCAGGAGAATGAGGAGGCATCTAGTCCGGCCTCTTCCGAGAACATTTTTTATGGTTGCCTGGAGGGTAACATAATCTAAAGGTCTGTAGCCCCCACGAGCAGAGGGAATTTGGAAAGCAGGGGCATCTTGCGTTACTTTAACCGGTTAGACCTGCAAGATAGAGGTAGTTGCTAAATAATTAGGCGCAACAGAGACGGCCGGCAGGATCGGCGTGAACAATGCGGTGCTTGCTAAGAACATCTTGCCACCTGCTCAGAGCGTCACAGATAGTGTTGTCTCCGCTCCTAGTGTAAACAGACTTCACGTCGAAGTTAAAGGTAACTGAAGTGCAGAAGAGCTCCTTAACCCAGCCCATGATGGTTTTATTAATGCAGCGGCCGGTGGCAAGTGCAGCACAAACCGTAATGTTGTCAGTCACGAACACGACACTTTTGTCCTGCCAAAGATGGCCCCAGCGGCGGGCAGCGGCGATGACAGCCCACATCTCTTTCTGGTTAATGTGGGTTTCGGGCCCAACCCCAGTTGCACCGGCATGATGGTAGCCGACCTCAGAGGCCAGGTCACGCTCGTTTGAATGAAAACAGCCAACCAACCAGTCGTCCGAGTGGGTCGCTCCAAAGCACCAATCAGAGGTGTCACTGTAGACCGAAACAACAGCTGCGTGGGGGCCAAGAATTTGTGCGTAGCTGTTGAAAGTATCAACGTAATCAAGCCACCACTTGAGCTCTGACCTGAATTCCTCATTAAGGCGGAACATGTAGTATGGTTTACGCAGCTGACGAATCGCGTTGTAGACCCTGGTAGAGAAGGAGCGGCCCCCCCGGACGACAGTAGCGCAATGGGCTAAGCGGCCACCTAACCTCTCTAGGTCTTTACGTGAGGCCTTTCATTTGCCGTGGAACCCTGATAGTACACATTTAAGTTTAATCATCTTATCTCGGGGAAGGCGGTGCTGGAGAAGGACACTGTCAACTTCGATACCGAGAAATCTTGCACACTGGGCAGGCGCGCGGAGTTTGGGGTAGCTTAAGTAGAACCCCATCCTGCGAAGGACGGCAGCAATTTTTTGCTGATTAATTGCGCAATCCTCGAACGAGGAGCCTAGAACGGCGAAGTCGTCCAGGTAGTTCCCACATCTGGCGACTCCGTCGCGCCTGCCACAGTGAGCAACGAAATCCGATATGCGGTTGAAAATGTAGGGACTAGAGGAGAGCCCCATACATAGTCGGTTGTCAAAGAAAATTTCTGGCCCACCCCCAGTGCCGAAATCCCACCTGATAGCCTGGAAAGGACGGTCCGTGGGATGGATGTTGATGGCCCTATAGGCATCCTTAATGTCTATAGTGGCTATGAAGTCTCTGCAAAGGAGCTGGTCAACTAAGTCGCCAACGCCTTGGTAGCAAAAGGAATGCGACGCCTCGTCGACAAAACTGTTCACCGAGCGGTCGCTGGGCTTACTGCAGTCGACAATGGTGCGCATTCCATCGCCGCCTGACTTGGGGACAGCAAAGACATTGTGGGTGCAGATAGGGGCTGAGTCGCCCCGACTAATATAACCACAGCTGAGCTCAGAGTTGAGCTTACTATTGATAACATTTTTGTTGGCACCATCCCGGGTAGGCCGAGAGGGGGCCGAGTAGCTGGCGGTGCAATTGGGGTTGATGACTTTGAACCCAAAGAGGGAGCCATACAGTATGAACTCCCAGTCATCAATGGCAAAACCGCGAAAGAAGCATTCGCATATGACGCGACAGGGTTTAAATTGAGCCCTGCTGGGGCCTATGTAATGCACACATGTAAAGGTGGCATTCTTACAGGCAAGGGAAACAGTTAACACAGTGGGTTCGCTAGAAGAGCCAAGTTTATCAAAGGCAGTTACGTAGATACTACCCTCCACCCAGGACTATGTTAGCCAACTGCAGTCAATTAGAGGGCAGTGCGGCATACCGCCAATAGGGGGCACGTCAATGTTCACATTACAATGGGCGGCCAAATCGAGGGGGCCAACAGATTTAAGTAAATGGTCATGAACTACATCACGAGGAACAGGTTCATATGGGGGAACATGTTCAAGTACAGGGCCCGAGGTCACATACATGGGAGAAATTAATGGCAGGTTGTCGGAAATGGTAACCGGCGTCGGGGAGGCAGCACAATCTGCCAGAACACTAGGATCTAACCCAACAATGGTATGACGATCCCCTGAACACAATTTCAGGACGCGCCGCATCGAACCGCCGACAAACCCCTAGTCCTTCGAGCACTTGCTCCTTATGTGTGCTTTACTACCGCACCTGGAGCACCAGTGGCCGTAACTACAGGTGCGTTCATCCCTGCTGGAGCCCTCATCCTTATTGAACGAGAAGCAAGGCTTCTTCCCGTCCCTGACAAACAACTGCCTCGGTTGATCCCGGTTACCACTGCTCGAGTGACCAACTCCCCCCCCCCCCACCCTGCTTTTTCATATGCTCGAAAGCATAGTATTTCAGGGCAAGTTTGGGATTGCCCGCGGAGAAGGCCGCGTAGCCCTCAGAGATGGCGAGCTTGCGGATGGCACGGTCGTAGTTCACGTGCGTGTTTTCCTGGAAGGACCCAGACTTGGCCTTGCCCGCGATGTATCCAAGGTGTTGGAGGATGCGCAAGAGCTTACCGCCATCAGTCACCTTAGAGGCTACCACCCAGTTTACGGTTGCCTCTATCAGCTTGAAGGGCGATAACTTCTTAACATCCCTCCCATCCTTCGCGTGCCTATGCAGCGACCACTTGCTTCTGGCCTTCCTCTCTCTGCTGGCAGAGCGGTCGTCTGATGAGGAAGAACTCGAAGCACGATGTCGATGATGATATCTCCTATGATGCGAGGACGAAGATCGTCTTTGTATCGCGCTACGGCCTCGCAAATGCGAGCTGTCGTGGTGGCCGCTGGATAGTCCCGCCGGCCCGTCATGTCGGATTTCTTCGGATTGTTTCGAAGTCCGTGCAGACAGCCGAGCGACGTCGTCGAGTAGGTCTTGCTCCTCCCTTTCTAGTTCGGCTAGACCCTTCCGCTTTCGCAGCTTAGCAATGCGGGCTAAGATCTCCCGTTTGTCGTCTTCGCTGACATCATTTTCGATCCGGACGACCTGGTCGATCACGTCCTCGTGCTTGGACGATAACAATTTTCCTCCCTTGGCCATCTTGTCGACTTTCGGCGTCGAACGGGTCATCCGTTTCGTCGAATCATGACGAGTGCAGCCGTCGTTTACTGGGTCTTGATGGACGATACTACAAAATGCGCAGTACTCCTTTGGCATTGTCAGTGCGGTTACGGCAGTGATTACCATATCGACTGGTCGCCGTACGGACGGTCGCCGTACGGACGGTCGCCGTACGGACGGCCGTATCGACAGTACCGTTTTTCGTCATTAACCGAAATATGTCGATTATTCGAAGAAAAAATGGTAGAAATCACGGCAGGCATCCCTGTTGAAGGTCAGTAGCGCCGTAGTTGTGCCGTATTCGCTCATCGTTTACCGTAACCTTGAACACAGAAGAGCAGCCGTTAGGACTTTCCCGCCAAACATTTTTTGAATCAACATAACCGAACCGATAATGGCTAAGAATCTCCGATTACAGTATCGACAGGCCGATTACCGTGTCGACAGTACGTTATTGATATTATTAGGCTAAACTTGGGTTAACCGTCTAGCCGCCTCGACCGTTAAGACACTTTAGACAGGCCGTTAAGACGAACCGATTAAGCAGCTGATATGAACTGTATCGACATAAGTTAGTTTTAGCTCACAGTTTGTAGATCGGCCGTCTAGATGTAGATTCAGGTTTAGCAGCAGCCATACATTGAGCCGTATAGTGATCCGTATAGTGATCCATAGGAAACCGTAGACACAGGTAGCAGGTAGACTGTGTCTCCAGTTTTGAAAGCAAGTGTGGAGGCTCTGGCTGCCAGGGACAGACTGAGCCAATATCAAAAACAGGTGTAGGGAGGCTCCTGCCCCACCTGGTGGTTGTGCATGGCACTATCCTGTGAGCCCCCCAGGAGCCCCTGGGTGGCAGCACTGTGCAATTTGGTTACATCCGCATATACGTTGTATATACGTGGGTATATATACATACATATATATATATGACGATGTATATCATAATGAGGCATTAATTAGTGTCTGGTCACCTTAACCACACATCGCAATATACGACTGATATTGATAAGGCAGCCACCCCAAGTTATCTTTGAATCCAGGTCAAGAACAGTAGCACGAGGTCCGCCTTACTTGGAGAAAACTTATTTAGAGATAATATTAAGCATACTACACATTCAGCTTTTATTTTAACTCGGATAGATAAGCAAACATATTGTCAGGAAGAAACATATACGCTACTTTCTGTTTGCATATTAAGTAGACTGGCCCAGTTCGTTTATTGCGTCAGTGAAATTCAGTAATGACGTCACACCTCGTGTCTCTTGGACTTTTCTCCTTGTACATCGTCCAATGATCCATCCACCTAGCCCCGCCTCTATGTATCAAGTTACCAGTTATTTAATTTTGTATTTCTTTCCAATAAGGCCAAAACGTTTGACGCGTATTCTCGGTGGCCAGGCGAACTGTGTGACCCAATGTTGCGGTTTGGGGTCTCCGTCGGTTTCAGCTCTACGCTGTCGGTTCTGCGCATGCGTGGATGGGTCCCTTCAAGTTTGAATAGATAAATAAAAGTACCCCCCCCCCCCTTCAGCGATACAAAAAGAATCACCCCCCGTCTCACATACAAAAAGAATTGGTAAAATAATCCCCCCCCTCCCGAGATAGGAACAAAATAAACAAGAATTACCCCCCCCCCCCCCTCAGAGATACAAAAATAATTAGTAAAATAATCCCCTCCCCTCCCGAGATAGGAACAAAAATAAACAAAAATTACCCCCCCCCCCTCAGAGATACAACAATAATTATTAAAATAATCTCCTCCCCCTCCCGAGATAGTAATAAAAAAAAAAAAAGTACCTCCGCCTCCCTGAGATATATGAAACAATAATTAAAAGAATGCATAAGCCCCCCCCCCCCAAAATACCAAGCCAACCGCTGTGTGAATAGAGGTAGGACATACCCCCCCCCCCCCTCCCCCAAGCCAAGCCATGAATAAATAAATAAAAGTACCCCCCCCCCCACCTCAGCGATACAAAAAGAATCACCCCCCCCCCCTTCTCAGATACAAAAAGAATTATTAAAATAATCCCCTCCCCCTCCCGAGAGGACACTGACACTATAGTCACAGTATGAGTGCAGGGATTTGCGGCGATCGGCGACGGTTTGAATCTGGCTCGATTTTGATGCATACTATATGTTTTCTGCACTACGGTAGTGTTCTTTTATTCGAACGTAAGGACGTTTCACGCGTATGTGACACTGACACTATAGTGACAGACTAGTATGAGTGCAGCGATTTGCGGCGATCGGCGACGGTTTGAATCTGGCTCGAATAGACTACATCACGGTTCCGACTGCGCATGCGCTGAAAACGGCCGTGGGAGCAAAGCAACGGCGTACGGCCATTGACTTTGCCTATACGCGTATTGAAAAATGTCAGTTTTATTCAAAATTAATAGAAATCCAAAACCCTAACCTTATAAATCTAAAGCTGTGTTCACACACGCACTTTAAATCGATTCATATAAATCGACTTGCCTAGTTTGACGCACATTTGCCGTGTGAATGCGACGCTGTGTCGATTTAGGGCTGAATCGATTCGTATAAATTGGTTCATGGAAACCACCTTCGTGAGCTAGTTTATATGAATCGATTTGGCTTGAGCGCATCACACACATGCACAGTCGAGACCTTAGTTTGTTGACTTTCCGGTCGATCAAAATCGCATATTATAGAATTTAGTCTATGAAACCGCTAGCTGTGCACAGATATTTTTTTCATCATTTATTTGTAGGGTTTCACTGCCCAGCAGAAGTTTTGACTGTTCCAAACCAATACGATTCAGTCCATACAGATCTAGGTCGAACCCACTCTCTACTGGCGACATCGACTAACCGAAAGTGGCGCTGGTTAGTATCGACTTGCTCATGCGCAGATATCGATTTCCAGCTAAAAGTATTGCATGTGTGAACACGACACTAAATCGATTCATATAAATCGATTTGTCTAAGTCGACATAAAAGTTGTGTGTGTGAACACAGCTATATATAATCTTTTTGTTAAACATGTTTTCTATATGTGTTCCAAGCGGTTTGTCTCTAGGTGGTGCGGTTTTATCAATATTTTACTTTTTCTGTATGGAGATTGCTCACTGCCATTGACAATGCATTGAGTACTCTGGCTACAGCCGTGTTCACATGGGAAAAGTTTACGCCGCTTTATGCAAGGCGGATAATATGAACCGAACTAGTGTCGCATCCACACGGGCAGTACTTGGGCCGGAAATCGATATCAGCGCATGAGCAAGTCCATACTTACCAGCACCAGTTTCGGTTAGTCGACGTCGGCACGAGAGAGTGTGGGTTCGACCTAGATATGTATGGACTGAATGGTATTAGTTTGGAACGGTCAAAACTTCTGCTGGGCAGTGAAAACCTTAAAATAAATCATGAAAGAAATATATGTGCACCTCTAGCAGGTTCATAGACCAAATTATATTATATAGTGTGACATGCTTAATCCGCCTCAAGTAAGTCGGTTGCGTGCACACGGGTGATATAAGTTGAATCTAAGTTGGATATATAGAATCAAATGTAGGTACATGGTTTGGTTTTGAAAAAAAAAATGTCATCGGACAATGCAACTTTAAGGTCGGGTGGTGGTGGCGCCGGACCAATTAATCTGTATTTGCTGCATATGACTTTGAGTGCATTATTCCTATAATGAGCCAAAAATAAATGGAATAGTGATGGATATGTAAATCCCAGAAGTGTGGATATATATAATGACATACTCCTGGATGTCATTTATCACTTTAGTAGGTTTCTCGCTGTATTTCGTATGAAGGTCTCAATAGCTTGTTAGCTTAGACATGGAAAGTACACAATAGATGAATTTCACTGCATGAAGCCATGAACTATGATTCTTTTTGAGCATTACTAGAGACAGGTGATCTATGTTCCTAGATAATTCCAGTTCCAATTCAGAAAGCCGCTAACACCAAATGGGATGGGCCATTCAATTAAATATGCATGCATATTAGGCATGATGGTAATACTTTAGTGCACAAATATTTCGGCAGTCTTCTTCTTCGCCCGTTGAGGCGTCAGCGCCCACCCACACC
This sequence comes from Branchipolynoe longqiensis, assembly GCA_030323885.1. Taxonomy (NCBI): domain Eukaryota; kingdom Metazoa; phylum Annelida; class Polychaeta; order Phyllodocida; family Polynoidae; genus Branchipolynoe; species Branchipolynoe longqiensis. The sequence goes on from CM059186.1 coordinate 180,564,003, forward strand.
AACACCTCCTCAGCCATGTCATAGATGAACGTGTCGCCTACCGCCCAACTTTGGGCATAGGCCACAAACAAGGGCTCTCCAGTTTTCCCAGCCCTTATTGTCCAGTTTTCCCGGTCCTGGGCCTTGCGTTTCTTGTTTGTGATTGTGTAACGTTGTTCTTTTTCCGGGGTGGGGTTGTTAGCCCCATGCCCAACCCCCAACCTGGAGGACCAGTTGCTGCTCTTAGTCTGTCCTCTACCATGAGTCCTGCCCGGCTTGGTTAAACCTGCCAGGGGGCTAGCCCCCACCAGTATAGCTCTCATGGTCACGGAGGCACACAAGCCTCCCCACCACGACAAGGTAGCAACACATTGGGGGGAGGATTTCGGCAGTAAAGAGACCTAAATAGCCATGCATGTTAGGTATTTTTAGGAACGCATTATAAAGTTGCATAGTCCTATGAAAACATCAACTTTTCAAAACTAAAACAATTATCTAGATTTGATTTGACATATCTCACATAAATACTGGTGCACTTATTAAACATTTGTCGCCACATAGAAAGGAATAGACCCTACTGAGGCAATTTAATATAATCTTTTACAACAGAAGCTTATGGTGCCAAGAGGTGTGGAATGCTTGCCAAAATTTACTTTGCATGTTTGCAACTCAAACATATCTAATGTTAGCTATTTAAAATAAAACTTACTTCAAACTAAATTAATGCATAGCAAGAAACCTAATATTTTTATCTCAGAAAATGATATAAATTCAAAATCATCGGATTATGCAGAGTTAAAAGATTGCATGAAACTAATTAGAAATTCATATGTGTAATAAGAATAACTGCTCGATAAAATTACAATTTAATTAACCCAATGCCGTTAAGCCCTTTAAAATTCCAAACAGTGCCAACGTTCTTCTCACCTCCCAATCAACAGTAACACTTTCATGCAATGAATGAAGTAATTAATTGATTGGTGATCCGAGATTAAGTAAATGTAATCGGTAATCGATCAAATGAAGTAAGCAAATATTCAAGTAGATAAAGGATTCACCCGGTACTCGCAGTAGACGGGTGAATACCAACCCTATATAAAAACGGTCGAAAAAGCGGGTTAATGAAATGAGAGCCTAATTTCACAATCTAACAAGCAACATTTATTCATTGTAGATGTCTTCATATTTACCAGCTACCTTTGAGTTGAAAAATATAATAAAATAGGTAGTTTAATACGATTTAAAATTGAAAACGACGGCGTTCTATGGCCGCCAGCTTGGAGTTTTGCATTCTCTCTCATTTCACCAAATCTGTGCCAATATATGTAGCCATTTGATCATGGAACCACAGTTTCTACTTCATGTTCCATACTAAAGCTATTTTCGCCTGTATTTACACTACGTTGTCGTTCACCCGTGTACTACAAGTCCTGGGTGAATCTTTTATCTAATATTCAAGTAGCTTGTGTGAATCAAGTGCAGCGGTGGGTTTCTAATATTAATAGCGACCGTGCCATTTTGTCTGTTCAGGATGTGCAGTGTAAGGATGACTGTCAACGCGACAACTCAATGAAATGGACCGATCCTTGCCAGGTATCTATATATATACCCATTTAGCATGTCTTATTCAAATGATTATTAATTCAAATATATCTAACCAAAATGCTTAAATGATCCAATGCTGAACTGACCTATATATATTTCATTACTTTCGTTAATATCATAACTGATCTGATCTTTTAACCTTGGAATCTATTCTGGTGCTCGACATTGGTCGTAATGCGTAGCATTACGTTTGATGCGAGGAGAGGAAGAGACCCTCCCCCCGGCCCCGTGTCGCGCAGCATTCGCGCCTCACCCGACCCCCGCTGCTCACCACCTCTCGCCCTCCCCCGGGCCGGCAGCATTCACACCTCACCTGCTGTCGCCCGCCCCCTTTCCCTTATAAGGTCGCCCCCCGGCCTCCCTCAGGCACTCGCCCTCCTGCCGCCTTCCAGCTCTCTTCCCGTTTTTCTGCTTTGGACCTCACCTCGCCGGACTCCACCTCGGACCGCTGCAACTCCTCTGGCCGCCCCAAGCATGCCAGGACAAGGCAAGGGCTCCCGGACGACCGCCCTGGCCACGCCGGGGCCCTCCTGCGTGGACGCAGGCCCCCGACACTCCCCGCCCACGCCTTGGTGCGGGCGGGGGGGGGGGGGGGGGTCTCCGGGGAGACTCGGTGCGCCTCATCTGCCGCTCCACCCCATACCTCCCCCGCCCGTGCTCGTCAGGAACCAGGTCTGCCTGCATGCCTTCCTGCCATCACCTAGGTCTGCCTGCCTGCCTGCCTGCCATCACCTAGGTCTGCCTGCCTGCCTGCCATCACCTAGGTCTGCCTGCCTGCCTGCCATCACCTAGGTATGCCTGCCTGCCTGCCATCACCTAGGTCTGCCTGCCTGCCTGCCATCACCTAGGTCTGTCTGCCTGCCTGCCATCACCTAGGTCTGTCTGCCTGCCTGCCTGCCATCACCTAGGTCTGCCTGCCTGCCTGCCTCACCGCAGTCACCATCGGATTGATGGTCACCCACGTCACCCACGTCACCCACGTCACCCAGCCATGGCACCCTAGGTCTGCCTGCCTGCCATCACCTAGGTCTGCCTGCCTGCCATCACCTAGGTCTGCCTGCCTGCCATCACCTAGGTCTACCTGCCTGCCATCACCTAGGTCTGCCTGCCTGCCTGCCATCACCTAGGTCTGCCTGCCTGCCATCACCTAGGTCTGTCTGCCTGCCTGCCTGCCATCACCTAGGTCTGCCTGCCTGCCTGCCTGCCTCACCGCAGTCACCATCGGATTGCTGGTCACCCATGTCACCCACGTCACCCAGCCATGGCACCCTAGGTCTGCCTGCCTGCCATCGCCTAGTTCTGCCTGCCTGCCATCACCTAGGTCTGCCTGCCTGCCATCACCTAGGTCTACCTGCCTGCCATCACCTAGGCCTACCTGCCTGCCTGCCATCACCTAGGTCTGCCTGCCTGCCTGCCTGCCTGCCTCACCGCAGTCACCATCGGATTGCTGGTCACCCACGTCACCCACGTCACCCAGCCATGGCACCCTAGGTCTGCCTGCCTGCCATCACCTAGGTATGCCTGCCTGCCATCACCTAGGTCTGCCTGCCTGCCATCACCTAGGTCTACCTGCCTGCCATCACCTAGGCCTACCTGCCTGCCTGCCATCACCTAGGTCTGCCTGCCTGCCTGCCTCACCTAGGTCTGCCTGCCTGCCATCACCTAGGTCTGCCTGCCTGCCTGCCTCACCTAGGTATGCCTGCCTGCCTGCCTGCCTGCCTGCCATCACCTAGGTCTGCCTGCCTGCCTGCCTGCCTGCCATCACCTAGGTCTGCCTGCCTGCCATCACCTAGGTCTGCCTGCCTGCCTGCCATCACCTAGGTATGCCTGCCTGCCATCACCTAGGTCTGCCTGCCTGCCATCACCTAGGTCTGCCTGCCTGCCATCACCTAGGTCTGCCTGCCTGCCATCACCTAGGTCTGCATGCATGCCTGCCATCACCTAGGTCTGCCTGCCTGCCTGCCTGCCTGCCATCACCTCAGACGAGGAACCCTCCCCAGACGCCGCCTGTCCTCAGGACGAAGCCTCCCCAGACAACACCGCCGCCGACCATGACGTCCACCGACAACCTCCCCGCCACCCCACCCAGCCCTGAGGACTTCGCTGCCCCCCTGCTCGACCCTCGTCGGACCTCCTCACCGGATCCCGCCAAGGAGCGGGCCTCCTCCTTTTTGGCCGCTGACGCGGTCCGCCTCTCTGCCGGCCCACCCCACATGCTCCGCCTCGGGCGCGCCGCGAGCCCTCTCCGCCTTTTTTGGTGGAGGGCTCCTTGGCGCCCCCTCACAGAACACCTACAGACTTTTTTACTCTGCCTGAACTTTCTTACTTTTATTCATCATGTACATTTCCTCACTGCTCCTCCTGAGCCCTCCTCCTGTATTGCTCCTCATGAGCCTCTTTACTTCTTACTTTATTGCTTATTTACTTACACTGTTGCTCCTTATGAGCTTATTTCCTCTGTATACTCTGTCTGTCTGAGGCGTAAATAAACGCCTTTATTTCCACCCCCGCCTTCCCTTTCTTCCTCTTCGCGCATCACTAAGATAGGAGAAGGACTGGTTTGCACAGTATCAGGATAATGTGTATAGGTGGGAAATCATTATAATTGTATTGACAAAATGTAGTGTAGTGACTGTACATTACTTTCACTGTAATTTCCTATTTAGGGATTTAGTTTTGCGTATGTCACCCATGCCTTTGTAGGGCGTGCAAGTGTCATATATCAAGCTATATTTGAATAGTGCAAATGTTGCATCTAGGTAAGATAGAGGCTCACAATAGCACACATTGCAATGTGACTTATAAATGTATTCATATCACCTTCTGTTTGCAGAACAATATCTCCTGCCTGGAGATGTGTCACAACCTGAGCAACAATACAAATACAGGTAATCCGAATAGTGTGTTGCTGTAATATTACATGAATAGTCGGTGGTTTTAGTACAAATGATTGGATTTAAAGTGGTATTAAAGTCTTAAAGTTGCATAGACTGATGACTTTGAGTTTATTTTTCTGAGAAAAATATATAAAATTAATTTTTATTATCTACATTATCTTAGTTTGAAGTAATTTTATTTTAAATTCCTAACGTTCTAAATATTTGAAGTGCGAACATGTCTAATTAATTTTGGCAAGCACACCAAAACTCTGATCCCATTGGCTTCTACAGAAACAGGTTCTATTAAATTGACTCAATATTCCCTTCTATGTGGCAAAAATGCTTAATGAGTGGACCAGTATCTAAGTTAGATATCTAGATTCTTACGTCATCTAATAATACCAGAAGCCTCCACCAGGGGAGAGAGGCATAGGTAGTCCACACTAGTCGACCCCAGTCACACTTTGCTCGTCTCACACTTCGCATTCGAAGTGCGAACATCTCCATGCGACACCCCAGCAGCTGATGCCACGCTGACCCAAGCCATCCCGGTGTTGCAGTTTCCGCGGCACACCAGTTTGCGAGGACATATCGCTTCTCGGCAGGCTATAGTGAAATCAATACAGACAAAGAGAAAGGAAGAGTATAAAGTGTAAAGAAGGAGAGAGAGTCCAGCCTCTGGTTTATTATTTCTATGGTACATGTGTTCATGTCACAGTCCACCACCCAATCTTCTACCGGGACAGTTGATGCATGCCCTTCAATATAATCGGTATGCGGTTTTCCAATCGTAAATTAATGGTCCTGATTTATTTCTTCTTCGGTGAGAATTCTAATTACTCGGCTTCATTTTTAATCCTGAATCGGGAGTGGATTTGTGAGCTCATGAATTAAGCTGTAATTAAATTTTAATTTCTCTCCGAATTAAGATGCTTTTGGCGGAGCTAATGATAATAATGACACATGCATCCGAAGTTATTTATATTCAGATTATTTTAATATATGTAGTAATGCACCCACAATACATCCATAATACATATATAATATATAATATGTGGCAAATATATGGTATATAGATGATATATATATATTGATACCAATATTGATACACACATGGTATATGTCATATACACGGAATATCGACATGCGACATGCATGATTCACAAGCGAGATATAAGCGAGATACACACATGACATAGACATGACATGCACATGACATATACGTGGCATGTATATGACAGGTGTATATATACGATATATACATGATATATATATATGATATATGCATGTTTACATGATGTATACTGTATACAGATATGCAGGTATAGCAATACCTCAGGGAGTTTGACGCCCCTGCCTTGCAGAGTTGTAAACCACTGCCTTGTGGTACAGGTTCTTGACAGAACCGAAGGCTAAGGGAGCCAACCCTAAACAGAAAACCATGTCACTGTGGCAGCATTAAGGGTGGTTGATGTATGGAACTGCTAACATCTTCCAACCAGCCACTGCAGGGACAAATAGTTTTGCGCCTGTCTTAACATGTTCTTGCCGGTGTGAAACCTCTATTTGCTCCCTGAGAGAGTGCCACTGGTAACTTGCAAAAGCCAACAGCACTTCAACACTTTTGCAGGCAGCTTCCATGAAATGTACAACCACACAAAAATGGGAGAGCGGCAGTCAAGTAATGAAAGCAGTCTTTGTCGCATCACGACCAACAGCATGATGATGATGATGATATGTGTTCATTGTAGAGTATCACCCCACCCCTTTCCCCCAATGGAAAACAAGCATTCTTGGCCCTACAGATAGGGATCCAACATTCCTGGTCCCCATGGTTACCAGTGGTCTGCCCACCACCAACAAGCTGTATGGCTCCCCTGGCCACCACCAACCTTGAGCCTGAGTGTGGTGATCCTACCCAGCAGAGGGGGAGGGGGGTAGGCCCTGAGTGCCCCTTACACACAGCCCTGCCAGCTCCACCAGCACCTACATATATACATACATGTGCTTGGTCACGTATACCTGATCAGTAATAGAACATTTGCATTCCCCCCGATGCCTTAAATAGGAATATTTTACAATCAGATAAAATAGACAAATTTAAGGGTATCGCCCAACACGTAATCACTCAGGAGACACCAGTAATTAGGGATGTCGCAGGACTAATATGACTCATGGTGCCATACAGCCCAGGAGTGGAGTTTAGAGCGGCCCATTATAAGGCGTTAGAAAGGGACAAAGTTCAAGCATTACAGAGACTGAAAGGTAAATTTGATGAGACTATGTGGTTATCAATGCAAGCTAAGGCAGATATAACGTGGTGGTTACTGAATTTGAAAATTGTAAGGATAATACATAGAACGGATCCGGATTTTGAATTATTCAAGGATGCCTCATTAGATGGCTGGGGAGTGCTCACATCCCAGACTGAAACAGGTGGAAGATGTGATCCAACCGAATTAGATTACATTAATGTACTTGAATTACGAGCAATCTTATTTGGATTGAAGAGTCTTTGCATGGAAAAGAACAAACATATTAGAATAAGAACAGACAGTACAACAGCATTGGCTTATGTGAAAAGTATGGGTGGCACTCGATCAGAAGCATGGATGAACGAGACTGGAGATATCTGGAATTGGGCCCAGTTGAATAATTGTTGGCTATCTATTACTCATATACCAGGGATCCTGCCTACTCTGGCTGACTTTAAATCTAGTTGTTTTAAACAGCAAGTAGAATGGGCGTTAGCACCACATATCTTCCGAAATGTCTTTGATTTGTTTGGTACACCAGATGTTCATCTATTTGCATCTAGATTGAATTATAAGCTGCCAAGATATGTGAGCTGGGAACAACACCTAGGCTGTTGGAAAGTGGATGCTTTCTCATTTGCATGGACTGATGTGTTCTAGTATTATTGTTTTCTGCCTTTTAGGCTACTACTGACAGTCATTCGGAAAGACCAGAAGGACAATGCCCGGGCAATCGTCATTGCCCTGCAGTGGACTTGCCAGCTGTGGCTAGCCCTGTTTAAAAGACTAGTGTCGTGGGGGTGATGAAAATGGGAAATATTGTGCCTAGAGCGGGACTCGAACCCACATCTCTTTGCATTCCGGGCCAGTGTGCTAACCATTACACCACCTAGGCTCCCTGATATCAACACACTCCCCACGCCTTCCTGTCTATGTGGTTACTTGCCTGAGAGGTCAGTGCAGACCACTACACTCGTCCCCCTGGAATTGTAAGTCTTGTAATGCTTACAATTACATACATACAGGCAATGCACTAACACATACATACACAGGGTAGGTTCAACAACCATACAGCGCAAAGCTTGTACAGGATCCTGGTCACAGCACCAGTGTCGTGGGGGTGATGAAAATGGGAAATATTGTGCCTAGAGCAGGACTCGAACCCACATCTCTTTGCATTCCGGGCCAGTGTGCTAACCATTACACCACCTAGGCTCCCTGATATCAACACACTCCCCACGCCTACCTGTCTATGTGGTTACTTGCCTGAGAGGTCAGTGCAGACCACTACACTAGCATTAAGAAGTGGGACTTATTCGAAGAGCCCCCAAAACCTAATTGGGCAAGGATAATTAAACATAAATCAAGACATAGACTTATTCAAAAGCACCCGATTATCGGCATTTCTTTTTTGGACAGAGTCACCGAAAAAAGCTTATAAAACTCTTTTAAAGAGATGGTCTTTATGGGCATATGAGAGGGATATCCCAGTATTAAATCCTAACATTTCTAATTCAAAGCTGTTACATGCAAAGACCGCCTCAACCTCGTTATTCGAATATTTGGTCAGTAGACCGAACATTAATCTGGCTTGAAAATTTGGCTTCCAATACAAGTTTGTCATTGAAGTTATTATCGTTGAACCTAACATTGTTGATTTTGTTGGTCTCCTCACAAAGAGGACAAACAATACTAAATCTGCAGGTGGATAGAATGATATGCAAAAAAAGCGCATTACATTTAAAATGAAGGTGCAACTGAAGCACAACAAGGTAGGCCAGGCACTGGATGCTGTTACATTGTGGATGTTGCGGCGGCAACATGGGTAATTCGGGACGCGGGACCGAACTCCCTCAGCCTTGAACTCTATGGACGACCCTGGCGCCACCTATATCCAAAGAGACTCACTACCGCACTGCCCTGCCGCCTGGCGGATCCCACCCGTACTGGCCAGCGGCGAAGCCTGAGCAGCTCACACCGACCAGTGCACCCAAACCTGCCGCATGGCCACTGAAGCTTTGCTCTCTTTTCTAGCCGTCCCACCCACCCATCTGCCATGCGGAAGGCTGAGCGCGTGGTACAAGAATATCATCTACCTCGAACTTTACTCAAATTGCAACTAAGAATACCATCATGTCAGAAAGAAAAATAAACTACCACTTTATACTACTTTGTGTCCTGTGTCTGAATTGTTCGGTTATCCTAAAAACAGTTCGAACTATAACCAGATATTTACAACCTACAGAGAAAATTAGGAGAGGGAATTCGCAATTGTTGTTATCGTATATAGCACTGTTTAAGCCAATATCACGGGCCACTTTGGCACATTGGACTCGAAATACATTAACCATGGCAGGGATTGACACCGATCGCTATAAGGCACATCACACCAGGGGTGCAGCTGCTTCGACAGCCAGAGCAATGGGAGCGAGTCTCAAAGCTATTATGAAAAACGCATCGTGGAAGGATGCAATAACTTTTCCATCATATTATAATTCAGGACACGAGACGGAGCTATAGTATGGGAATTTATTCAGGAAGAGGACATTGTAGTAAAGTGAAGTGAGGTAATCGAGAATGTGGGTTATAACAATATATATCAGCATGTAGGTTAAGTTCATGGTCATCATAGTAATGAGGATAGAGTCATAGTGTAGTATGGGGTATGGGGTCAGATAAGGTCAAATCAAGAAGGGGGGGGAGGGGGAAGAGGTCAGTGGGGGAAGTCATGGTCATGTGTTGAGGGGTCTGTGCGTGACCCAGGCCTCAACCAAATAGTGTGGAGAGTGCCCGGGTCGTGACCGAGAACGCGTCGGCCTTCACGTACTGGTGTATAGCGGTCGAGCGCCAATAGCCGAGGTCTTTGACGTCCTGTAGCGTGGCGCCCGCCCGGGCGCATTCTTGGGCGACGCCGCTCCTGAGGCTGTGGAGTGTGTAGTCGTCCGGTCGAGGGGTCCGATTGCTGTCGAGGGCCCGCCGTAAGGCCCAAGTGAGGGTCGAGACCGTTAGTGGGGCGTGGTCGGCTAGGAAGGCGACCCCGGATGCCGGAGGGTCGGTGGTCGAGGCATAGCGGAACCAGGCAGGCACCGGGCAGTAGCGTGATCCGCGAATCGCCGGTACATGTATCGCGTACGGGCTGGTTGTCGATCCCGAGGTCTTGGAGGATTGGACCCATATGGTTAGGTGGGTCGTGCAGTAGCTGACATCGGACGCCCCTAGTGTGTGTCCGGGGTCGTCCGGTCGTCCGGTGATCAAGAGGTTCCCTTCTCGGAGTAGGGTGAAGTACCCGAGGAGAGTTGCAGCCGTGAGGACCTGGGCACGGGGGCCTGCAGCCTGGAAGTATCGGACGACTGCCTTGAGATGTCGGACGGTCAGTGGGGGTGCTTGGCGGGCGAGGTGACGGGATGTCCGGTACACTCCCCCTTGATAACGGTGATCATGTAAGTGTCGAATGCGCGGACCTTGCCCGACTGGAGGGAGACCCATGTCCTAGCAGCACTCAGGTAGTTCATTATAGCGCCTGGGGACCTTAGGGTGGTGGTGAGGTTGAGTATGTAAGAGGCGATGTTCATTTGTGTAGGTGATAGGGGGCTGTAGGATGCGTACCAGGCATGTCGAAGGTAGGCCGCAGTCTGAGTTCGCTTGTTCTTCCATGTTCCAGCTGCCAGGCCTGCCCGGAAGAGTTGGGCGATTCCGCCTGCTCGTGTGTGCCTGGGGAGAGAGAGGCAAAGTTAAAGGATCTCCCCTGGCTAGATATCGGCCAAAAGCGGGTCGTCATGTCGGACCCTTACTGGGGCGAGGTCCATGTCGTCAATGAATTGTTCTGCCCGACGGCGGGCCTGGTCGTCGAATGGGGCCCTACTGAGAGCGTCGGCGAAGGCAATGTCTGCTCCGGGTTTGTGTAGGACTCGGACCTCGCAGGAGTTCAGGGCGGCGTACCTCCAGACGGCTCTCGCACAGGCGCATAGGACGGGGTCCTTACCTGCACCAGAGGAGAGGACCTTCTGGGAGGCCTGGTTGTCGGTGTTTACGAGTATCGAGTAGTCCTGGGGGTTGGGGGGCCCCAGGGCGTGGAGGGCCACGACCAGGTTTAGTGCCTCGAGCTGATGTATAGTATGATTCTCGCTGAGGAGGTTGTGGTCATATAGTTCGGAGATGTAGCCAGACGGGGAGTGCGCGAGGGACGAGTCACACTTGATGACCCATTCGTGGAGGGGCGGGGGACGTAGTAGGACGACCCCATTGCTGGCGTGAGTGTATGATAGGAACCAAGTGATGTCCTTGATCATGTCGGTCATTACCGGGTGTTTTCCTGTGTGTGGGGTGCTCCTGAGGGTGTCGAGTATGCGGTTCAAGAATCTCCGCGCCGGTCGGATGCACTTGGCTATGTGTTGCAGTCGTCTGACCAGGCGCTGAAGGTCTTTCCGGGATGCCCGGGTCTGGTCGGTCCATGCGGCGCATTCCTCGACCACCTCACTCAGCTTCTCAGTAGGGATGCGGACAGTCATGTCGATGGTGTCAACGGTAATTCCGAGCCAGTCAATCTTTTGGGTAGGAGGTACGCATTTCTGCGGGGACAGTGCCAGTCCGAGGTCAGCCGCGAGCTCAGTGGCGGCAAGGTATGCCTTTACTGCCTCCTCCCCTATGGCCGCCGCCCCGACGAAGTCGTCGAGGTAGCATAGTGCGTGATGACCCTTTTGGCGGAGGAGGTATACTACCGCATTGGTGGTATGGGCGCATGCCATCGAGGAGGTGTGGCACCCAAAAGGTGGGGCAGTATCAAAATATGTGCTTCCGTCCAAGGTTATGCCGAACAAGGGAACCGACAAGGGGCAGGTCCGGAGCTGACGATAGGCCCTGGCGAGGTCTATCGTCCAGATGTAGGTTCGTTGTCCGAGTCGTGTCACCTCGTCCGTCAGGTTGGTGATATTAGGGAGTGTGTATGTCACTGGTCGTCCTTGGTAGTACCCCTTTCGTATCCCCGAGTTGACACTCACACCCCTGGGGTAACTTAGGTCGACAATGACACGGCACTTGTTGGTGTTCTTTTTTGCGTGGGTCATCATCGGGCTCGTCTGTACCCAGGGGCGGAATGGTGGGGTGGAGAAGGGGCCGAGGAGCACACCGTGCCTCGACTCGCTACGGACGTATCAACGTATCCACTCGAAGTTGGCGGGGTCCTCACGGTGGTTGTCAGACGATGGGAGGGGCGGGTCGTTCCTGGTGTAGTCCGCCGGCCAGCCAAACTCGAGGAAGTCGAGGAGCTGGTCATCATGGTAGCCTTGGAGGTGGGCCCTCCATCGGTCGATACGGAGGTCGGAGGGAACAGGGATCCTCACGACTATGTGGTTGGGGAGGCCGGTGCCCCTGACCTCATCATATATGTAATCAGGAAAAACACGAAGACAGCAAGTATAATTATGGTAACTTTAATCAAGGTAAGGTTGAAACGTCCGGTTACACAATGTCAGCTCACAAATGCTTATAAACGAGGCTAGAGATGCTATGGCCAAAAAGAGTCTGATAGCTATCTCGGAGCCGAGACCGAAGGCTTCCGAGGGACATATGCGTGCACCGCGGAAGATTTCCAGTGACCAAGGTCTCTTATGTTCTGAAGGGGGAACCCCGAGGCGGGCACAGGTCTGAGCCCTACCTCTACGAAGACTATGCAGGGTCATGGCTCCTGGGGATCCGATGCCCAGCGCTGAGAGCGCGTGGCGAAGAAGTTTGGTAGCCCTCCTCAGTGTGATGGGCGTCCCAAGTGCATCCAGGAATGCCGGGCCATCTGGATGTGGCATCAGGTTCCGATAGTAAGTCTCCCATGCTTGTAGCGGGCAGTATCATGACCCAGGTATCGCTGGTACATGGATGACATGTGGCGAAATTGACTCCCAGGACCTCTTCGAGCTGCAGACCCTTATGACCAAGGCTGAATCAGTATGAGTTATGTCCTTGGCCCGCAACGTGCGTCTTGTAGACGATGTCGTCTCTGCTCTTAGTAGATTACTCTGTCTGAGTAACGTAAGATATCCAATTATTAGGATGGCTTGACAAATTTGATTAGCCTACGATGATGTCTTTGGTGTACCTGTGGCAAAGAAGGCAAGTATTAATTTTTGCCACAGATTATACGCATGATGAGATAGGGTCGTCATGGCCGACATCTGCTGGGTGTTTAACGTCGTGCCTGCGAACCGGCGCGCGTGTTTGCCGGCTCGTTGCTTCGTCGATCGCCGGAGAATGTAATGTTGTCCTGGTGGACTGGCACGCGTGTCGCCGGCTCCTTGCTTTGTCAATCGTCGGAGAATTAAGTGTTGTCCCGGCGGACTGGCACGCATCTCATCTGCTCCTTGCTTCATGAATCGTCGGCGAATCCAACATCGTTCTGGCGAACCTGCGCGCGTGTTGCCGGCTCTTGCTTCGACGACCGCTTAAGGCTTGATGACGTCTCCTGGTGCGCGTGTCGCCGGCGCCTTGCTTCGTCAATCGTCGGAGAAATCCAACATCGTGCCGGCGAACCGGCGCGGGTGTTGCCAGGTCCTTGTTTCTTCGGTCTCCTGGCTCCTCCGGTCGGGCCGGCTGCAGTGAATCCCAATTTTGGAGAAATTAGTGTGTTCCTGGTCGACGGTAGCTGTTACAGTGATTCCCATGCCTAAAGCTTGATAACGTCTCCTGGCTCCTCCGGTCGGACCTGCTACAGAGAAATTAGTGTTTTCCTGGTCGACGGCATCTGCTAGAGTGATTCCCATGCTGAAGTCCTGACAACGTGTCCTGGCACGCGTGTCGCCGGCTCCTTGCTTCGTCGATCGCACGGAGAATTTTTAACGTTGTGCCGGCACACACCGGCGCGTGTGTTGCCGGCTCCCTGCTACGTCGATCGCCGGAGATTTAATATTGTCCCGGCGGTCTGGCGCGCGTATCGCCGGCTCCTTGCTTCGTCGATCACCGAGAGAAATTTCACGTCGTGCCGGCGAGCGTATTGCCGGCTCCCGGCTTGTCAATCGTCGGAGAAATTAGTCCGTCGCGCCGGCGAACCGCCGCGCATGTTGCCGGCTCATTGCTTCGTCGCTCGCGCCGAGAATTTAGTCTTGTCCCGGCGGGCTGGCGCGCGTATTGCCGGCTCCTTGCCTCGTCAATTGCCATAAAATTTTAACGTCGTGCCAGCGAGCGCATTGCCGGCTCCCGACTACGTCAATCGCTGGAGAAATTAGTGTTGTCCCGGCGGGCTGGTGCGCGCATTGCCGGCTCCCGGCTTCGTCAATCATCAGAGAATTAGTGTTCCCCTGGTCGACAGCATCTGCTACACTGATTCCCCATGCTTAACGGCTCCTCCGGTCGGGCCGACTGCAGTGAATCCCGTGTTGCTGGAGAATTTAGTATTGTCCCGGCGGGCCGGCACGCGTGTCGCTGGCTCCTTGCTTCGTCGATCGCCAGAGAGATTTGACATCGTGCCGTCTCCTGGCGCGCGTGTCGCCGGCCCCTTGCTTTGTCGATCGCCGGAGAATTTTAACGTTGTGCTGGCGAACCGGCGCGTGTGTTACCGGCTCCCTGCTACGTCGATCGCCGGAGAATTTAATGTTGTCCTGGCGAGCTAGCGCGCATATCGCCGGCTTCTTGCTTCGTCGATCACCGGAGAAATTAACGTCATGCCGGCGAGCGTATTACTAGCTCCCGGCTTGTCAATCGTTGGAGAAATTAGTCCGTCGATCCGGCGCGCGTTTTGCCGGGTCCTTACTTCGTCGATCGCCGAGGAATTTAGTGTTGTCCCGGCGGGCTGGCCCGCGTGTCGCCGGCTCCTTGCTTCGTCAATCGTGGAGAATCCAATGCTACAGTGATTCCCATACTTAAGTCTTGATAACGTCTCCTGGCGCGCGTGTCGCCGAGTCCTTGCTTCGTCGATGGCCGGAGAATTTTAACGTTGTGTCGGCGAACCGGCGTGTATGTTGCCGGCTCCCTACTACGTCGATCGCCGGAGAGTTTAGTATTGTCCCGGCGGGCTGGCGTGCATATCGCCAGCTCCTTGCTTTGTCGAACCGGCGCGTGTGTTGCTGGCTCCACCGGCTCCTTGCTTCGTCAATCGCCGTAGTAATTTAACGTGTTGCCGGGTCGTTGCTTCGTCGATCGCCGGAGAATGTAGTGTTGTCCCGGTGGACTGGCGCGCGTGTCACCGGCCTCCTTGCTTTGTCAATCGTCGGAGAATCCAATGTTGTGCCATCGACCCAGCGCGCGTGTTGCTGGCTCCTTGCTGCGACGATCGCCAGAGAATTCGTCGGAGAAATTACTGTTTCCTTGGTCGACTGCATCTGCTACAGTGATTCCCATACTTAAGGCTTGATAACATCTCCTGGTGCGTATGTCGCCTTGCTCCGTCAATCGCCGTAGAAATTTAACGTCGTACCGGCAAGCGTATTGCCGGCTCCTGACTTGTCAATCGTTGGAGAAATCAGTCCGTCGACCCAGCGTGCGTGTTGCCGGCTCCTTACTTCGTCGATCGCAGGGGAATTTTGACGTCATGCCGGGGAGCGTGTTGCTGGCTCCCGGCTACGTCAATCTGATTCCTATGCTTAAGGCTTGATAACGTCTCCTGGCGCGTGTGTCGCCGGCTCCTTGTTTCGTCGATCGCCGGAGAATTTTAACGTCATGCCGGTGAGCGTGTTGCTGGCTCCCGGCTACGTCAATCGTCGGAGATTCCCATGGTTAAGACTTGATAACGTCTCCTGGCTCCTCCGGTCGGGCCGGCTGCAGTGAGTCCCAATTTAAAGTCTGGTCAAAGTCTCCTGGCTCCTCCGGTCGTAATGACAGAACCCACTGCTGCGTTGCCTTATATAGCTAATTTGTACCCACAAAGCAGCGCGTTGACAGTTTAAGCACACTGCCTGCTATGTCATCAGAACCTGAGATCCACGGCGGCGAGGCTAAAGAACAAACCGCTAGCCGGCGACTTAGTTAAATACGTAGTTCTGAAGAATTCCGCTAGTCGGCGCAAAGACGTCCAGGCTACTGGCCCGCCTTGTACTGTCTCCGTGATCCTGATTACCCGTAATGCCAAAGCATTACGCATAATTGTACACCATGTTTTTCCAGACGTCTGGGATTGAGGTAGGCCATATACTGATTAGGGTGTTTTTGTAGGATATGGGCGTGTGTGGTGGGTTGTATGGCGTCGGTGGTAGTTTGCCGTTATCGTCGTTAATGTCGTCAACGTCTTCGGCTGCGTGTTCTTCACGGTCGTGGTAAGTCAGGAGGGCGTCAGGCGGTTCAGCTCCGGGGTGTGTCGGTTCCGCCGGACGACCGTTGTCGGTCATCTGTCTGTATGAAGGTCGCACACAGGTGATGTGGATGGGGTGTTATGTGTGTGTGCTGCAGGTGTGGTCACATGATTTGGGACGTGTCGGGGTTGGTCGGGTGGGGTAGCGGGGATGTCGCCGTCGTTTTGGTGTGTGTCTTGGGTGGCGAGTATATTTCGTGGGTCGGCGGGCGGGCGGGAGGGGGAGGTGTTGTCGTTCGTGGCTCGCACGTGGTTGTTTTTCTTTTGGGAGGTGGGTGAGTGGTGTGTGGGTGTTTGGATTGCTGTGTTGGCGGCCGGTTGGGTGGGTATAGGGGGGTATGGGGGGTCGTATCTGGGAGCAGGGGTCGGGGTGGCCGGATGGGTGGGTATGGGGGCGGGTGGGGGGTCGTGTCTGGGTGCAGGGGTGTGGTTGGGGGTGGGGAGGTGAGGGGGGTTTAGGGGTGGGCCGTGTGGTGTTACGGCGCTGCAGCTATCGCCTTGATGTTCGTCCCAGGCGGTGATGGTTGGGCCAGTCTGGGTCGTTCGGGTTCCGTAATGTACATTAACGGGGCCATTAGTGTCTGTGGTGGCGGTCTGCTCCGAGTCGGTGTATGCGGTGTAGTGTTCCCGCCCGTCGTTAGGTGTGGTTGGCGGTTGTGATTTGGAGCTGCTCGCATCCTCGTTCCCGTGCAACCGTTGGTGGGTTGCATGGGTGGATGGGTGGTGAGCGTCCCCACGTGGTGTTTTGGCGGGAGGCGTAGGGGGTGCCGCGACCTTTTGATTTTTGGCGGGAAGCTGCGGGGCCTCGCCATCTGGTGTGGTGCTGCGGTGGTCTGAGATAGGTGCGGCGTCGTTGTCGTTATCGGTGGCGGAGGGTTTGGGCGCCTGCCTCTCCACGTGCCGCTGCCTCTAGTAGATCGGGGCAGTTGCTTATGGTGAGTGCCTCGCCCAGTCCTGGTGGGTTGGGTGGGGGGACGTCCAGGCGCCATTCCGTGTGTTCACCTTCCACGTATTGTGTTGCGCTTATTAGGGATAGGGGGGGTTGCTAGGTTCTCGTAGGGTGGGTCTTGGGTGTCGCTCTGCTCGGCCTGACCCCGGCCGCCTAACGAAAATCCGCTTTGGGGTTCTCCTCGGTCTCCTGTGCCACAGCCCTCTTTTCAATCTGTCTTTTCTTGTTATTACATTCTTGTTCACTGTGGGGATTTGCCTTTCTATATTTGTTTGCGCACCATGCGGACATGTGGGAGAACCGTTCCGCCCCAACCCCATGTGAGGCGGTGAAACCACAGTCAGTGCCCCAGTTCCACCTATGGCACGGTCTACTGTCAGTTTCACTGTTGAACTCAGGGCGCTTGTAGGGCGTTGAGTGCGAGGCGCCCTGGTCGTCCGCGCGATATGTGCTGGCTCTTTGTGTGTGGCTAGCGTTAGCCGTTCATTTTTGCTCCTCCTTTCTGATGCCAGATAGGCATGCTGCTCTCTGAACGTCTTTTATAGCATGGTCGTCCTTCCACCCTTTGGGTAGTCGCCTGTCATCGATCATGGCAAAGATTTTCTCCGACCAGGCTAAGCAGGTGTCCCACTGCCAGTCGGCCACCATTTCAAAGATCTCGTCTTGGTGGTCGAGTATGGGGGCGATCCAGGACTGAGGGATGCGTGAGTCCTTCCGCATTCTGGATAGTGCGGCCATGTACTCATGCCAGTTGCTCTCTCCCAGTGCGACTTTCCCTTTTCGCTCCTCCCTTATAACATATGTGTGTGGCAGAAAGTGGTGCCTACCTCGATTGGCGTGTTTGGGCCCGCTGTTGGAGTCGATTATTGCGTCGATTATCTCCCTCTGTCGGTCGTCGTCCTCGCTGGATGAGGCAGAACTTGTGCGGCACCTGTGTCTGCTCCGTCTGTTGTTTTGTCGGTTGCTGGACTGGGAGCGCTCGCCGCGGCGCTCACGTCCCTTGCCCCGTCTGTGGTCAGGGGTGGCATGTCTAGGTGTGCGGCCACATGGTGACGGTGGGGTTTGTGGTGAGTCTGGGTGGTCACGTCTCCTCCGAAGATGATGATCAGGGGCCCTCCCACCCATGCCATGTACTTCGGTGATTTAAGAAGTAAAACATTAATACAATTTTTATAAAGTGTGGGAGCCTATTAAAAAACACCGGATTGTATGGTAGTGGGAAGCAGGTGGGTACTTACCTTAGTTTATTATTCCTCATACTACGAATGCTGACTGGGATCGACTAGTGCAAACTACTTATACCGCTCTCCCCTGATAGTCTTCATATTATGTAGATTCATAAGAATCTAAGTAATACGTCAAATTACAGGTAAGTCTCGTTTAACTGGTGTTCTCTGTGGCGGAGTGGTTAGAGTGTCTGACTTTTTTCTAGGTCGGACTCCTAATCTGAAGGTCGGTGGTCCGATTCCCCATGCCCCCATCTCTGCCAATTTGGATTTCCACCGCTGTGTATAACTTACAGTGTCATCAAAGGCCAGTTGCTCTCATACCATGTCTATGTGGTGTGGGAGGTTAAAAATCCCTTGGGTCGGTAAAAGTGTAGGCTCGGGCTTTCTATCGACAAACTGTCTAATGGCGAAAACAAGCCTATTCAGGCTTATCCATGATAGGCAGTATAAATCTTCAACAACAATAATATTTTGTATTTCCTATTTTGGGTGTGAATAATGTGATTATCTATTTCCTGTTATGGGTGTCAATAGGGTGATTCTCCATTTCAAAGTGCGAGTGGGAATAGTTTAATTGTGTATTTCATAGTAGTAGTATGAAAAACGTGATTATGTATTTCGCATTAAGATGTGTGATTATGTATTTCACATTACTCTATCTTTGCAGGTCCTGTGCCACCCAGCCCTGAGATGCGCCTAGAACAGGTGACCACGCATGAGGTGCGTCTCTCCTGGCAGCGAGACGCCCTCAACGACAGTGTCCTCTACGTCCTAGAGAGCTCTGACGACAATGGCCACTTGTGGAACTACATCACAACGGTATAAGAATTGCTTGACTGCCATACATCTTGCGCGCTACAGACAATGAATGAATGCATTGATAGATAGATTGGGGGAATGTGACGTAGCCCAGGCGGTTGAGTGTCCACCTGTGAAGCTGTTAGTCATCGGATCGATCCTGTCCAGTGGACACATTTGTAGTTTGGGCTATTTTCCGTTCCAACCAGTGGTCCACAAATGGTTCATCAAAGACTGTGGTATGTGCTGTCCTGTCTGTGGGAAAGTGCATATAAAAGACCCCTTGTTTCTTATCAGAATGAGTAGCCTATGTGACAGCAGTAGGATTCCTCCAAAGAAATATGTCAGATTGAGTTTAGCGACAAATGTTTAACAACTGCATCCATATCTAAAGTGGATATGTGTTTTCGTATTTTAGTTTCGAAAATGTCACGCTTTTATCGGACGATGTCGTTAACAAAATTATAAAATCATATAAATGTTGCATCGCCTTTGCTTTAAACCAATAGCTCGGTTTTGACTTGTTCTGATTATGTAACTCTTGTGTGACGGGGGGGGGGGTGATGAAAATGGCAAATATTGCGCCTAGAGTGGGAATCGAACCCGCACATCCTGCATTCCGGGTCAGTGTACTAACCATTACACCACCTAGGCTCCCTGATGTCACCACACTACCCACACCTACCTGTCTATGCGGCTCCTTGCCTGAGAGGTCAGTGCCAACTACTACATGACTTTTATTCTTCCTAAATAGACGCCCGAGGTGACGGTCACGCAGCTGCTGGGCGTCTGCACACGACGTCAATTCCGGGTGGCGGCCGTGTCCCGCTACGGCTGGAACGGCTATGAACCGCAGGCAAGCGTCAGGCGGGAGGGTGAGCGTATAAGATTATATTATTAGCATGCAGCAGAATAGAGATTATCATGGTAAGAAAGGCCACGAGCGGTCAGCGGGCCCTGGAGTCTGCTCTCTCTCTCTCTCTCTCTCTCTCTCTCTCTCTCTGAGAATGAATCCAAGAAAGAAGTGAGCCTAACTGAAACAGGAGGGCCTATTCAATAACGGTACCGGATGGGATGCCGGAATGAGTTGAGCGTACGTCTCCTACTTTGGTGGTAGATCTGAGATTCTAACCCCCGTTGAGTCAAACCAATGACTTAAAAATTAGCACTTGTCACTTCCTAGCCAGGTTCTCGGCATTATTAGGATAGGGCATGGTCTGGTTGGTTCAGTTGCGGGATAATGTGACTGAGTGGGATATCAGGTCATGGTGCTGGCAGCCTGGGCTCCCAGTGGGGCAGCGCTAAAATCGCCATGAGTGTACACTGTCACAAGTCGGTACCTATACTGTGATGACCTTGGATGTTGCCAGGATGTAAATCTCCAACAACCAACCAAATCCAATAGTGGTTGGCCTCGTTGCCTAGTTATCGCCATAAAACATTATGTAATACATTATTCATACAGGAGAATATTGTGGTAATATAAAGCCAGGACTACCATTGAGTAATTGACGGTAATGGTAGACCCTGTGTACTGTGATGTATTAGCATTATGCGGTTATGAAGGCACGGAAGAGAAGTATTATTATTGTCCATTATTAATAATGTACATGTTACTCCGTGGGCTGGCTTCCCGCCTCCCGTCACGTGACCTGGGGCAGCGCCACCAGTCCAAATCTTCAAAGTGGTCGCAAAGTGGTCGCAAAGTGATCATATGCGGTCGCAAGCCATAGTGTGACTGGGCCTAACTCTAAGGAGCTCTTCATGGAGATTTTCTGCCCTTTCACAGAGCTTCCGGCGCCAGGTCCCGTAAGGAACATGCGCGTCATTACCATCATGTTCGACCCAGAGATCAAGTACTTCTACGTGCTCGTCCGCTGGGATCCACCACAGGGTAAGTAAGCCTTCTTTCAGAATGTGTACAAGTCCTTGAAAACCTGGAAAGTCCTTGAATTTGATAACTCCGGATTCCAGTCCTGAAAAGTCCCGGAATGTGTCTAAAGGTCCTTGAAAATCCCAGGAAATAAAAAAATCATGACTATATATATTCTGTTAAGGATATTTTCGCTGACAGGCCCAAACTGTAATCAATGATTTCTTTTGGTATTTAAACTGAATTTCTGGGTTTGTTATCTTGCCTCTTGAGTTTTAACTTAAAACTATACATATATATGTTATTTTTTGTGCTTATTTACACTTGACATCTAATGCTAGGTACACACATAGCGTATAGGATTCGCGCACTAAAACTCCCGATCAGCTTAAAACTGAAGTCGGGCCGATTCATTTTTCGAATCGGGAATTGCAATCGTAGTGCTAGCGCACACCTACCGTTTTAGCCCTAAAAATTAGTTTTTAGTCGTGAATCGCAATCGGTAGGTGTGCTAGGGGAGTGCACACCTCACGATTTTTGGGCAGTTTTAGATCGTATACGCTAGGTGGGTGCGGGAAAACGATCGTATACGCTAGGTGTGTACCGGGCATTACACAGTGAATCAACTTTGAATATGACCATATTATGGGGTATGTTAATTTAATAAACGTCTTAAAGCATCCTGGAATGTTGCACTGAAAGGTCCTTGAATGTCCTTGAATTTGATGTCAAACTGGCTATGAACCCTATCTTTGCAAACATGTCACGTGGGAAATGAGACGGCAACCTGCAACGGGAATGCAAAATACAGTATAATGTTTTTATCTGGCGATTGAGCTTTGAATTATTGTCAATATGTGCCCCTCTGGTGTGTAATTCAATTCAATTCAATTCAATTCTTTATTTCAGACTCAGGATTATGGTAGTTACATAATTTGGTCCATAGTAGGTAGATATCCCAATTAATGTAAATATGATATAAGTAATAGTATGAATACTACCATACTAACCAATATCAAAATGTTGATCTACATACAGTAGTTTGTACCAATGCCTCCATATGGATGCCGTAAATCTGAGATCACTCTCTTCTATTTTTACAAGTCTCTGTATTATAACATTTTCTGATTCGTCAAGTCTAGTAATAAATTTGAATGTTAGATTCATGATAACAGCCTGGAAGGCTGGCACATCAATATTGGCAAACAGCTGACTCGCACTGTGATACCTAGGTAGCCGGAGTAATAACCTCATAATGTCATTATATGCTACATTCAGTTTTCTAATGCTATACATTCTATAGTTCCACCAAATCTGGGCAGTATACAAGAGAGTACAGAAAGTTCTAAATAAATTTACCTTCACATCGGCTGTACACATATGAAATTTCCTGATGAGCATATTTCCCTGAGCATATAACTTGCGACACTGTCTATTAATATCCCTGTCATCGGTCATAAAGTGTCCTAAGCACTTGACTTCAGTAGAGATCGACAGGGGAGCACCAGTTAACATAAAATCAGGAAACACAGTATCCTTGTCATATTTTGATCGAATGATCATAACCATACTTTTAATAGCATTGTATTTGATATCAGCTTCTATTTCTTTCAGGCTGGTCCCAGGTCCAGGTGCAGCGATACCTGGTTTTCAAAGAGATGGAGAAGTTCTGTGAGGGAGATAACCTCATTCCGTCTGTGCCCATAGTCGAGGATATTCGCCCGGTAATTAATTAATTAATTAATGTATTGAGCAGTCGAATTCTACCAGGTAAGATTCTCTTCAGTAGAATACTTGGGTCCTGATCGTGAGGTCAAAACAGTTAAGGTGGAAAGCACCCGAATAGAGTAGTTCCATATTCTGCCGAAAGATGTCACCAGCTTAACTGGCGGGGTGTACACGCAAACATTTGTTAGTTGCTAATAAAATGTGTACTTAAGTTCAGCAAAACTGTGCAGACCCACAGGGCAGGTATAGGAGAGGGGCTGTTCAGACCCATAGGGAAGGTACAGGAGAGGGGCTGTGCAGACCCAAAATGCAGGTACAGGAGAGAGGTTGTGCAGACACATAGGGCAGGTATAGGAGAGGGGCTGGGCAGACCCATAAGGCAGGTACAGGAGAGGGGCTGTGCAGACCCATAGGGCAGGTACAGGAGAGGGGATGGGCATACCCATAGGGCAGGTACAGGAGAGGGGCTGGGCAGACCCATAGGGCAGGTATAGGAGAGGGGCTGGGCAGACCCATATGGCAGGTACAGGAGAGGGGCTGTGCAGACCCATAGGGCAGGTACAGGAGAGGGGCTGGGCAGACCCATAAGGGTACCTATAAGAGAAACGCAATGCAAAGGTAAACTTTCCATGACAAGCGACTGGCCCAACATAAAGCCAGTTAAAGTTGCATAGTCCGATGGTTTTGCGTTTTGGTAATTTTTCTGAGATAAATATATTAATTTTATCCTCATAATCTACCTTATTTCAGGTTAAAGTAACTTTGATTTTAAATGGATAAGTTTTGAGATATTTGAAATTCAAACATGCAAACTTAGTTTTGGCTAGCACACCAAAACTCTGACACAATAGGCTTCAACAGTAACAGGTTCTATCAAATTGTCTCAGTGTTCCCTTCTATGTGGCAATAAATACTTAATATGTGCATCAATATCTAAGTTAGATATGTAGAGTCAAATCTACATAATTATTTTGGTTTTGAAAATTTGATGCTTCATCGGACTATGCAGCTTTAAGCTGGAAAGTACCCAAAGAGTGGTTCCACATTCTGCCGATAGATTTCACTCGCTTAACTGTGTATTAACCCCCCCTCCCCCCCTGCCCCCTGGTTCAAATTTGACGCATGCAAAATATCTAGGCTGTCGCTAGCTGTCATTTTCTTGAAGATTTATACTGCCTATCATCGATAAGTCTGAATAGACTTGTTTTCACCATTAAACAGTTTGTCGATAGAAAGCCTGAGTCTACACTTTTACTGACCCAAGGGATTTTTAACCTCCCACACCACATAGACCTGGTATGAGAGCAACTGGCCTTTGATGATGCTGTAAGTTATACACAGCGGTGGAAATCCAAATTGGCCGAGGTGGGGGCACAGGGAATCGAACCACTGCTATTCAGATTAGGAGTCCGACCTAGAAAAAAGTCAGATACTCTGACCACTCCGCCACAGAGAACACTCGGCATTCCTAGAGGTCGGGTGTTGGAGTCTTGCATCCTGGCAAAATATAACTTCATATCAGGATGGGTACCGACTTGTGACAGTACGCACTCATGGTAACGTTATAGTCCTGCCCCATTTGGAAACCACGCTGCTGGAACCATAACTCGATATCACACTCAGTTACATTGTCCTGACTCTGAGCTAACCAGTCCTTGCGCTATCCTAGTAATGCCGTGCGCCAGGCTCGGAAGCGACAATTATCAATTTCATAAGTCATTGGTTTGATTCGACTGGGAACCAAACTCCTGATCTCCCAGGTAAAATTCTCCTCGGTATTACACTTAGGACCTGATCCTCCCCCCACCCGATCCCTTCCCTGAGAATGGTCACCATGGAAGGTTAGTTGGTTTTTTGAGTTTTAAATCCTGGCAACATCTAAGGACATATCTGGATGGGTACTGACTTGACAGTGCATACTCATGGTAACTTTATAGTGCTGCTTCACTGGGAGATGACACCACCAGCACCATGACATAATATCCCACTCAGTCATATTATCCTGACACTGGGCCACCCAACCTCGCCCTCTCCTAATATAATATGCCGAGCGCCAAGCTGGGAAGCAAGTATACATTTTTAAGTCATTGGTTTGATTCAATCAGGGTTCGAATCACACGATCTACCAAAACGGTAGCCGGACGCTCAACTTATTGGGCCTTCCCGTCTCATCCACTATGGAAGGGGGTGACTGTTCATTACGTAGGATTATATCTCAAACATCGTTTATTAGAATGTGGCTTGCTGTATTTATTTCAGAACGGCACGTCGACAGTGTATGCCAAAATACGAATATTCTACATGGGATATGGCTGCGTCTACGTAACGCCGGTAAGTTCAGAAAACCCTTGGCTACAGTGTGATAAGCTCCTGCTAAACAACCCATTATAACAAAGTTTCGGGGAACTGGCTTATGCATATATCCCCATGAATATGTGATCTATTGTACTAAACAGATGCTTCAAATGCTTATCTATCATCTGATCATAACCCATTACTTTGGGGTGAATTATTTATGTTAATAACGTTGAGTCATAGACTTTAAAACAGTTGAACCAAGAGCATTCTGAGGCGAACATCTAGGGTTTTTTAGCACTCTCTTTCAATTTGTCAACTCTACACTAAAATATGACATCATGGTGCGCTGGAACCAGTGACTCCACAACTAGGTTCAAATGAGGGCAGTTTTTGCTAGGGTTTAGACTGGATAGAGATCAATCTTGTATGTACAAATGTTAGTAGTTACTCCTGGAGTTCGACACTTCATCAAGGTTCCCTGGACAGGGCTGTTAAACTACCATCTGTACAGAGCATCAGATTGCTCGGTTATCGATCTCTTCACACCAATCCAAAATCTATGCCCCTGAATAATATATTACTTACATAATTTTCTTTCTCACCCTGCTACTTTTGAAGAGAAGAATTCGTGAAATAATGTACATTAGTAGGCAGTAACATTTAAATGAAGGAAATCTAGTAGCCGCCATGTTGGTATTGGGTAATACTCTTCTAATTCAGCAACTCTTCGCCAATGGTTCTCAAAACAAGGACTTTAAATATAAGGATGGCAAAGCGAGGCTGTTTCAGGCTCTCCCAGCATGCAATCCGAAAATACGTCTGCCATTTTGGAAGCATGATAATGAGCAATGATAGGGACAACATAATTTATATAGCCAGCAATATGTTGTTAACAGTTTAGACAGATATAGTTGTTTGGTGGTTTTATTTTGTACTAAACCAACATTGTTTATGATGCCTGAGAAATGCAGTGAGATCTGACTATTGCAACCATCTTTTCTAGAGTGTGTGACGTTCGAGAGCAGAAGGGAGGGGGGGGGTCTACTAAGCTTTAAGTGATATGGACAATTATCACGCTTTCAAAATGGCCAATTCTCCCGCGTTCCTGACGTCACTTAATCATGTATCCATTTACAATTTGTGACCAACAGCGCTCCCTGGAATTAGGAGTTGTGCTGAGTGTTTATGATAGAATACTGCTGAAACAGTTTTTGCTTGGATGTAAATAGGCCTGTACTGAAACTGAATGTTATCTACTATGTGAGGAATTCTGGAACTTTCTCTGATTCTGTTATTTGTCGACCTGACCCGGTGGCCAAATCGATAGTGCACGAGTCAATTCCCATACTGATATGAGCTAGCATGATCTGAGAGCCTTAAACCCAAGACCCTATAATACTAAGACAGCTCACTCAGCCTGTACTGTGTAATCAAAATGATCAAACCCACCACTTGGTGCACTGGCTGTTCTCTTGGTTAAACACATGCTATATTATATGTATAAATGTATATATGAATGTGAAAGATGTGTGATGATGGCGATGCTGATGATGATGGCTATTTGTTCATAGCAATTTCATATTGATGTGTATTCATGATTACCTATCTCATGTATAATATAATTGTATGTGTTTACATGTGAAACACCACCCAGCAGCCAGGCTGATCCAACCCACCACAAGGTGGCACTGCAAAATTTACATTACCATGGGAGAGATAGGGAGTGAGCCGTCTTAGTATTATAGGGTCTTTGCTTAAACTCAAGTCAGCCAGATGTGGTTAGTCATAATATAATACATAATGATGTCATTGTGTACATTCCATCAACATGCTATATCGGTTACTTAAACACCATTTCGTTCTAGGTGAGTGCTTCCTCAAAGTGTGATGTCGTAGGGATGTCACGTGATTTGTACATCAACCTGACAGGTAAGCATCGCAGTCGGAATGTGCTGCAGCTGAAGAGAAACATTAAAACCAAACATTTCGATATGTTTTGTTATCTCTAAGAACTTAGGCCATATAGATTATTCACCAAACCCTACTGATGGCGCCAGAAGTTGATAAATAATTATCCTGCATGAATGGTACATTCATATCACATAGCTAGAAGTTGATCTTGCCTATGTATCTGCCGAATGATGCTCATGCCTGAAGGGTATATGTGAAACAGATATGTGAAACATACACGTGAAGCATATGTGAAGCACATATATGTGAAACACATATGTGAAACACATGGTTGGTTGGTTGTTAGAGTGTTACGTCCTGGCAACATCTAAGGTCATATCAGGACGGGTCCTGACTTGTGACTTGGGTCATGGCAACATTATTGTGCTGCCCCACTGGAAGACCAGGCAATCATAACCTTATATCCTACTCAGTCACATTATTCTGACACTGAGTCAACCAGTCCGTACCCTATCCTAATAATGCCAAGCGCCTGGCTAGGAAGTGACAAGTATACATTTTTAAGTGAGTAAAGCTGCATAGTACGATGAAATATCAAATTTTCCAAACCGAACCAATTATCTAGATTTGATTTTACATATCTAACTTAGATACTGATGAACTTATTAAGCATTTGTTTCTGTGTAGAAGGCAGTACTGAGTCAATTTAACAGAACCTGTTACTGCAGAAGTCTATGGTGTCAGAGTTTTGGCAAGCTTGCCAAAACTAATTGTCCATGTTTGCACTCAAAATATCTAAAAAGGTTACCATTTAAAATAAAAGTAACTGTGAACTAGTGTAAAGTCAATATTAGTGATTGATCTAACATATTGATCTCAGACAAAATACAGAAATTCAAAACCATCGGACTATGCAACTTTAACCCGTGGGCTGGAACTCATTTGGCAATGCCATCTGGTGTGAAAGCCATGCAGAGGGTCTAATGGCTGCATGTTGGATAGGAAATATACATGTGCATAATATGTGTAGACATTTAAAGTTGCATAGTCCGATGCTTTTGAATTTCTGTAATTTTCTTAGATAAATATATTAGGTTGATCATTATAATATACCTCTCTTTAGTTTGAGGTAACCTTTATTTTGAAAGGTTAACATTTAAGATATTTGAAGTGCAACCATGCAAAATTAATTTTGGCAAGCACGCCAAAACTCTGATACGATAAGCTTCTGCAGCAACAGGTTCTATTAAATTGACTCAGTTTTCCCTTCTATGTGGCGACGAATGTTTAATAACTGTACCAGTATCTAAGTTATATATGTAATATCAAAATCTAGATAATTGTTTTGGTGTTGACAATTTGATGTTTTCATCGGAATATGCAGCTTTAAGGTGCGTATGTATTTGTGTAGACCATGTTGTGTGGTGACGCAATAACCCGGTGAGTTGCCCAGTCTAATCCTACGATCAGCTTGATTTCCTTATACCTCCCCAAACTGTATATGTATACCTGTTAATTATTTAACCTTCCGTACGGTTAAATATATATTAATACATTAGTTGATTAAACAACAGATATTTCACTAACTGCTTCATCTCGTATCTCAGGAAGCACCCGGCCTCTAAACTCATTCGGCCATACCTGAATAAATGTTATTCTATCCACACCATAGGTATGCGGGTTATGGAGTACCTATCTGCTAAAATACCTCAGGGAGTTTGACACCCCTGCCTTGCAAAGTTATAAACCACTGCCTTGTCATAGAGGTTCTTGATAGAACCAAAGGCTAAGGGAGCAAACCCTAACAGAAAACTATGCTTCCATGGCAGCATTAAGGGCGGTGATGAAGGGAACTCCCAACATCTCCCGGCCAGCTACTGCAGGGACAAATAGTTTGCGCCTGTCTTGACTTGTTCTTGCCAGTGTGAGACCTCTAATTGCTCCCCGAGAGAGTGCTGCTAGTAACTTGCAAAAGCCAGCAGCACTTCAAGACTTTGCAAGCAGCTTTTATGAAATGCACAACTGCACGGAATAGTGGCGGTTAAGAAATAAAAGCAGTCTTTGTTGCATTGCGACCGACAGCATAATGATGATGATCCACACCATTGATCTGTTTAATCTAGATTTTTATTGTAAAGGAGATGACTCTATCCTTAAAAAAATATCACCAAGGTCTAAATGTCGTATCATGGTTTCACTGTACAGCACCTTAGAATGGTCCCTCCTAGAGATGATACTCTATTAAATTCACATTATTATGAAATCTTTTCTATGAACATGTGTCTATGTTTTCATGCAGATTGTTCCACGATACCAGGTTTTGAGTGCCCTGTTAGAAGACCATGTAAGTACCTACCAATATACATTCTGCTTAAAGTTGCATAGTCCGATAAAACTGTCAACTTTTCTAAGGCAACACACTTCAGAGTTGAACCTAAATATCCAACTTAGATGTGGCGTTATATAGAAGGGGAATAGAATATGCTACTGCTGAAACCACTGTTGATAAGCATTCCAAAATTAATGTGGCTTGTTTATGCTTCAAGTATATCCAAAGTTAGACATTTTAAATCAAATTGTCTAACTTCTTGTTTATTTGGATGTTCTTAAGATACCCATCTTCGGTAGCCTTTGTTAATTTGTATTGATGCTCTTGTGTGTACATTCAGGAAGGGTATCCACTATAAAGTATGCACACAATTGTAAAACATCACATTTTGAAATTAAATGTTAAACATTTAATTTATGTTTTGAAGATAGAAGTTTACTAATTGTTTTAAATTTAAAAATTAAATTAAAAAATAAGATTTTAACATTAATTTTGTTTATTGTAAGCATCAGTACTGCAAGGAACACATTTAACAGTGTCACCTGCCACGTGCAATCTCCCATCCACGGCAACCACGTTCGGAATTAGTTTACTGCAACTTGCCTTTCAACTTGCGCATGCGTACAAGACGGTCCCGGTCCGGTACACAACGCCTCGTTCCACCTGAACAACAAGTCGCTGGGCGTGATCATCACGTGGCTCCCTCCGACTGACCTTGGCACCTACAGCCGGGTCGACACGTACTACGTCCAGTGGGGGGCGCTGCGGCAGGACGCGGCGTCCAGCTCCATGGACGAGCTCGGCAAGATGCAACTTCCGGCGGTGAGTTGCCATGGTAAAGGTCAAAGGACCGATAGGTTTTTATGACCTGTGTGTCTATTTACCATCAAGAGAAACCTGAAGCTGAGAGACATTAAGACCAACTCATGGACATCACTCTCACAGCAGAGAGCTAAATGGAGAGCAGCAGTCAAGTAATGAAAGCAGTCTACAGCATGATGATGATGATGATGTCTATGTATGTACTGTGTTTTCACTACCCAATTTCTATATATTTATTAGGTATCACAGATGATTTTTGTTAATGCAAAATAGTGTTACACTTTTGCATCCACATTAAAGAGGGTCAATGTTGAAATTGATTAGTTTTTATTTCATCAAGATATCTCAAACGGTTTAGTTGTGAGAGACATTTAAAGATTTAAAAAATTGGGGTTAATTTTGGACTTGTAAAAATAGGACGAAAAGCCATTTTCAGGGACCCATATCTTAAAAACTAAGAATATTATACAATCAAGGCTCTGGAAATGACTTGTATATACTACATTCATTTTATTAAGCAAATTACAGTCATCACACTATTCATTTGTTGAAGTTACAGGCATATCAATTAGGCAGATTATTTTAATCACTGCCCAACCAGAAATGCACAGACGGCACAAAACTGCTACTTTGACTGGTCGTAAAATGGTTATTATTGTCCCTATACGATTCATCTTTGAGAAACCACCTGATATATATACAGAATACATGTCTATTTTTTTTCGTGCCTCTGTATACATTAGTTTTAGAACTATAAGACTTCAAAAATTGAAAATATGCTAATTTTACCCATGTCCGAGGCTCGATTTTTATGGAAAAATACCTCAAATGACCCAAACTTCAAAAGTGCCTCATGACCAAACCGTTTGAGATACAGACATGAAACTGGCAATACAACCATGTTGGACAATGCTCTTGACAATGTAACCAAATTGGTTTCATTTAAATTAATATTTGCATAGCTCTAGTGGCATTAAAATATCCCATTTTTCAGATAATTTAGCATTGTTTTCAGTATGGAAAAAAATTGACCCATTCTTCAAACATGTCCCATGACCAAGCCATGTGAGGTACGAACATGAAACTTGCACTAGAACCATTGTGGGTCATGTTCTTTACTATGAAAACATATTTGGTTCATTTAGACTAATATTTACAGAGGTATAGTGGCATTAAAAGGTCTTTTTGTCTGTCAGAATGCACAGACACACCCCCTTCCCCCCAAATCTCTATGCCTTAAAGACATATATCAGAATATTCCTTGTACAAATTCTCAAGATCTGTGAGCCTAGGTACAGACCAAGACCGTAAATTAGAAGCATGGACTTCAAAATCATGAGCTAAAACAAAACAGGACTCAACAGTTGCAATATCGTCCACTCGTGGCCATCTGAAAATATTTCTGGGTCCACGCTTAAGGAACTGGACCGTAGCCAACATCGGATTGTCTACCTTAATTATCTCTCCAACATAGAAATGCTCATCATAAGCAACTGCAACCCAATTCCCTTGGTTGGACTTGCAGAACTCAAAAGTTTCTTCAACTTTAAGAGTATCATATGTCCTTTGTCTTTTTAAATTACCACTACCTGAACTCTCGGTCTCACTCTCACTAACTTTCCTTTTCTGCCCCCTCCCTACAGTCTCAATCTGATTCGCATTTAGGCCTACCTCTGGTGTTACAATTTCTCCATCTACCACTATTTCCCTCTCCAAGTTTAAACTTTCATCAAGAACAGATTTTAAATCACACACTAGTGTAGCCAAATCTTTTTTTCCCCATACTAACCGTTTACTTTTTACTCCCAACACATTTTTTAGGTATCTCATTTCATTATGTACCATGTCCTTTTTCATTTTGAGTGTCGCACACTTTTTCAACCCCTTATCAACATCGGACTGTTTTGTACACGGCCCACCATGTGCTTTGACTTTTGAAGCTAGATCTGCCCGCATTTGAATTTTTTTTGCTGCACTTTCTTCTTTTTTTCTGAAGTTTGCTTTTATTTTTTCCTTTGTATTCTCCAGTACATCCTTTTCTGCAGCCATATGTTTTTGTCGGAGTTCACTGCTTTTGCCTCTGGCCATGCTTAGCAATTTTGTCTGCTCTGCTTCAGATTTCCCTGCAAGCCATACTGAAATAGTCTTATTTTGCTTGACCATTTGGATGCCAGAATGAAAATGCAAAGAAGCATGCCTTCGTCGAAACTGAGAATAGTCTAAATCGCCAAACTCATATTCTGATATTAAGTTAGTTAGCTTACAATGCTTCATGTCAGCACGTAACTGAGGAGTTGGTGCCTGACCATATTTTCCACCAGGCAAGAAGTCATGGAGTTGCCTTTCAGTGACTGACACAAAACCCTGCATAATAGCACAAAGCACCTGTTTTGTCATTTGTTCCCCATTTTGATTTGAACTGAAAACACTGCTATTTTCACTGGCAATTTTAAATTCAGGCCACATTGCAGTTTCAGGGTTTAAAAGGTCTGCACTGTCTTCAGCCCAACTACGAAAACAATCATACATTTTCTGGAAATAGAGATACTGGTCCACATATTCAACCCCACCATGTAGCATATTCCAAAATGGACCGGTAACTTTAAAGTAAAGTATCCCCAGTGCACAAATTAATGCATTCATCTCTTCACTTCTAGCATCATGCAGGACACTTTCAAGTTTTAAATTTAATATTCCTTTATAATGATCAAGAAAGTCAATTATTTCCTGGTTCTGGCTATGCAAGGCTGCTGCTCCTTGAAAAAAGTTATTAAAACGGTTCATTCTAAAGCTTGTTATGCTAGATTCCATACCAATAATACTACAGTATGCCAACCAGTCAGTTCTACAACCGCTTTTTTCATCTCCTCGGGGGCCAAAAACATCACAAGCAGTCCGCACATATCGAGCAGCAGTGGATTCCCCGGATGTCCTAAAATGTTTGTATTTGTCCATAGCATCCCTACCTAGCCCATGGCCAAGCTCACTGACAATTTTCTTTTCAAATACCCTGAGAATGGATTCACACTGGTTAGACATGCCTAATAAAAAGTGAGCATTGCAATAAAGAAAATGTAGCTCATCAGATTCTCCGAGTAAATCTTCCCTGTATTGGGCTAGTTTTTGATTGTGGCATTTATTTACACTTGCACGATCTGACATCATAGCAAACATTCTCTTTAGAATTTCTTTGTACACCTTCTCCTTTTCAACAGAATCACTATATATATCTGACAATTCATCCATCATGGCAATTGAATTGTCCAATAATGTAGAACTGTCCTCAGTTGCCACAGAAACAAAGCCTACAGACAGTGTCTTCCCAGAGTCCAGAGTCACCTGATTTCCTAAAATTTTCTTATGATCCCGTGATGTCCCATCACCATGTAAATCCCATTTGTCACTGCTGATAATTTCCTCTGCGACCTGAAACTTTGACAGTACATGGGCCCTATCAGCCATGCTATTTGCTGTAGAAGCACTTGGTAACTGGTCCAATGGTATTTTTTTATCAAATAGCCATTTTGCTACTGTTTGTATCACCTGGCCACATTTGTTGGTAGGCACATCTAACTCGCCCACTAACTCCATTACACATTTCTCAAGAGAGTTGACATAGGGTTGCCCAGGAGTGTCACCTTTTGTTCTGAAGTCATCATGTGACATTGCACTAACCAGTTCCGCTTTTAGCGCCACACATTCATCTCTCACCACTTTCAGTTTTTTACGAAGCTGTGTACAATTGGATACATAAAACTTAGATTTTTTATGTGAAGCAGAAAGCATGGTTTCCACATTCTTAATTTTCTTTTTTAGTTCATCTCTTTGGTCACACTTTTTGCACACTACTGACCCAGGAGTACTAGTTGCCCTTTTGACCTTTTTTATTTTACGTTCTTTTGCACGGATGTACTTAGATCTCCTAGAAAGTCTTTTATAAAGTGCACCACCTTTAATGTCTTTTATTTCTGCACTGAGCTTGTTGACATTTGCATGGAGGTTACTGTTTTCAACTGTTAACTTAACAATTTCGTCTTCTGCTGCTTTCCGGTTTCTTTCTGTGTCTCCAAGCTCTTTCTGTATAACTACAAATTTGTTGTTGCACTCCTCATACATTTCACCCAATGTTTCTGCTTTCACTTGATACTCACCCAATAAATTATCTTTCATTTCTAATTGGGATTTAGTTTCTTTCAGGTCTTTTGTAGCAATTTTCAGTTCACTGACTTCAGGCACATCAACTGGCTTTGGCATTAGTTCAGCGGGCTTTGGCTTGAGTTCACATGGCCTGTCACCTGAGTCTGTTGTTTTTACAAGTTTCTGTTTGAACTCTAGAAGCTTGGACCCTTTTTTTGACTTTTTTGACTTTCTTAAGACATACTCGCATCTTCCCTACATAAGATTTATAAGCATGCATATCAAGAAATAAGTTTGGCCAGAGGGTTTGAATAACATGAAACGTATTTACCTCGGAGTCCTCCAGTTCCAGGAGGACTCCATTTGTTGGTAGAGAGCTCGGGAGTTCCTTTGGGAAAGGTTCATTGACTATCAGACGATCGATTCCCATCTCAGCACAAAAGGGACCTGAAATGAAATAAACGATCCTATGACTGTACGTCAATATCATTTAAATATGCAGTTGTAATTTGTATAAGTAAATCTATTTTTACTCACCGATTCTATTAAAATCTGTGACAAGGTTGTAATATTCCTTTCTGTCTTTTTCCTCTGCCAACTTTTCTGCTTCTTGCACACACTTTTCGATGATGCTTCGGCTTTTTGATTTTGCCCAATTAGATAAAGCAGGGAACATTAACACCATCAAACTTGCAACATTGTCCCATGAAACACTACTTTCTAATTTGATATGATACACTTGTAAAAGTAGAAGATTTGATGCTTTATCATGAAACTTGGGTATATTTGGTCTGCGACCTCTACCTTTGGCACATAGAATACTTCTCAGTAGCTTCATCTGTGCATCATCTGAAATATAAAAACAAATTGTGAATTTCGTATTCAATTTCAGTTTGTTTGAATGCTAAACCAATGTTTTTACAAGCTGGTATTCACACATAGCTAGATACAGGCTGGCGATCAACACTGGGCGATAATACCAGTCCACTGAACAGCAAACATTGAGTTTCACCATTTTGAATACCCCCGGTCTTGCACCTCCCGAAAATTTTGATCACGGTTTTAATATTGAAGCGCATCATTGGTATCATTACAAATGAATCAGTTTGATTCAAAACATCATAAAAAGTAGTCATGATTTGTTTCATGGAGTTTTTCGATGTGAAACGGAACATTTGAGAGTCCCAAACTTTGTCTCTGTGCCCAAAATCCAGTGGAAACCCGGACATTTCACCATTGCTGTATCATGTATCAACAAGTTTAATCAGACAAATCTCGTAAACAGGTGCAAATAATTTTAAATGAACTTGTCAGAATATTGATAGGCATCTTATAAATCAATCACTTACCAATTTCTGTTCGAATCTTAGCGGGAATGTCCTGATCCGAGTCCATTTTGATAGCAAATCACACCGACGAAGTATACCGAAAATGGCGGCCAGTCTGAGAGTGACTCGGCGCGGATTAAGTAAAGCCAACCGCTTACAGTTCTCGAGTTGCGCATTACCCCACGTGGTATCGAAAAACATAATTCGATTATTTAAAAGGAGGACACAATTAGCTTTCAAACAACATAAAATAATATATATTGCGAATTATGAGTCGTCTTGGGCATCATTTTGAAGTTTTTAAACGTTTTTAAAAGATATTTCCGTTCAAAGTTCTTATTAATGATTGATACTAAACTGTGGCTAAGAATCTGCTCTATCACTTCTATGTAAATTTGCACGTGAGGCACCTATGGGGTTTTGCGCAACTTGAATTGAATGCTGCGTCAACATTTCTTGATGGTCGGGAGATGCGGCCAAAATATGTGAAATCCACAAATTCTACTCTCAAATATGTCACTTTTACCCAAAGTTCTGTACAGTGACACAAATAATAAATAAGAGATACCCAAAGAACAGTTCATCTCCTTTTATTCCATATACTTTTTATTACAATGGATAGATTTTAAGACAAATCATAGTGAGTTTAAAACGGCCTTTGTTTGTGCCGAATCACATATTTCCAGCGGCCTGAGGCGCTCTATTGGGATACCTATATTTATACAGTGTCTAACTTAGGACTGACGTTCATTGAGCATTTGTCATTTTTCAGAATAGTACGGAATTTGACATATCGGTAAACTCTACATCGGTGAGATACGGTGTAAAGGTATGTATCTTATGATATTTAATATATTCTTACAAGTACATGGATATGTAGTATATAATTTATTATGTGGATATAAATAACGGCAGGCCCTTAAATGTTTCCCATTACCATCTTCTTTCATGTTATTTGCTGCGGAGCGGGTCACTCTCTACTCCTCATGCCTCCTATACCGTAAGCCAAGTATCACTCTGCTCACTTTAAAACTTTTTCGGTAGGACATATATTCTCCTGCCAGAGAATATACTCAACCCAAACCAAGTCCTAGTCTTTCTTTCTCATTTGGGAGCAAACTATTTATATATATATAATTTGTTTGATGTTGTGTTTATACTGTCCATAGCATGTAAGCTCGAGTGCTCGGGCTTGTTTTCAATGCTGGCCAGTTGTAGTAGTGGTTTAATCTTATCACACAGTCGGAGGTGATAAGATCTTTTTGTTTCTCACACAGTCGCAGGTAAATGGTGATTATTTAGTATGTGTAGATGTTTGAGCTTGTTTTGTGTTGGGGTTGGCTATCCAAGGTCGATCCAAAACAGTTAAAGACTGCTAGGTAGCTGTTAGGCGTAGCTATAGTGAGCTTATTCAAATAATAATCTTGTAATAAAGGACTGCCGTAATAAATCAATTTAATTATGCGTGTTTTGCGCAGGACAATGGTCAAAATTGTTTATTGACCCGCAATGAGACGCTTTAAATACCTAATTTCCTCATTACCTTACCCAGCCATTTCTTTTTGTAATATAGGCCTACTTGGTTATTTTTGAAAGAGGACCCGTCTAAAACTAACGTTGTGATCGGCAAACCCATGTCATGTGAGAATCATTGTTTAATGTCAAAATTGTAACTGTAAGTTTACTGCCCATCCGATGATATGACACAGGTTCTATCGGGGCAACGTTGGTCGTGATCCAGTGTTGACCTCTGAAGACAGTTGATTCTGTATATGCATATAGACAATACATATGTGCATATATACACTCTCACATTTATATATGCGTTTATGTTACAGTATTCACATATATGCATATATCTAATATACTGTTAGAATATATACACATCTATAAATTATGCTTCATATATGTGTTTATGTAAGTACAGTAAAACCTCCCTAACCGACCACACATCGCCCACTCCCTTATATCGATCGCTTTATTTCGGTCCCAACAATACCATTGTAACCATATTCTAACTCCCTAAACTGATCACCTCCCAAAATGAACCAATTAAAATCGGTCCCAAGGTCGGTCGGTTTAGAGAGGTGTTACTGTAATATAAAAGCATGTGAATACAGCAATACAGAAATTATTCTGGGAGGACTGAGAACCAATCCACTAACGGTGGTGCCACCATTGCCTTATCATAAGCCTTATTTTTTCATGAGGTAACCCATAGTTGACTCACTTTGCACTCATTCCAATATATCTCCTGGTATAATTGTTGCTGTGAATTTGTTTCTAATTTAAATTGCGCTTAGATTATCCTGGGAAATATTCTTATGGGATACACAAAAAAAACACTTCCCGTATCATGATGTAAGTGTCTACACCACCGTCACTGCCTGCTGTCACCAGTCTGTGACCAGACGGGATGGCAGAGTGAGTTAGAGCGTCCGTCTCCTGTGTTGGTAGATCGTGGGGTCGTGCATTCGAACCCTGGTCGAGTCAAACCAATGACTTTAAAATTGATAGGAGTTGCTTCCTAGCCTGGCACTCGGCATTATTAGGATAGGGCAAGGACTGGTTGGCTCAGTGTCAGGATAATGTTAATGAGTGGGATATCAGGTCATGGTGCTGGTGGCCTCGTCTTCCAGTGGGGCAGCACTATAAATTCGCCATGAGTACGCACTGTCACAAGTCGGTACCCATCCTGATATGACCTTAGATGTTGCTAGGATGTTAAACAACAAACAAACAAACAGGTCTGTACCCGTCCTGATAGGACCCTGCTTGTTGCTAGGATATAAAACGCCACGAAGTAGCCAGCTACTATTCCCCAAGGCCCATGACACATTATTGCTGTTTCACCAGGTGTTGGCGAGTGTGAGAGAGATTCAAGTGAGCGAGTACGACTTCAAAATCAGGCCGCTCGATGTCACATTCCGTCTCGACGAACACAAGGGATATGGTGAAGTTTCTCTTAAATGCTACCATTTCTAGACATTGGTAATGTATTATTGGTCAGCTCCTCGACTCCCAGTTTAAGTGCCTGTCACACTATGCCGGATTGAGCAACGGAGAGAATTGTCTAGTCCGGTGGTATTCGGGCGTGATATGTATCAAAATGTATTAAAATGTGTCAAAATGTATCAACGTATATGCAACGGACACAAACCGGACTTTGCCGGATATCAACGGACTTTGTTCGGTTTCTGTCCGTTTCCCCCAACCCGGTGATGTGTGGCAGGGCCTTTACAGTGTCTATGAATTGCAAAGTAATGTGAAACATTCACTCATATTACAACGGTAATATGCAGTGAACTGCACCTCTTCTTACTGTTCTAAATGGTGCTGTCACATTACGACGCTTCTCGCCAGTGCGCCGCCAATACACAAAATCACTTTTAATCATCGAGAGACATAAAACTTTTCGGCGTCAGCACAACGTATTGGTAGCGTGCAGCGGATGTTGTGGTAAAAGTTTGGCGCGCAGTCCTGATATGAGCTTAGATGTTGGTAGGATGTAAAACAACAAAAAGCAACTGTTTGGCGCAATGTGTGGGAATGACCTTCCTGCACATGTGGCATGTGCCTAGCGTTCGCGTAATGTTATTCCAGCGATGTCGACGTGCTTCTGACGTCGCCATAATATTGGCACCCGCGCATTGTCGCACGTTGTCGGTCGTCCAAAGTTTTGTGCAAGCACAAAACTTTGACGATCCCTTGATGCGCGCCGCCAACCGTCGCCGTAGATGAACGAATACCCACATGCGCCTAACGCGCGTGTAACGCTTCCTGATGTATCCCGATGTTGTGCCCAAAAATCACATACGTCGATGCGTGTTGGCGAGAAGCGTTGTAATGTGACAGCACCATAAATGGTAATACTAAGTAATTATTCAAAGATAAATTATAAACAGTAAAAACGGATCAGTCGGTATATATCAGTTCTTTGCAGTGGGGAATTTTATTTGCGTTCGATTGTAAGATGGCTTACCTATTCACGTTTATTTAAACCCATGCTTCATCCAAGTCAATGACCGGGTGCGGTGGCCGAATCGGTAGAGCGCAGAGATCACATGCGGGAGATTGGGAGTTCAATTCACGGTCGAGTCAAGCCATACCAAGTTGAAACTTGTGGCTTCCTAGCCAGGTGGTTAGCATTACTATAATAGGACAAGGACTGGTTAGCTCAGTTTCAGGATAATGTGACTGAGTGGGGTATTGGGTCATGGTGCTGGTGGCCTGATTTCCCAGTGAGGTATCACTAGAAAGTCGCCATGAGTGTGCACTCTCACAAGTCGGTGCCCGTCCTAATAACCTTAGATGTTGCCAGGATTTAAAACTCCAACAATCAACCTACCAATCCAAGTCAAAGCAAAGCAAAGCAAAAGCCTTCTTATACTTATAGTAGTAACTTATACACATACCATTCTCGGACATAAAGCCATACACAATTTGTGTGGTAATTTTGCGACACAAGCCTAATTGTTTTGTGTAACTCTCACTTGATGCCCTACTTTAGGATTTCCCCCCTTTTTTTGCGATGCATCGTTCCTAGGTGACATTACCCATGGTGGTTCCTCAACTAACAAACCGGCGACAGGAAACCCAGGTGAATATAAAAGCCTCATCATTAGCTGTGGCACATAATTCGTTTTAGTTGTTTGCTATATCAATCATTATAGACATAGGCGTTTTCCGCAGAGTATTTCGACTAACGGTGTTAATTATTAGGAGAAGGCAAATTGCTAGTGAAAAATACCCTATGAGGACTTTTCTACAGAGTATCATGTGCAATAAGCTTCACTTGCACCCCCCTCTGCCTCTGCCTCTGCCTCTGCCGCTGCCTCTGCCTCTGCATCTGCCTCTGCCTCTGCCTCTGCCTCTGCCTCTTCCCTCCCCCTCCCCAGCATCCCTCCCCCTCCCCACCCCCCTTCTCCTCCCCCTCCTCCTCCTCCCCCTACCCCTCCTCCCACTCCTCCCACTCCTCCCACTCCTCCCACCCCTCCCCTCCTCTCACTCCTCCCACTCCTCCTACTCATCCTACTCATCCCACTCCTGCCACTCCTCGCCCTACTGTCGCTACTCTTCTCCCCCCCCCCCCCTCCCCCCGTTCCCCCGCTCCTCCCGTTCCCCTCCCTCACACCTCATATCACTCCGCTCCCTCCGCTCTCTCATCTCCGTCCTCTCTCTCATCTCCCTCCTTTCTCTCATCTCCCTCCTTTCCTTCCTCTCCCCTCCCCACCCACCCCCCATCCGTCCTCCCCACCCTCCATCCCTCCTCACCTCTGTCCTTCCTTTCCCTCCATTGTCCTTCCCTCTCCTCTCCTCCTCTCACCTCTCCTTCACTTCACTTCCTTCCTCTCCCCCACATCCCCTTCCTACCCCCTCCCCCCCCCCTCCCTTCCCTCATATTTCCTTTCATCCAGTTATCTCCTATTCCCAGCTCTCTCCCCCCCCCCCCCTCCCCTCCCTTTCCGTCCTCTTCTCTTCCCTTCCCTGGTTTCGCTTCGCATCCCTCCACTCCCCTCGGATGCCCTCCCCTCGGATGCCCTCCCCTCGGATGCCCTCCCCTCGGATCTCCTCCCCTCGGATGCCCTCCCCTCGGATGCCCTCCCCTCGATGCCCTCCCCTAGGATCCCTCCCCTCGGATGCCCTCCCCTCGGATGCCCTCCCTCTGATCCCCTCCGCTCGATCCCCTCCCCTCGGATCCCCTCTCCCTAGGATCCCCTCACCTATGATGCCCCTCCCTTCTGATGCCCCTCCCCTCGGATCCCCTCCCCCTCGGATCCCCTCCCCTCGGATCCCCTCACCTCTGATGCCCCTCCCCTCGGATCCCCTCCCGTCTATTCCCCTCCACTCCGCACCCCTCCCTCCTATCTCCCCCCCCCCCCCCCCCCCACACCCCTATCTCCTATCATACCATTCTCTCCTCCCCCCCCCCCCCCCCCCCTTTTCCTTCGCTTTGCCTTTCATGTTCCCTTTCTCACTCTC
Source organism: Branchipolynoe longqiensis (assembly GCA_030323885.1). Taxonomy (NCBI): domain Eukaryota; kingdom Metazoa; phylum Annelida; class Polychaeta; order Phyllodocida; family Polynoidae; genus Branchipolynoe; species Branchipolynoe longqiensis. Next base: position 180,605,373 of record CM059186.1, read on the forward strand.
TTTCCCTCGCCCTGACGGTCTTTACGAACCTTACGCACTTTTGCTCTTACGCCCTCACGCCCTCACCCACAGAACCCTACACATAACCCCTAACGCAAATCCACACATGTCACACCCACCACATACACCGCACACCCTCCGAAGTCTTCTGCTGATTGAAGCCCTAGAATTGTATTTCCTTATTCAGGTTCCGTGGCCGCGCTCGGCGTCGAGATCTGGTACATCGGGATTCCGCTAGGTGCCGTCCTTTTCGTAGTTGTCGTTTTCTCCATTCTCCACCAGAGGGGGCAACTGCGGCATGGCCGGAACGTTGACTCGCCCGAGGCAGCTCCATGCAGACTGAACAGCGAGGACAATAGGTGAGGAATTATAATATTATCGACCAAGCACTTACTATTCTATTAACCAAAGACTTAATGGGAACATAGAGGAACACAAGGCAAATTACCATTCAATGAAGATCTTGCAAGAGCCTATCTTTTTTTTTGTTTCTTTTTTTTTGTTGAGGCTGTATTTATACTGTCCATAGCATATAAGCCCCTCCCCTCTGATGCCCCTCCCCTCGGATCTTACACTAGGGCCGCATTCAGCGTCCGTCTCGGCGGCGCCTCGGCGACGGGCATGACATCACACCAGTCTGAACGGCAAAAGCAGTTGGTTGTCTCGAAAATGGCCACCCCCATAGGCGGCGGCCATTTGCAATGGGAAAGCTGTGCTGTGATAGGCTGAAACCACTGGAGACGGCAGCCATTTTCGAGGCACTTTTTGTCTTCTATCTGAAAAGGGAGGCGTCGCTGAGACATCGCCGCGACGCACCCTGAACGCAAATAGGCCAAAAAGCATCGCCGCGACGTCGCCGAGACGTCGCCGAGACATACCCTGAACGCGGCCCAGTATTAAGGGTGAATATGGATATGTGCTGCCATTACTAGTATTGTGACGCAATAGGAGCTAAATCAGGCGGGTTTAGCAGATGTGCTTTCAAAAACCTTTTATGCAGAACTTGTTGCTAGTCAATATACCATATAATTCTAGATCACTTTTTTTCTGTATTATCAGCAGAGCCTTTACGGGGGTAATCAAAGAGTAAGTGGTAGTTACTATGCTGAAGGAGTGTCTAATTCTAAGGTAATAAGAATTAAGGAGGACTTAATTTGGTTTGCTAGTGTTGGTACTTATATGTCCTTTCCATAATTATTGTTAAAATGTTTCAGCAGTGCCGCCAAACAGTCGGGACTATTAAGTCGTATTATTTGTGTTTTTTCCCCATTTCTGTCATCCTTAATCAAGGACGGAAATGGTATAGATTAGGGTCTATAGGATAGGACAAGGAGTGGTTACCAAAGGATTATGTGGTTGTGTGGGAATTCGGGTCATGGTGCCGGTAGCCTGCTTTCTCAATGGGTCAGCACTGTAAGTTGCCATGAGTGCGCCTTGTCACTGTCCTGATATAACCTTAAATGTACCTAGGACGTAAAACAACAACGCAAAGAAAGCAAATATTCTACTAGGCAGGTAACTGGGTATTGTGAGCAAGGTCACCGTGAAACATATTTTATCAACACTATTTAGCCATTTCATAAATAGATATATATATCTACCTCCCGTTTTGGTAGATCGTGGGGGTTCGTATCCTGGTCGAGTCAAACCAATGACTTCAAGAATTGGCATTATTAGGGCAGGGCAACGACTGGTTGGCTCAGTGTCAGGACAATGTGACTGAGTGGATATAAGGTCATGGTGCTGGTGGATTGGTGTCCCAGTGGGGCAGCACTCTTAAGTCGCCATCAGTGCGCACTATCACAAGTCTGTACCCATCCTGCTATGACCTTAGATGTTGCCTGCACGTAAATATCCAACAACCAACCAACCAATCTATCTATCTAAAGGCATGTCTATGTTCTCACAATAGATCCTACCTGGTGGACAACCCTTTCTACACCTCCAGGTAAACTAGCCATTATGTCTTTATAGTATGTCATCTCTCAGCGCCGGCGGTTTGGTCTCATAACTGTGCAACATAGACTGTATTTACTAAACTTCTAACATGTTTTTTTATTTTTTTTATTTTTTTATTGACGAGGTATTTACTCTGCCCATAACGTATAAGCTCCTGTCAGGGTGCTTGTTTTCAACGCTGGACAGCTGTGGGGCTGTCTTGATCTGTTCCTTTGCCCAGCAGTGTTTACCTGTGTCTGCTCGGGTCAGCCTTCTGCAATTTTGGTTGTTAGTAATAGCCTATGTTAGTTTTTTTGTAATTTTCCAGTTTTTTTTGTCTCGTCTGAGTAATGATACCTTAGCCTACTATGTACATCTACTTGGGTGACATGCAGGCTTGTGGGAGAGGATCCCGTTCCATTCAGATTTTTGTTATTTGTTACAACATCCTTTCACCTAAACCCTGTCTTATGACTAAGACCGTGTACTAACAGACAACTTTGCATAATCTGATGGTTTAGAGTTTCTGTTATTTTCTGAGATAAATAAATATATTAGGTTGTGTGTTACAATCTAAATTACTCTAGGTTGAACTTGAAGTAACTTTAAATTTTAATTGGCTAACGTATGAACTATTTGAAGTACATACATGCAACATTAATTTGAGCAATCATAGGCTTCTGCAGTAACAGGCAAGCGCACATGTGCATAGAGTGAGTACCATTGCTGACAATTTATGAGCACTTATGTGATTTGCCGAACAGTGATCCCTGGGATATTCCCCGCCATCGGCTGAAGCTTGGGTCGGTGCTGGGGAGGGGTGCGTTCGGCCAGGTGGTGGCCGCGGAGCTGCTCCCGGAGACCCCCGTCACTGCGCCCCCGGGCATTGGGGAGGGGCCGGCCGGCCAAGCACCGACAAAGGTCGCCGTGAAGATGCTACACGGTAAGCCAGGCTGAAACAGTGAAAGGGGCACACATTTTTGTTGCTACATTAGTTGATTAAGCAAGGGAAATTTCAATGGTGGACGATTGGTCTTCCTCATTGCACTGTTCCTTGCCCTATCCTAATAATGCTGAGCATCTGGCTAAGAAGCGATAAGTGTCATTTTTTAAGTCATTGGTTTACCTCGACTAGGGTTCGAATCCCATGACATATCAAAGCGGGAGACGGACGCTCAACTCATTTGGCCATCCCGTCTGGTTATTTGGTTATTGATTATTTTGTAGGATTTATTGATTGAGCAATGGATATTTTAACTGTGGAAAATGCAGGAGATAGGTACACAATAACTGAAAGGCTTCCCCTGCGGGAGATTGGGGTTCGATTCCCGGTCGAATCAAACCTATGACTTAGCAAATTGACACCTGTTGCGTCCTAGCCTGGCGCTCTGCATTAATAGGATAGGACACCGACTGGTTAGCACAGCATCAGGATAATATTACTGTGTAGGGTATTTAATCATGGCGCCGGGGGGGGGGGCACTATAATTGTCGCTGTGAGTGCGCCCTTTCACAAGTCGGTACACGTCCTGATATGACCTTAGATGTTGCCAGGATGTAAAACTGAAACAAACAAACAGACAAATCCTTGCCTTATGATTAAAGCTGCATAGTCCGATGAAATGTCAAATTTTCAAAAACAAAACCAATTATCTAGATTGGATTTGACATATCTAACTTAGATACTGATGCACTTATTAAGCATTTGTTTCTGCGTAGAAGGCAATACTGAGTCAATTTAACAGAACCTGTTACTGCAGAAGTATATGTTGTCAGAGTTTTGGCAAGCTTGCCAAAACTAATTTTCCATGTTTTCACTCAAAATATCTCAAAAGTTTACCATTTAAAATAAAAGTAACTTTGAACTAATGTAAAGAAGATAGATACTAGTGATCGATGTAATATATTTATCTCAGAAAAAATACAGAAATTCAAAACCATCAGACTATGCAACTTTAACGCTAGGTCAGTGAACCTCTTTCGAAGAGATGCCTTATTGAAACATATTATTATTTGGGAATATTTAGTATATATCCTTATAAACAACAAGCCCTCCCCTATTCTTCCACCAGAGGGCGCCAGTGACACTCTGAAGGCGGACTTTGAGCGGGAGATTGCGCTGATGAAGACTCTGGGTGCCCACCCGAACGTGGTCTCTATGGTCGGTTGCTGCACCCAGGCGGCGCCACTGTGCCTCGTTGTGGAACACATGCAGACGGACCTGCTGCATTACCTGCGCCACCGCCGCCACGCGGAGACGGTCGGTGCTACTCATTTATTGACACAGTGATAGATAGATATCCTAAGTCGTGTTTACATGGGCGAGTTAAGTCGCTTCATATAAATTGCCTTGCCTAGTTCGCCTCACATTCGCCGTGTAAACGCGCCACTGAAGCGGATTAGGGCTGATTCGCTTCATATGATTCGCTTTATATAAACCACTTATCAAGGTAGTTTATGTGAATCGATTCAGCTGGTTCCTGGGCGGAGATAGTGTAAAATAGTGGTGCTTGCCGGCTACAGGCTCAGCTGTAACTAATCGCTGGTGCCCGGCAGTGTTAGGGACCGATTAGGCCGAAATCTAGTGAATGCGATCATATTTAACAGAATTACATACTCAAATAATGAAATTTCATTAAATTAACCCTAAATTCCAAGCGATATTAACGTAGCTGCTACATCAGCATCGTTATGCATATTGTCGAATCGACGAATGTAAACTAAACAAATAGCAGTGCTCGCCGGCTACAGGCTCACCACTAAGGCTGCTGGTTCCCGGTCGCCGACACACTTTCAAACTCGCTCCACTCGCTCGGTGTAAACGCGCCACTACTTTGCTTCAGATAAATCACTTTGTCTAATTCGCTTTACAATTTCCTGTGTAAACACGGCTATATACAGTGGGAAGGCAAAGCTTTGCCTGTACACCGCTCCTATTGTTCGATCACTGTAATATCAGTCAAAGACATCCACAGATGCCTTATATTCGTAGAGATAGGGATGACTCGCCCAATGTTTGGCGAGCCTACTTTTAAATGCATTAATTGACGGTGCTGTCACTGTGTAGCGAATATAACTAGATACAGTACAACCCCATTAAACCAACCTCGGTTAAACCAACTGATCTGTTAATCCAAACTTTTTTTGGCGGGCCGCAAAATACTACCATTTATCATATACAAAAGTTGGTTAAACCAAAGTCGGTTAATCTAAAGTATTGGTTAATCCAAACAAAATTGTCAGGCGCCAGTCCACTTCTGGTGTGGTTAAACCAAACTTCCATGTGGTTATCAGGTCAGCTGAGACTTTTTTATATGATAAATGGTAGTATTTTGCCGGGCCGCCGAAAAATTGGATTAACCGATCGTTTGGTTTAACTGAGCCTGGTTTAACTGGGGTATACTGTATTTTCATTTTTTTTAAACAATAACCAAAGTGTCCACATACATTGTATATTGCATTCATAATCCACCCACGTTTTGACAAAGCCAAGTCAAAGTCGAAGCCAAAGCTCGGTTAAACCAATGATCGGTTAATCCAAACAGATTTCTAAGGTCCCTTCAAGTTTGGTTTAACGGGGTTATACTGTATCCACTACCCACAATCTTAGTTCTCGCCACTTACTCGTGGAAATCATCTGTAAGGCCCCCCCCCCCCACACTCCCACGCATCATACAGTACAGTGAGCTGCCACCATATTAGTTCTTATCACTGTTATCACACGGTCGTATGCTTGTGGAAATCCTCTAACCCCCCCCCCCCCCCCCCCACACACACACACATACAGAATACAGTGCAGAGAGATGCCACCCATATATATTTGTGTCACTGCCATCGGACTGTAGATTAGTGGTTGAAATCATCTACAAGGCTCAGCATTATTAGGATATGGCAAGTACTAGTATGCTCAGTGTCAGGGTAATGTGACTGAGTGGGATATCAGGTCATGGTGTCGGCGGCCTGGCTTCCCAGTGGGGCAGCGCGATAAAATTGCCATGAGTGTGCACTGTTCAAAATCGGTGTCCATCCTGATATGACCTTAGATGTTTCCAGGACGTAATACTCCAATACCCAACCAACTATCGGTGTTATCACGTTTCAGAGTCTTGCGATATGTTTAGATAGATTTGATTCCAATTAGATATGATTCACCCAATTTCTTTTGAACCTCTGTCCGCTGTTTATATGGTATTTACATGTGTTTATCTATTGACTTCATTACTGGTTATGGAGCCAATTTGGTATTCTTTTAGTAGTAATAATGTTTCATTCAAAAAGACCAGACGCAGTGGCCAAATCGGTAAGAGCGCAGTCTTCCCGTGCTGAAGGTCGGGAGTTCGATTCCCGGTCGAGTCAAGCCAATGACTTATACAATTGATACTTGCTGCTACCTAGCCTGGCACTCAGCATTAGTAGGATAGGACAAGGACTGGTTCACACAGTATCAGGATAATGTGATTGTGTGGGATATTAGATCATGGTGCCAACAGACTGGTGTCTGGTTGGGACAGCATTATAAAGTCGCCGTGAGTGCGCACTGTCACAAATCGATACCAGTCCTGATATGGATGTTGGTACGAAGTAAAACAACAACAAAACTAATTTAATTCGAAAATAATATGAGTATTATCTATCCCTGTAGATGAATATCCCGGAGGAAGATCTGCTATGTCTCAAGGACATTCTTTGGTTTGGTCGTCAAATCGCTGTTGGAATGGTACGTGTTAGTGTCAAAGGTCATGCTTTTATAGACAAACTGTCTGATGGTGAAAACAAGTTTATTCAGGCTTATCCATAATAGGCAGTATAAATCTTCAAGAAAAAAAATAAATAGGTGTAAGCACATGTAATCGTCCGAATAGCGCGCATTTGAAGTTACATAGTCCGATGAAGCATCACATTTTCAAAACCAAAACAATTCCCCAGATTGGATTCTACATACTACCTTAGGTAATGATGCACATATTAAGCATTTGTTGTCACATAGAAGGGGATACTGAGCCCATTTAACAGAACCTATTACTGCAGAAGCCTATGGTGTCAAGATTGTTGGCACACTTGCCAAAACTAATTTGACATGTTCACACTTCAAATCTCTCAAAACTTAGCCATTGAAAATAAAAGTTACTTCAAACTAACGTAAGGTAGATTATAACACTCATTTCAATATATATTTATCTCAGAAAAAATACGCGAACTCAAAATCATCGGACTATGAAACTTTCAGATGAACTTTCCCACCCGCGAGGATATGTATGTGTAAGGTGCTTGAAAGTATGTGTAGATTTTATTGTATTGCATCCCATATGTGTACACCCGTTTCTAATCGCCATGGATCTATGTTCTACTCGTGTGGGACTAATCCCATTCAGCCGAACAGAAGGTACTGCTACCTGTATCAATGCGCCCCATCTGCAGTAATAGGTTGAATATTGTGTCATATAATTATCGATTCGGCAGAGCGCATGTCTCCCATGCGGAAGGTCGGGAGTTAGAATCCCAGCCGAGTCAAACCAATGACGTAGCAAATTGATAATTGTCATTACCTATCCTGGCGCTCAGCATTAATAGGATAGGACAGGACTGGTTTGCACAGTATCAGGATATGACCATGTGGGATATAAGGTCATGGTGACAATGGCCTGGTCTTTCAGTGGGGCAGCACTATAAAGTCGCCATCAGTGTGCCCTGTCATAATGTTGAACCCGTCCTGATGTGACCTTAGATGTTGCTAGGACGCAAAGCAACGCACATATATACATTGGATGGGGAATGCACGCTCTCCTTCCATGACTGAAGCGTGCTTTGTGACCTGACCTCACCTAACCTGTTTGTGGTTGGTTAATCATCATCTGATGGTTTACAATTGCAGATAGTTGTCCTAATTATTTCAACATGGCTACATGGGGGGATTACTTTAAAAATTAAAAACAAAATCCTGTCCGGTTGTTTAGATTCAATCAACGCTCACATGGTTACATTTAGACGCGTTCACTGGTACCATTTGTAGCGACATGTTAAAAACAAATGAACCCGCGCAGACACACCAGCTCTGATAGCGGATATGTCGCCTCGCCTAGTATGAGTAGATGGTGTTCTCATGGGACAGAACTACTGCGCTACGTCGAACCCTATATTACCATATATATATAGATATATATATATGTATATATATGTATATATATATATATATATATATATATAATGAGCCTGTCGCAAAAGGTGATAACTCTTCTTTTTGTTTGTCCATTGTAACAATGATTGCCACAAAACAGCACAGATACGGTTACACTGAAAATACAAGGACATTTGCTTCAAATCAATATGTATTCTATTAGGATTATGAAACACCATGTAAAAAACAAATCAGTTTATCCTGAGAAAATGCATGAGTAGATAGTATGTTGATCGTTACAATGGACAAAGTTGTGTCCCATATTGCTTAGCACCTTTTGAGACAGTCTCATATATGCTCTATAATCTATTATGGGAATATAAATAAGGGCTCCAACTCTCTTCAGTTTGCTCTATTATATACCATTCATCTAGGCTCTACTGCATGCTGCATGTTCCAGATTCGGCCACACCGGAGCCACCAGTTTATCACTTGGAGCTAACTGTTTATATATAAAACCTCGCTATACCGACCCCTCCAGAGATCTCGCTTTATTTGGGTCCCAGAAATACCATTGTACGGACAATTCTAACTCTCTAAACCGACCACCTCACTAAATGGATCATTTAAAGTCGGTGCTATGGTCGGTTGATGTAGAGAGGTTTTACTGTATATATATATCTATTTTTATATACAGTTAAAACGGGTCTATGCAGTTAAAACGGGTCTATAATGGCCAGACGCAGCTGGGATACAGTGCTTAGCGCCTCCCACAGGTGGCGCCACTGTGGCCAATACTGTACTATACAAGGCCAGTGAGATGGGATACAGTGAGTATATTATAATATATGGAACTGAAGATAGTGTCCCTTTTTATATTCCCATATACTGTCTATCATGGGTAAGTCTGGATAGTCTAGTTTTCAGCATTATGGGGCTGTCACACTACGACGTAATGACGTCAACGTAGGGAGAACGTGAAGAGCGTTGAACTTCTCAGCGTAGTATGCAAATTTGGGCACAAGTTGAACATGGATGCAGCGTAGTGGACGAGAACGTAACGTTGGTAAAGCGTAGTGATACCGTCAATCACTGAGAGAGGACAACGTCACTACGCTCACGGAACGTTATGAACGTTATTCCATCGCCAGAACTACGTTGCTTTACGTTACCTTACGTTATTTATGTCAGGAAACGGTGGCAAAACGGTAAACCTACGTTGGATGTCCGTTAGGCGTCCGTTAACCCGGCGTTTTCACTACGTGGACTGCACGTTCCCCCGCGGATTAATGTGGGTCAATGTAGTGCAACATAATGCAACGTAGTTGAACGTAGTGACCGACATTTTAATAACGTTTGCTTAACGTCATTGACGTTCGCCGAACGTGTACATAACGGACGGCGAACGTAAACCCTTAAGTTCAAGCTACGTCGAAAGTTTTGAACATGTCCAAAACTTTGACGTAACTCGACGTAACACGACGTAATGTGACGTAGCTCGACATCAGTCTAATGTCATTATGACGTCATCATAACGTAATCCTACGTACATCAACGTAATGACGAAAAATCACCACGTTAGGCTCACGTTCGCTCATTACGTCGTAGTGTGACAGGGGTATTAGACAGTTGGTCGAGCATTGACTTATAAATTGATAGTCCTCGCTTCCTAGCCAGGCGCTTTGTATTAATAGGACAGGGACAGGACTGGTCTGTGTCAGGATAATGTAACTGCGTGGGATATCAGGTCATGCTGGCAGGCTGGTCTCCCATTGTTGCAACACTATAAAGTCACCAGGAGTACGCGCTGTCACAAGTCAGTACCCGTCCTGATATGACCTTAGATTTTGCCAGGACGTAAAACTAAAAATATCAGCCGACCTGGCAATGAAAGCCAAGGTCGCAGGTTCGAATTCCCGCCCGAGTCAAACCAATGACCTAGAAAATTGAATATTTTCGCTACCTATTCTCGCACACTGTATTAATATCAATGGACAATGACTGCTTAGCTCATTATCAGGATAATAGTGCATGGAGCTTGAGGTGCAGCACTATAAGGTTGCCAATGTTATACGCTATCAGAAGTCTGTACCCATCCGAGCATGACCTTAGATATTGCTAGGACGCAAAACCTCAACAAACAATTATCTGGAGGCCATTTAAATGACTTGGGGTTCGAGCTTAAGGTATTTATTTACCCATTACTCATTTTACTAGATTATAAACTTGTCTGTATCACATTATATATCATCTTCCCAGCTAGTCCCATTTCAGTACTAATATGGTTCAGCATTGCTTAAATTTGCATAATGAAATGAAACCTAAACTTGTTCGGGACCAGACAGGTTGGCTACATTTGATCCTATATTCCTGGTGCACTTATGAACGATGCATTGTTGCATAGGGTTTTTATTTTTTGTCTATTTGACGAAAACCTGCCACTGCTGCAAGTCATATAAAGCAAGCCTTTGAGGATGTAAACAAACATTATTGTGTAGGTTTTCACTTCACATGTCTCCATTGCCGTTCTTATGACATTAGTTGCTATTAAAACATATAACCCTAAAAAGAGCGAGTTAGGTATGGGCGATAATATGGGCAAACAAGGATATTTGAAACCTGAATTTCGGCATTTTTCCGTGATTCCACGACGGGGGAAATCTGGGGATGAGATGACCTTCCGTCCCTCGTTTTGCTGTATCGTGGGATTTGAACCCTGGTCGAGTCAAACCAATGACTTAAAACTTGATACTTGTTGCTTCCCAGCCAGATGCTCAGCATTATTAGGATAGGGCAAGGACTGGTTGGCTCAGTGTCAGGATAATGTGACTGAGTGGGATATATCAACTCATGGTGCTGGTGGCCTGGTCTCCCATTGGGACATCACTATGAAGTCCCCATGAATGTGCACTGCCACAATTTAGTCCCCAACCTGATATGACCTTAGATGTTGCCAGTACGTAAAACCAAGAACCAACCAAATATAATACAAATATCTTTTTTATTAATTAAAAGAACTGTCACAAGTCGGCCCCCACCCTGATATCACCTAAGATATTGCCAAAACGTAAAACAGCATATCCTAACCTACAGGAGTACCTGTCTGAGCGCGGCTTCGTGCACAGAGACCTGGCGGCCCGCAATGTCCTTGTTGACGACCACAAATCGGCAAAGATCGGCGACTTCGGCCTGACGCGCTACGTCCACGACGACCACGTCTACGTCACGCGACGTGGCAAGCGGCTGCCGCTCAAGTGGATGGCCCTGGAGTCCATATTTGACCTAGTTTTCACCACACAGACAGATGTGTGAGTATTGTCCTTGTTGTGATCCATAGTTTTTCTAGTAGTATTCATCGCAGTGTCGACCAGAGAGGATGGCCAAATGAGTTGAGCGTCCGGGCTCCCGTTTTGGTAGATCGTGGGGTTCAAACCCAGGGGTTCGAACCCTGGTCGAGTCAAACCAATGACTTACAAATTTATACTTTTCACTTCCTAGCCTGGCACTCGGCATTATTAGGAAAGGGTAAGGACGGGTTTGCTCAGGGTCAGGATATCAGGTCATGTAGATAAAAGATTCACCCTGTACTTGTAGTACACGGGTGAAGACCAGCCTTATATAAATATGGGCGAAAATAGCATTAGTATGGAACAAGTAGAATGCCGGGCACCAGTGTCAAATGGTTACTTATATCAGAACAGAGTTGGTGAATGAGAGAGAATGCAAAAAGACAAGATGGCGGCCAGAGAACGCAGTTGATTTCACTTTTAAATCTGATTAAACTAGAAATTATGTTATATTTTCCAACTCAAAGGTAGCAGGCTATCAATAAGACATATGTAAAGAATAAATGTTGCTTCTTAGATTGTGAAATTAGGCTCTCATTTCCTTAACCCGCTTTTTCAACCGTTTTTATATAGGGTTGGTATTCACCCGAGTACTGCGAGTACCGGGTGAATCCTTTATCTACAGGTCATGGTGCTGGCAGCCTGGTGACCCAGTGCGGCAGCACTATAAATTCACCATGAGCGTGCACTGTCACAAGTCGATATCTGTCCCGATATTACCTTAGATGTTGCCAGGACGTAAGACTGCAACAACCAACCAACCAACCCAAATCGAACCATCGCAGTGTGAGATGTAATTGACGATAATTGACGATGTAATCCATATTTGACTTGGTTTTCATACACATTCGGGTAATCCACCTGTGGTATAATTACAATGGTGTAATCCATGCTTGATTTAGTATTCACCAAAGTTTGACTTAGTATTCACCAAAGTTTGATTTAATATTCAATAAACAAATGTGTTAGACTTGAGCTTGAACTCCATATTTTATCGTGTTTTGTCTTACTAGTCAGTAGAATGAGAATTGGCCATGGAATTCATATTTTACCCGAGATCCATCGACATATATTGAGTACTGAATTTAGAGTATGTTTACCTATTGTTCGGGGTGCATGCAGATAAATATGTGAGTATTGATCCTGTACTCCATATTTGAGCTAGTCTTCGCAACAATCAAATATGTGACAAATTTCTTGTTATTCCAATAATTTACCTAATATTCCACCGATAGATTTATGAATACTGACGTTAAAATCCATGGTTGACTTTGCATTAACCATAGAGACATATTTTACCTTACATTTGACAGACTATATGAGTATTGTGGAATAGTCTATCTCTGACCTAAGCATCACCGCACAAACAGATAATTTACCTAAGATCCTTATTTGACCTAGCATTCATCACAGTGACATACATGTGACTAATGGGAGCTGGCTTTGGAATCCAGACTTGGCCTAACATATACAGATTTGAGTGCTGTTCTTGGAATCAATATTTTAGCTAAGGTTCACCATACGTACACCTGTGACGGCTGCCCTTGGATTCCATAGTTGACTTACTATTCCACACGGAGACACACCTTAATACTACCTCATATATTCAGACACTTCCAGTTGCACTTCACTTTTCCCCCAGCATTCAATACCAGATTAATGGAATTAGCGGATAACCAAATTTCTCCCTGATATCCTTAACGCTAACATGGAAGTGTTAAAAATCTGTTCCGTGAATGATTTGGTCAGATAGCGAGATTTCAAGACTAAAAGGAGTCCGACTAAATAAGTTATAACACACGCTGACTGATCACATTGGGTTCTGCCTGCTTGGTTATGTCTAGGTGGGCCTATGGCGTCCTTCTGTATGAGCTGGTGACGTTAGGCGGAGTGCCTTACCCAGTCCTGTCCAACCAGGATCTGCTGCGACGCCTTCAGGCCGGCTACCGCCTCGAGAGGCCACCCTCATGTCCACCAAATATGTGAGTAACCGATATAAATCAAGCACATCCTTGCATGCTTTATTGCACTTTTCATACCTTAACTGTGCATGCGCGTTGCATTCCTTTTGCAGTGTTATCATCCAAAGAGTACCTCTGTTTGCAGGGTTAAAATAGGCCAACTTGTCTACCGTGTGGACCCGTTTGTGCATTTAACAACAAAAACGGGATTTGAACACGATGTTGCCAGCACATACAAAAAAAACCTGAACAAACACAACTAATATTCTGGGAGCGAAAATTTGGGGAAAGATGGCAGTTTTGCTCCTAATTGATTTACAGTACAGTGGTTAGGGACTTTGCATGCTAGCAACATCTGAGGCCATGAATACGATGGTTCTGACTGTGAAAATACATGCTACATGCGGCTTTACCGTGCTTCCTTTGTGACACAGCGTGCAGTTCACAGCCTAATATCCCACTCAGCCTATATATTGGGGCGGTGGCGTAATTTGCATTTGCCATGTCCCACTCAATAACATGTGCGATGGCGATGGGTACAATGTGTTCAGTTATGTTCGCTGCGATGGGATCGAACCCGCCACCTTCATAAAGGTAAGTTGATCTAGCATCTTTATAGCCTATCGCCTTGTCCAAGTTGAACCAGTTATGTATGCTTTACCCCTTTCATTCAGAGTCCATGGAATTCTTAATTGCTGATAATGTTTATAGACTTTGCAAAAGGACTTAGGATAAAAATAATACATGGTATATGGAATCTTAGCTTTATGACGCTATACTTGTAAAATAGATACATGGAAGCCATGCTTATAAGTTATAGCAACATACTCTTGAATTTCATCATGTTATGCTTTAAGCGGCTGTCAGACCTCACCGTATTGAGCAACGGATAGAATTTTCTAGTCCGATGGTGATAAGTATCAAAATGTATTAAAATGTGTCAAAATGTTGTGCTATCGGGTTAATGGCCGCTGGATGAACGGACCTGAAACGGACATGAAACGGACATGACACGGACATGAAATGGACATGAAACGGACATGAAACGGACATGAAACAGACATGAAACCGACATGACACGGACATGAAACGGACATGAACCGGACATGAAATGGACATGAATGGATAGCCAATGGATGAAGCTAACTCTAACCGGACAAGAACCGTAGACGTCAGTCCGCCGGCATCCTTTCCTAGTTTTGTGCATGTTGCAAACTTGTACGGACACAAAACAGACTTTTGTTCGGGATCTGTCCGTTTCCCCCAATCGGGTGAGGTGCGTCAGGGCCCTTAGTAGAGACGAGCAAGTCGGGGGTAAACGTAAACAATTAGCAGTAGGGCTAATTCATTTAACTCTATCCTGTATATCTCTTTACGGGCTGGTTTTGTTAATCACTTTAGACTGGCAAAATCGGATATAAAGCAACCCATTCTTGAATTGTCTGTATAGTAAAACCTCTCTAACCGACCACATCCACATATCTACCACTATCCTATATCGATCACTATATTTGGGTCGCAACAATACCATTGTAAGGATATTCTAACTCCCTAAACCGACCAGCTCCCTAAATGGACCACTTAAAGTCGGTCCCATGGTCGGTCGATTTACATAGGTTTTATTGTAATTACAAATTCCCGCTGATTCGGCGGGAAACCCAGACCCCCTAATTGGAAAGACACTGAACAATTGCTCAGACAATGGCGTCCTTCGCCCATGTTGAGGCATGTTCGTCTCACTCCTGTTTTTAAAAACCCCCACCCACCTGAGCAATTGGGTTGAACTCTCAAAATGACTGTCATTGGACTATCACATTGTTCCCACAATGACTCTTGAATTGTAATATGTTCCAAGTAAATTAATTAAAGTTACTACAATTCCAGTGATGCCTCCTGTGTTGTTGGTATAAATCTCTAGCTTTCTATAACAATTATTTTTATAATGCATACCAAATATGTTTTTATAATTGAGAGTATTATTCGCACGCTTCACATACGTACATACATCATAATATTTCGCTGTGATATATCGACCTCCACAACACGTCGCTGTGGAGACCTTTTGGTTTACAGTATTTACATTCTGGGTATGTGGCTTCTTATGTGAAAGTAGTATAGGATTGTCCACCCCATGTTACAGCACCCACTACACACACACCCTGGCTTCTATGCAATGCATACTCACTTACACACATATGTGTGTCCAACACGTGCACAGGCATGCACGCACTCCACACACATGCAAACACGCATACACACATACATGCATACACACATACATGCATACATGCATACACACATACACACATACATACATACATAAATACATACATACACCGATGTACGTATACATGCATACATACATAATTGCACACATACATACACAAATATGTGCACACCACCCAGTTTGCCACATTCGCATACACATGTGCACACACATGCACACATACATATACACACATGCACACACATATCTACACATACACATGCACATATTCACACATACACACATACACCCATATTCCTACATATATTCACACAGATATACACACACATACACATATACACATATACACCCATATACATACACATATGCACACACATATACACATATACACACATATACAGACACACATACACACATATACACGCATATACACACATATACACACATACGCACATGGCCACATACACACACATACACACACGCATACACACATTTAAACACATATACATACACATACACACATATACACACATATGCACACATTCACTGACATTTGCACACATTCACACATATACACATACACAATACACACATACACACATACACACATACACACACGCCTTCTCAACAAAGTACAAAGTACAATGCAGGCATTCACAAATAGGAGTGCGGAAGCGACCCGGCGAAAGTGAAAAGCCTTCAGCTTAAAGTTGTCTTGGTCGGTCGCGGGGGATTTTAAGTGGCGAGGTAGAGTTACCTGCGCACCCCCCTTCCACTCCCTTATCGGCGGTCCCATCTCCGGGCCCCCACGGCCGCCTTTCTGCCCGCCGCCCTCGCACCTGTGGCCGACACTATTTCTGACGGTCGCGCTCTTTCAGGCGGGCGCAGGTGGGCATTCCTTATCGACAATTGTTTATTTCATATTAGGTTTGGGGGTGGTGGTGGGAGGTCGGGGTGGCAGGGTGGTGGTCCTGTGTACCGGGGTAGTGGTGGGGCTGGGGGTGGGGGAGGGGGGTGGCTGATGTTATCGCAGAAGCCGGGAGTGTCAGGCCGGGTGTGTGGGGAAGGGAGGGGAAGGGTGGCGGTGTGTGTGTGGGGGGGGGGGGGGGGGGGAGGGAGGGGAAACAGGGGGCGGTGGAGGGTGAGGTGCATGCATACAGTCCGTGACGGACTACCAAACTGAGTCTCTCCCCCCCCCTTTCCCCCCTCCTCCCAAACCCCCCACCCCATTACCGCCACCAGCATCACCACACCCCATACCCCCCATCCCACACCCCCTCACCATCATCTCCAACAAACCACAATATAGCCCCCCTCCCCCACATACACGCACTCCTCACATACACACCTACGACCATCACCACCACCACCATCACCACATCTTAAGCGCGTTGTGCAACGCCACCACCCAGCACTCCAGGTAAAAGCCTCTGGTGGGGGCTGAGAATTACTTGGTTAATAACCCTTACCCCGCCCACACACCCCCACTTTTACCCCGCCCCCCCTCACACACACTGACCTCCCGGCATGGCATTGCTGTGGGTGAGGGGTGCAGTGGGTGGTGTGTGGCTAGATCTTATCTGCGGTGTGTGAGGTACACCCTAGTCTAGCAGCTTACAGCGGGCTCCTCTGATGTGAATAAGCAGACGGTATATATGTATATATATGTATATATATATATATATATATATATATATATATATATATATATATGGTCTATATGTGCATAGAGAGGGAGAGGAGGGAGTTAGATACTGAATAATTTACTATCAAGGACCCTAACTGTATGCGGGTGATTGTGCGTGCAGGGGTGGGGGGGGGGGGGGGGGCTAGGTT
The DNA here is from genome assembly GCA_030323885.1 of Branchipolynoe longqiensis. NCBI lineage: Eukaryota > Metazoa > Annelida > Polychaeta > Phyllodocida > Polynoidae > Branchipolynoe > Branchipolynoe longqiensis. The sequence goes on from CM059186.1 coordinate 180,622,797, forward strand.
GGAGGGGGGCTGAACCAACACCCATATGTTTTGATAGCTCTTGGGATTCGAATCCACGAGTTCGAACCCTGGTCGAGTCAAACCAATTAATTAAAATGTTATGCTTGTCGCTTCCTAGCCAGGCCTTCAGCATTATTAGGATAGGGTAAGGACTGATTGGCTCACTGTCAGGATAATGTGACTGAGTGGGATATCAGGTTTACAGTGGGGCAGCACTATAAAGTGGCCATGAGTGTGCACTGTCACAAGTTGGTACCCGTCCTGATATGACCGTAGATGTTGCCAGGACGTAAACCTCCAACAAACAACCAACCAGCACCCATATCAGCCCCCACCCTCCCACACCTCTCACCACCACGTTATACCACACCACACCACATTTCACCACGCCGCACCCCCCCCCCCCCCCGCCCCAGCTCCCACACACTTCCCGGGGTGCACTTGATCCATACTGGACACCTCCATCGTCTGCCCCCATCTCTGATCCCCCTACTGGTAGGTGGCGAAAGCTTCTTTCCAACTTTCAACTTCCAAATTCGGAAACCTCTGAGTGGGTCGATCTGAGAGTAAATCCCACACCACCACCCAGACACCACCACCACCACCACCCAGACCACCACCACCATATCCCCTCCCCTCCCCCCACACCCACACACTCACCTATCACGCCTTACCAGCTTACCCCGAAACACTGGTCCAGACAGTTACAGGAATGCCTGAGTTGCGTTGTAGGAGAGTTGTCGTCTGCTGACACTGTAATGTGGAAAATTGCAGCCGCCAGGCGAATAGACAGCTTGCTGTAATGAATGAACCTCCGCCGACATCACAGAGGGAGCATGCTGAGGGGGACCCTATAAGTATATTGTATCAGGTTCTCGCCCCGGCCTAAACTGCAAAGCAGCCTGTCAAAAGCTCCCAAGATGTGACATAAATTAAAGATAAATGACATTATTGGGGTCGGGGGTGGGGGGGGGGGGGGCGGCGGTACGGTAGAGCGCTGGCCTGCCGTACGGCAGATCGGGAGTTCGGTTCCCGGTCAAGTCAAAGCAATGATTTATCAAATTGATACTTGTACTTGTCGCGACTGGTGTGCTCAGTGTCAGGATAATGTGACTGAGTGGGATACCAGGTCATGGTGCCGGCGGCCTGGTTTCCCAGTGGACAGCACTATAAAGTCGCTATGAGTGCACACTCTCACAAGTCAGTACCCGTCCTGATATGACCTTAGATGTTGCTAGGACGTAAACAGCAACAAACAAACAAAATGATACTTGTCACTTCCTAGCCTGGCGCTTGGCATTAATAGGATAGGGCAAGAACTGGTTAGCTCAGTGTCAGGATAATGTGAAAGAGTGAGATAGCAGGTCATGGTGCCGGCGGCCTGATTTCTCAGTGGGGCAGAACTATAAAACCACCATGAGTGCGCACTGTCACAAGTGGGTACCCATCCTGATATGACCTTAGATGTTGCTAGGACGTAAAACAACAAACAAACCTTACAATGCCAGGCATACATACACCGGGCGATGCCAGCGACGCATATCTTTAGCAATGGATGCCATAATATATTGAGAGTATTTGAAGGGTCCAAGCACACACAAAAACCCGTCCTGATATGACCGTAGATGTTGCTAGGACGTAAAAGAACAACAAACAAAAAGCACACACACAAAAATGACACATCCATTGTTGTTGTTTTCTGTAGGTCTGCAGACAGTATGCATGACCTTTTTACTAAGGTAAAACAGGAAAACATTTGAGCCTTTTTGAGGGCAGCTGGACTGTACGACCTCATATAGTTTACTAAATAGATTCTATCAATTATTAATGAAACTTTTCTTTTTCTATGGGAATTTGTTTCCCTTGACCACAAATATATGATTGTGAGCTTTCTAATTTAATGAGTGTCTATTGGCACATAATTGATCGTCTGCTTTTACATGTAAAAGCGATGGTTTGAACAAAAAACTAATATTTCTCGCCGTGAATATGGCCTATGCTGCTGACACGGCGTAAAGCAACCACCAATCAATCATCAATCATGTTTTCTGTAAAATAGACTTTAACTGGAAAGCACAACAATACATTCTACCAATTTCATATTGGTCCTGATATGACCTTAGATGTTGCTAGGACGTAAAACAACAACAAACATATTTGGGGGAATTGGGAGCTTTTGTGCAAACACTGATTTGATTATTGGAATGTTGGCAGCTTGACTTTGGGGGTGGTTTGTAACCTTACGATGGTTGCAGAACTGCAACATTAATAGAGACGCTCCGATAAATCGGCCCAATCTTTGGTTGAAGATTAAACTTTAGTACGGAGCATTGTAGAAGCTGGGGACATCTTTACAACATTGTAATGGCGAAGCGTTGAGGTGGCACCGAATCTCTTTGGTCCGGCGGTAGTTGAGCGGTAGTTGGGCAATTGTATCCAGTCGACAGCAGCAAGGGTTTCGAGGAAGGGCGGGTAAAGATGGGTGCAGCGGTGGTTCCAGCAACGAGAACAAAGCGAGAAAAAACGTAAAGGTACAGGGCCCCCCCCCCCCCAAGCACACAACTCCCCTGGTCAGGGGGAGGAGTATGACTGGGACAAAAAAAAAGGGTAGAGTATAAGAAAGAGAAATCATGAGAGTTGAGTCAAAGGACTGTGTCTATTTGCTCTATGGCAACCAACCAGTGAGCCATATACACGGACAGAGTAAGAGTAGAAAGTGAAATGCTGGCGGGCTCCCCCTCCTGGAACTCTTTTCAGACATATCAAGGTGGAGCAAGGCCGGCGGAGAGGAGATAGAGAGAGGTGTGGATGAAATGCAGTCTGGATAGCAAGTGATGGCAGCTTCAACTCAAAGACAGTAGTCATGGTTTCATTGCAGGCTGGGTGGTGTTTGACGGTTGTTATTTTTTTGCAACTGCCCTCTTCAATTCTGTACATGTCGTGCTTATGTATATAACAAGAATGTATTGATTAGTTACCCATAAATGATTGTGTCTTACAAGAACAAAGTAGAAAACAATCAGTTTTGTTAGATACATGGTGTCGATAGGGAAATTTTCATATTTTCCCTTTAGCACAAAATCATGTAAGCATATTTTGGGTACAATTTGTGCGATACATTAAATGCATGTAGTATTGCTAACAATAGTCCCATACTAAATACAGAGAGTCAACAATTACTATTTTACTTACCACCCCCCCCCCCATCCCCCGCCAAAACAAATAGGCAACATCATTAACAATGTAAACCAAGATAATGTGGTACACTACTTTCTGAGAAGGACCCGCTACAGACTGACTGGCTGGTTGACTGCAGAATCCTACACATTTGTAGCACCTCTTTAGCACTAATCACACAAGCACGCAGGCAGCATGTGGAGGCCGCAGTGTAGCGAGATGGTAATCAGAGACTGCACACATTGAGACGCGAGTGTGAGCCCAGCTACCCGATCTACCCCGCTATCGGGCCCATCGCCGATAAGATGTTTTGATAACTCACAGCTCCCCACGTAGAAAGTCGGGAGGCATTGTGTGCGCTGTCACTGTCACTGTCGCGAGGCCACTGTCACAACTCGCCCGGAGTGTGTTTCGCTGTTATAATTGACAACTGGTGGAGATTGACAGCATGTGGGTGGATGGGTGCTTGTGCCTATAGCATATAGGCTATAACCTATAGCCTATAGCCTATAGCTTATAGCCTATAGCCACCAGACGGGATGGCCGAATGAGTTGGAGCGTCCGTCTCTCGTGCTGGTAGATCGTCGGGTCATGGGTTCGAACCTTGGTCGAGTCAAACCAATGACTTGAAAATTGGTGCTTGTCACTTCCTAGCCAGGCGCTCGGCATTATTAGGACAGGGCAAGGACTGGTGTGCTCAGTGTCAGGATAATTTGACTGAGTGGGATACCAGGTCATGGTGCCAGCGGCCTGGTTTCCCAGTGAGACATCACTATAAAGTCACCATGAGTGCGCACTGTCACAAGTCGGTACCCGTTCTGATATGACCTTAGATGTTGCTAGGACGTAAAACAACAACAAACAAACAAACAATATAGTCTATAGCCCATAGCCCATAGCCACATGACAGTGGGCCACTCTTTATGCTATTTCTTTATATGTTTATTAAATTTAATTTAGATAAAAGATTGACCTCATACTTGCAGTTATGTGTGAAGAACAACCCATCAGATCAAGTCGCAAAAAGGCTAGGTAAATGAAAGCAGGACATACACCATAGCTAATGCTTACTTGTATGTGTGCCGGGGGGATACATTCATAATTTAAGAAGCAACGTATGTTCTTCATATATATATATCTCCATATTTACCCGCTACTTTTGGGTTGAAAAATATAATAAAACATGTAGTTTAATCGACTTTAATAATAGTGAAATCGACAGCATTCTGTTGTCGCCATCTTGGCTTTTTGCATTCTCTCCCATTTCACTAACTCTGTGCTGATATAAGTAGCCATTAGATATTGGGACCAGAAATTCCACTTACTGTTCCATACTAAAACTACTTTCAGTTTCACCCGTATTTAGACTATGTTGTACATTCACGCCTACTCTGCCCAGGCGCAGTAGCCTAATTGGTAGTGCCCGGGTCCGGGTTGAGTATAACGAATGACTTTAACATTGATACTGTCTTGTCACTTCCTAGCCTGGCGCTTAGCATTAAGAGGATGGGGCAAGGAATCCTTAGCCCAGTGTCAGGATAATGTGACTGAGTGGGGTATTGGGTCTGTGGCCTGATTTCCCAGTCGGGCAGCACAATAAAGTTGCCATGAGAGCACACTGTCACAAGTCAGTACACAACCCGATATGACCTTAGATGTTACTAGGACGTAAACCCACAACCCCTACTCTGCATATGGGTTATTATTGTATCTACCCGCTACCCTGCTTCATTGACATCCCAATAACGACTAAAAGTAATAGTAATAGTGAAACCCGCCTTTTGCCCGCTTCTCCCCCCCCCCCCCCCCCCCACTCAGCCCCCCCCCCCCCTTCGCGTCTGAGTTCCAATTAGCTCACCAGAGGGCGACACATACACACGGCGCAGCGCTTACAAGTTGGATCAGGGGCCCGGTTACCGGGGCCTGCCGGCACACAAGCCAATCACACCCATTCTTTCGTATAGTTTGTAAAGCCAAAGAAGGCAACGGCATGTTGGACTGTGGTGGATTTTGTAACTTAAGCCGTGTTCACACGGGCAAAATCTAAAGCGATTCAGCCAAGGCGGATAGCAGGAGTCGAATTAGCTGGCCGTTCACACGGGCGCGACTTGGGCCGGAAGTCGATATCTGCGCATGAGCAAGTCCAGTCTGACCAGCGCCACCACGGGAGAGTGGATTCGACCTCGATATGTATTTAATGAATCGTATTGGTTTGGAACGGACAAAACTTCTGCTGGGCAGTGAAACCCTAAAAATAAATGATGAAAAAAATATCTGTGCACAGCTAGCGGTTTAATAGACTAAATTATATAATATGCGCTTTTGATTGACCGGAAAGTAAACACACTAAGGTATCGACTGCGCATGCGTGTGAGGTGCTTAATCCGCCTCAGTGCATCCACACAGGCAAGATAAATCGATTCACAGAAATCACCTCATGTAAACTACCTCGCGAGGTGGTTTACAGTATCTGCATCATGTGAATCGATTCAGCCCTAATTCGACTCAGACGCCCGTTCACACGAGAAATGTGAGGCGAACTAGGCAAGTCGCTTTCTACAAATCGATTTACATTGCCCGTGTGAACACGGCTTTAGGTTTGCTATCTCCTAATACAGTTAATGTCTTCCTCGGAGTAAAAAAACCCTGATACTTGTCGCTACCTACCCTGGTGCTCGAAATTATTAGGATAGGGCAAGTACTGGCTACCCCAGTGTTGGGATAATGTGACTGAGGGGAATATTGGTTCATGGTGCTGGAAGCCTCATCATCCAGTGGAGCAGCATTATGAGGTTGCCATGAGTGTGCACTGTCACAAGTTGATAACCATCCTGATATGACCGTAGACGTTACCAGGACGTAAAATCTCAGCAAACACATTTATCCAGGCAGTTGTATTTATTAGTCATAATGACCCATCAGCTTTGCACAATTACTCTTCTCAGCAATAACTATATATATATATATATATATATATATATAGTTGTATAAGAATTATACGAGTATAATAACATGGAATATTATACTATCCGAGCACCCACACACCAGTGATCGGGTGCTTGAACCTCACCTGCTCATCTACTACTCATGCCGCAGCTCCGATGGTGGCGCCACCACTCGCCTGCTCACTGTCCTACTCACTTGCCGCTGAGAATATATGCACACACCGATTTCTTGAGTGATATGTATACATCCATAGATAATCAGCTCTGATATTGGTTTAGCATTTGGGGCTTCTTTGGTAGTTTCAGAAATAGTATAGAGTTACATGTGGCTTCCTATCTGGTTATCTCCATTATATTTACTCGACCTAAGTAACTACCATCGCTACTTCTTCCACAACAATGCCTTGCAACTTTAGAGATTCTATTCGTTGAAATAATAGCTGTGATTTTATTTACCTTGCAAATCGAAAAAGTACATAATCAATTTGAACAGACGTCCACAGTATGTTATCCCATTCAGAATGGCATGCATGATTGACACGTGATAAATATCTCTTCTCCCTTCCCTAAATGTCTTGCCAATTATAGTGTTATTCTTGTCATGTTCGGATTCAACAATGATAAGTGCACCTGCTGGTTTGCAACATCTGGCAGCTACACCTTCATAGAATCGTAAATCTGTTGGTGTTAGATAACTCAGAGCTTGTGTGAAAAACACCACACAGTGCTTGGCTGCTCAACTCAGGGCACATATCTCTGATCTCCTCTGTTTAGATCCGGTGTCGATGATGTCTGACTTTGGACCTGAGCATTTCCATGAGGACTACTCAACAACCAGTTGCCACCAGGTGATAGATTGGCGCCCATCATGGATGTACTATAGACATCTTTTCGCAGCGCCATCTATCACTTTACCACTGCATTACTTTCATCAACCTCCTTTTCCTCCTGCTTCCCAAACTCTTCTTCTGACCACCCCGACCTGATATGATCTTAGATGTTGCCAGGAGGTAAAACTCCCAGCAACCATTCTTCTGACCGCCATTTTGGCAATATAAAGTCGCCATGAGGGCGCACTGTCACAAGTCAGTATCAGTCCTGATATGATCTTAGATGTGTGTAGGAGGTAACACTCCCACAAACAAGGTTAATGATTTCACTTGTGTAATAAATTCCAGTATGGGTAGCTTACTTCCTGTACCCAAGCCCTCATATTGTTTGATTTGATTGGTTGTTGGTTTACGTCCTGGCAACATCTAAGGTCATATCAGGATAGCCCCTGACTTGTGACAGTGCACACTCATGTCAACTTTATAGTGCTGCTCCACTGGAAGACCAGGCCAGCAGGACCAGGACCTCATACCCCACTCAGTCATATTATCCTGACTCTGAACCAACCAGTCCATGGCCTATCCTAGTAATGCTGAGTGCCTGGCTAGGAAGTGACAAGTATCAATATTTAAGTCATGGTTTGACTCAACCAAAGTTCGAACCCGTGGGTCCCACGAACTACCAAGATGGGAGAGGACACTCAACTCATTTGGCCATTCCATCTGGAAGGCGCGACTGTTTGATGGTTGGTTGTTGGAGTACTACGTCCTGGCAACATCTGAGGTCATATCAGGACGTGACTGTTTGATGAGATAACTGGCGGAAGCAGCTGAGCTGTGTATGTCGGTGGGTGAATCCGGGGGGGGGGGGGGCGGAGACCTCCCGTTGGCGCGCCCTCTCGTGGATACATGTAGAAGCTAATACAAAGGGGCGTTGGAGAAGGTTAGACTCTGACGGTAATAATGTAGCGGCAAGCGGATCTTTTTCACCGGCGATACCTCGCCAAGATGAGTGTTGGGCGATAATTAGTTGTGACACTACTCATAACGCAGGCCCACACCTACCGGCAGCAGGCGGCACTAACATCCGGCCCTACCGGAAATGCCCCAGCCCCTCCACCACACACACACACCACACACCACCTGTCAGAACCACTCATGGATTCGACTTTGCTAAAAATTCGCAAAACAGTTGTATTGACAATGAGTAGAGTTCTTACTGTTTAAAGCTGCATAGTCATATTTTCAAAACCAAAACACTCACATAAAATTTGATTCTTCCTAGCTAACTTAGATGCTATTGCACCTATTAAGCAATTGTTGCCACATAGAAGGGAACACTGAGTCAATTTAATAGAACCTATACCGCTGAAGCCTGCCAACATTAATTTGGTATGTTTGCACTTCAGATATCTAAACAAATTACCCATTTAAAATAAAAGTTACTTGAAACTAAAATAATGTATATTGTAACAATCAATTTAATATAGTTGTTTCAGAAAAAGTACTAACACTAAAATACATCGGACTATGGAACTGTAATCAATTGGAAACTTCTAACTTTGCATATTATCTCACGCGCCCATGCCCTCCCTGTCTTGTCCTCTCTGAGATGTAGATATAATTGTGCTAAAACAATTGCTAGGGGAATTGGTGCTGATATTTCTAGCATGACCTCTCTTGCAGGTTCTTATTCCAGCTAACACAATTTCTTTATTACGCCCTGCCGCTCTCTCAGCCTTACATCTTGTTATCGCTCTCTGACGCTCTCACTTGGATCTAAGAGACTTGTGTATTTAGCTTATTCTCAATTACAGGCTCCTACAATATCTTTAATACTATTTTATTTTTGTAATGTTTATAAGGGTATTGTTTATATGGTCTGGCGTGTATAAAGCACGCACATTTGACCTGCAACTTTTTTCCTAAACGGGAATAAATTACATATATACATGTGTATATAAATGTAATACGATTGGGTGAAACCATTGACTTACACAAGTGATCCGTTCAGGGCACTCTGACTTAATCGGATATAACAACGACTGGTTTGCTCACTATGAGGATAATGTAAATTGGTGGGATATTGGCGTCATGGTGCTGGTAGCCTGGTATGTCAATGGGATGCACTATAAAAGTCATCATGGGTGCTCACTGTTACAAGTCAGGACCCATCCTGATATGACAGTAGATGTTGTCGAGATGTTAAGCCCCTACCCTCTTCCGCCAACCCCATAACAAAAACTAAACAACAACACCCCACCCCACCCGCTACAACCACCCTACCCTCGACCTACAGTGCCTGTCACAGATTACCGGACTGAGCAACAGACATAACCAGACAAAGAATTGTCTAGTCCGGTGGTGTTTAGTATCAAAATGTACCGAAATGTTGAAACGGCCGCCGGACGAAATGGACGGTAAATGGACAAGGAATGTACATTAATGAATAGCCAACGGACGAGAACCAGACGGCAACCGAATGTCAAACGGACGGACCGAACACCAAACAGAAACGTACCGGACTGATCATGGATGCGCTGAAAACATATACTGACCGAATTCCTGCAACACCATCAACAGACTCTGCAGGAAGCAAACCGGAGACGTAACGGATGGGTAGCAGACATGAAACGGACAAAATGGACTAAACAGACTTAAACCGGACACCATGCATACACTTCAGTCCGGCGGTGTCCGGTACAAGTTTTGTGCATGTTCAAAACTTGAGACCGTACACACCGGACACCATTGGACAAATAATGGACATGCCCGATGCCAACCGTATATAAACTGTACATTGCCATATTTCACCGGACAGTGTCCTGTTTCTGTCTGTTTCTCCAATCCGGTGATGTGTGACCGAGCCTTACCACCACCCCTGACTAATTAAATTGAGACTTGTCACTTCCTAGCCAGGCACTTGGCATCAATAGGAAAGGGCACTGACTGGTTAGCTCAGTGTGCGCATAATATGACTGGGTGGGATATCGGGTCATCATGCTGGTGGCCTGATTTCCCACTGGGGCAGCACAATAAAGTTGCCATGAGTGCACACTGTCACAAGTCGGTACCCATCCTGAAATGACCCTAGATGTTGCCAAGACGTAACACTCCAACGACCAACCAACAACGCCACACAATGAGACCAATTGACCTTCTCCCGGATCAACGGTATTCGCACACAAACCCAATCGTCGGATGGTGTGAGGCGGCCTTTACTGATTGCTACTTAATCCGGGGCTTGACCTTTGGGCGGGGAGTGTCGGCAGATAGTGGACGTGAGCTGCTCCTAACGACATTTTGACACACGCAAATGTAAAACTAAACGGGAAATATATAACTTTCACCCTGGACTTTGGCTTTCTGTACTACTAACTTCTAGCAATGTCATGTTGGGACGGGTTTGGTGGTGACGATGGTGGTGACGTTGGTGGTTGCAGTGGTGATGGTGGTGAGGATGGTGACGATGTTGGTGGTGACGATGGTGATGACGATGGTGGTGGTGAGGATGGTGAGGATGGTGGTGAGGATGGTGGTGACTGGTGGTGGTGACGATGGTGGTGGTGGTGACGATGGTGACGATGGTTTGTTTTTGTTTGTTTGTTGTTTTACGTCCTAGCAACATCTAAAGTCATATCAGGACGGGTGCCGACTTGTGATAGTGCGCACTCATGGCGACTTTATAGTGTTGTCACACTGGGAAACCAGGCCACCCGCACCATGACCTGATATCTCACTCAGTCACATTATCCTGACACTGAACCAACCAGTCCCTGCCCTATCCTATTTATGCCGAGCGCCTGCCTGGTTAGGAAGCGAGAAGTATCAATTTTTAAGTCAGTGGTTTGACTCGACCAGGGTTCGAACCCACGATCTATCAGCACGGGAGACGGACACTCTGACTCATTCGGCCATCCCGTCTGGTGGTGGTGACGATGATGACGGCGATGCGCCTTTCTGGCGATGTTGCGGTGGCGCCACCTGCGAGTGGTATAGCTCGTCCTCAATAGACAACATCACGGTTCCGACTGCGCATGCGCTGAAAACGGCGTTGGGAGCAAAGCAAAGGCGTACTGCCATTCCGTTTACCGATACGCCTGGTGCAAAACTGGCATTTTATTCAAAATAAATAGAAATACATAACAATTTGGCATAAACATGTATGCATACATGCAATATAATGATCTGATGAATATAGCTAAGACAAAACTAGCCGTAGTTAAACATTTTGAGCTAAGAAACATACAATTTCAGTCACTTCACTGGCTGATGTTTACATCACCATTGATTAGCCAGAAGTAACTCTTCTTCTAAATATTAAAATGTCAAATGTGTCAACAACAATTTGTTTCAAAGAAATATATAACCAATATCTGATTAACCCTACTCATTTTCTATTTCTACATATATCATTAACCATAGGATATAAATAAAAACATGAATAAAATAAATAAAACTGACTCTGGCTATGGCTCTAACACTAGTCTGAGTGCCTAGATTTGTCTAAATCTAAATGCACATGGCATAAGATGTGCTGATTATATTGATGTAAATGCAATGCTGGATACAAGTTTAATATATTAATTTATTATATATATTTTTTTGGTTGGTATTCTATGTTTCAAACAAGAGCTGAGATGAGTTGAAACTAGCGCATTTCATAGCTGCACCCAATGTATTAGCATTAGCCATGTGCTTCTCGCGGGTATGTTTTGCTCTGATGCATCCCACAATGCACCGCGCCGCTGGAACCATGATGTAGTCTATATAACGCAAGTACGTCTCAGAGCTCTGCGTGCCTATAGCAAAAAATGGAGGGATACCCCGCAGCCATCTTCTTCCCTTCGCCCCTTCGTCCCACTGTCTGCACCGAGCCGTGGTGGCCGGCCCGTCTTCATTACGTCCGCCGAGGTTAAGCGGACAGGCGCGGCGGGCTAAGTTGGCCTCTCACAATGGCTCTCCTCTGGGTACATTTACACTGGAGCACCCATAACTCAGCGGGCATGGTAGGGCCAAACTCCCCTCTGACCCTGCCGACCCTGCCGACCCCCACCCGGTCGGTGCTAGATAGATGTGCATGTTATGCCACATTAATATTGCCACATCAAAAAAATCCATCACACCCGAGGCTCCTTCATCCGTGCTGTAGATGTATCAGTTATCACTATCAGTATCAATAGCGCGAGAAAGTCTCAGGATGTGATTTGTGTTTAAAGTTGCATTCCATTTTCAAAACCGAATTTTAAATGTATTTTATTTTCTAGATCGCCACGTTAGATACTGGTGCACTTTTGAGGCAGGTATTGCTACATACTAAGTCAATTTAATAAAAACATATTAATATATAATGAATTATTCTGCTATTGACATGCAGCAGAATATATAGACGAACCGGAAATGACCGGGCGCATCACACACACACACGCACACATATATATATATATACACACATATATATATACACACACACACACACATATAGATATATATATATATATATATATATATATATATATATATATATATAGGAGTCAATGAGTCGGAGTGATGGCGGTTGCGGCGGTGGCGGTGAGCGTTGACAACCGGCACTTGACGCACCACACCCCGCGACGATTGCCCGTGACGGCCACGCCATGCGATCGTAAGACAACGGTGTTTCTCCACGCCATCTGCAAGGAGGGGAGCTAGGGAGGAGGGGGTGGAGGGTGCGGAGGGAGTGTGTGGGGGGGGGGGGAAGCGGAGGGAGTCAAGAGATGATGATTTAAACACTGCTACAACGTCATTATCGCAGGTCCCATACGGATATGACCTTAGATGTTGCCAGGACGTAAAACATCACCTCACACCCCCAAGGAGAGGTTCTGGAATTGAGGATTCGAGGGTTCAGCGGAGAGGGTGATAGGATTGGGGGTTGGGGGGTTGGGATGGGATAGTGTCGGTTTTGTAGGGGTGTGCTGGAGTGTACGGGTGCTTGGGGGGTGGGGTGGGGGGCTAGTGGTGGCGACATGGTTGTAGGCAGTCGGTGGGGTGTGGGGTGTGGGGTGGGGGGTGGGGATCTAGTGGTAGTAATGGGGGAGTTGTGTGTGGAAGTGGTGTGGGGGTTGGTCGTAGGATGACGGGTAGAGGAGGCGATGGGAGGTGTGGGGAGGGGAGGCGATGGGAGGTGTGGGGAGGGAGGCGATGGGATGTGTGGGGAAGGGAGGCGATGGGAGGTGTGGGGGGGGCGATGGGAGGTGTGGGGAGGGGAGGCGATGGGAGGTGTGGGGAAGGGAGGCGATGGGATGTGTGGGGGAGGGAAGTTGATGGGAGGTGTGGGGAAGGGAGGCGATAGGAAGTGTGGGGAGGGGAGGCGATGGGATGTGTGGGGAGGGGAGGCGATGGGAGGTGTGGGGAGGGAAGGTGATGGGAGGTGTGGGGAGGGGAGGCGATGAGAGGTGTGGGGAGGGAAGGTGATGGGAGGTGTGGGGAAGGGAGGCGATGGGAGGTGCGGGAGGGGAGGCGATGGGAGGTGTGGGGAGGGGAGGCGATGGGAGGTGTGGGGAGGGAAGTTGATGGGAGGTGTGGGGAAGGGAGGCGATAGGAAGTGTGGGGAGGGGAGGCGATGGGATGTGTGGGGAGGGGAGGCGATGAGAGGTGTGGGGAGGGAAGGTGATGGGAGGTGTGGGGAAGGGAGGCGATGGGAGGTGCGGAGAGGGGAAGCGATGGGAGGTGTGGGGAGGGGAGGCGATGGGAGGTGTGGGGAGGGGAGGCGATGGGAGGTGTGGGGAGGGGAGGTGATGGGAGGTGGGGGAGGGGAGGTGGTGGGAGGGGTGGCGATGCGAGGTGTGGGGAGGGGAGGCGATGGGAGGTGTGGGGAGGGGAGGTGTGGGGAGGGGAGGCGAAGGGAGGCGAAGGGAGGTGAAGGGAGGTGAAGGGAGGTGAAGGGAGGGGAGGGAAAGGCAGGTGTGGGGAAGGATGGGGAAGGGAGGGCAGGGTGTGGGGGTATACATTGTGACTGATCTGTGCGGAATGTTTCCGCCCTCGAAAATGCCCCATCGGGCCGATCGACGTTCCCAGAGCCCGGGTCTTGTCGGAACCAATCAGCCGGGGCTGCCTTTGAGAAGTTCCGCTGCCGGCGAGAGATGTGGCCGTTCTGATCCCCCGGCCCGGGCTGCTCACACGGACACGAGTGAGAAGCCTTGTGCCACATGGCAGCAGCCATCTATCTGTACGCTGAGTTCCTGATTTAGTTTGTTTATTCTTATTCTTCTCCCTCCCCGCTCTTCATCTTCTATCCTCTTTGGCTTCTTCGTCTCTTCCCTCGCACTCCTCTGCTTCTTCCCCTGCTTCTTCCCATTCCGCTTCCTTCCTTCTTACTCCTCCCTCCTCCCTCTCCCTCCTCTCCCTCTCTCCTCTCTCCCCGCTCTGTCCTCTCTCCCTCCTCCCTCCTCTCCCCCTCCTCTCCCCCTCCTCTCTTCCTTCTCTCTCCCTCCTCCCTCCTCCCTCCTCTCTCTCTCCGTCCTGTCTCACTCCTCCCTCCCTCCTCCCTCCCTCCTCCCTCCCTCCTCCCTCCCTCCTCCCTCCCTCCTCCCTCCCTTCCCTCTCACTCCCTCCCCCTCTCATCCCCCTCTCTCCCTCCCTCCTCCCCCTCTCTCCCTCCCTCCTCCCCCTCTCTCCCTCCTCCTCCCTCCTCCTCCCTCCTCCTACCTCCCTCCTCCCTCCTCGCTCCACCCTCCTCTCTCCTCCCTCCACCCTCCTCCCTCCCCATCCACCATCATCCCTCCTCCCTCCTCCCTCCTCCCTCCTCCCTCCTCCCTCCTCCAACACCCTCCCTACCTCCCTCCACCTCCCCTTCCCTCCCCTCCCTACTCCTCCAATAACAGGTTCTGATGAATTTACTCAGTATTGCCTTTTACGCAGAAACAAATGCCTAATAAGTATATCAGTATTTAGCTTAGATATGTAAAATCAAATCTAGATAATTGGTTTGGTTTTGAAAATAAGATATTTCATCAGACTATGTAGATAAAAGATTCACCCGGTACTTGTAGTACACGGGTGAAGGACAACGTAGTGTAAATACGGGGGAAAATAGCTTTAGTATGGAATCTGAACTAGAAACCGTGGCTCCAGTATCAAATGGCTGCATATATTGGCACAGAGTTGGTGAAATTGGAGAGAATGCAAAAAGACAAGATGGCGGCTGCAGAACGCCGTCGATTTCACTTTTAAATCTGATTAAACTAGCTAATATATTATATTTTTCAACTCAAAGATAGCGGGCTATCAATAAGACATATGTAAAGAATAAATGTTGCTTCTTAAATTGTGAAATTAGGCTCTCATTTCATTGACCCGTTTTTTCGACAGGTTTTACATAGGGTTGGTTTGCACCCCTACTGCAGCAGTATGGGGTGAATCTTGTATCTACAGACTATGCAGCTTTAAAACAATTTAGGGTATGTTGAACAGTAAGCATGGTGGGGTATGGGTGGTGGTTGAGTGTTGGGAGTTTTACGTCCTGGCAACATATAAGATCATATTAGGACGGGTCCCGCCTTGTGACAATGCACACTCATGACAACCTTATAGTGCTGCCCTGCTGGGAGACCAGGCTCCTGGCACCATGACTTGATATCCGGCTCCATAACATTATCCTGACACTGAGCGAACCAGTCCTTGTCCTATCCTATTAATGCTGAACGCATAGGTAGAAAGCGATAAGTATCAATTTAGTCAATTATTGGGATTAATTGACCGGGAATCGAACTCCCGATCTTCCGCACGGGAAGCATGTGCTCTACCAATTCGGCCATCACGTCCGGTGGTGGGGACGAGAGAGCAATACGGAGTGAAAGGTCGGTGTGTCGGGGTGTGTAGGGGTGTGTAGTGGTGTACAGTCTAGTGTTATGGTTGTGCAACGTGTAGAGCTGGGACAATTTAAATAAATATGCATGTAAGGTCACTGGTAGCTTGAGAAGGTACCGTGTAGATTAGCTGGGCTACTGCTGGGTAAGCGTGGATATTAGTGGGGCGGGGGCATGACAAATAGTACTTGTATCAATAGACGCCTGTGGTCAGCAAATTTTAAGGCCCTGTCAAACTACGCCGTATAGCCTCAGCGTATGACCACGTATATGTGATCTTGCGCCTATACATTGCTGTACGCTGAGATACATTATGGGTACGTTTGGCATAAGTAGTGTTCGTTAAGAGCAGGCTGCTAAATGCTGTCATACGGTGTCGCTCGCCAAGGTGCCGACAATTTTAAATTGATGTCATACATTGGGCATATGCTGAAGCAATATGCCATAGTGTGACAGGGCATTAGCCATGTTTGGACACTCTTTAAAATAAAAAAATCAATGGACAACACAATTTTTTTCCTTTTACTGTTCCTCCGATGACAGGTTGTAGACCAGCTGGGTAAGCATGGATATTAGTGGGGGCGGGGCCATGTACAATAGGATTTCTTTTTCATAGAACCCTGTGATCGGCAAAACTTAGCCATACGTGGACACTTTGTTTTAATCAATTGATAATTTTTATAAAAAATTAAAAAAAATTACTGTCCCTCCGGTGACAGTGCCACTGTTTTGTCAGGCGTGGTCTGGATACATATATCTCATTTGAAAACAGGCACTGCTGTAACTTGCAAGTGTAACGTCGGGTTGTAGTGGTGAGAGGTGGGTTGATTGGTTGGTTGTGTGTGTGTGGTGGGGGGGGGGGGTCGGAGGTCGATACAAGAGTAGGATAGGTACAGAGGCGGTATGGGTCAGAGAGTGCCATGACAAGGCTGGATAATGTTAACCAGTAGGTGTGAGAGCAGTAGGTGATTACCCCGCCAGCTGAAGGTGGCTGAGAGGTGAGTGAGTGAGTGTGTCTGTGTGTGTGTGGGAGTGGGTAGCCGGGATATGTGTGGTGGGAGCGGGCGGGTGCTATTGGCGTCCGTAGGCGCGGAATGTCTGCCCCGACATTTCCGGTTCCGCCATATTAGCCAATCATTGCTCCCACAGTTTCTGGGCTGTTGGTTTGAATTCCGTATATGCTGCATATATTTGAGCGCGCATGCTCGATCCATTAACAGGGGGGCGGGGGTTGGGGGTGGGGGCGGTGTTGGGGGTGGGGGTGGGGGGGGGGGCTTTTTCCATCCTTCCCTCATTACTTCCTTCCTTAGCTGGTGGGTTCGAAATCCTTCCGAAATTGATACTTGTCCTAACTTATATTAACGTCCAGCATTACTAGGACAAGTTACGTAGCAAGGACTGGTCTGTTCAGTATCAGGATAGTGAGATATCTCGGCCATGCTGCCAGTGGCATGGTTTCACAGTGTGACAACACCTTGAAGTCCTCAATTACTATGCACTGTAGCTGTTACAGGTTGGTACATTTTGTGATATGACCTTATATGTTTCTAGGATATAAATCCCCAACAAATATACCTGCTATTTCCTTCGCTCCTTCCCCTCTTTCCGTCTTTCCGTCTTTCCATCTTTCCGTCTTCCCTCCTCCCCTCTTCCCCTCTTCCCCTCGTCCCCCCTTGCCTCCTTCCCCTCTTCCCCTCTTCCCCTCTTCCCCTCTTCCCCTCTTCCCCTCTTCCCCTCTTCCCCTCTTCCCCTCTTCCCCTCTTCCCCTCTTCCCCTCTTCCCCATTTCCCCTCTTCCCCTCAACTCCTGTTGGCCTGTTGCCATGTTGATCTGTTGCCCTCTTGCCCCCTTGCCCTCTTACCCATTAACCCTCTTATCCGTTTGCCCTCTTGCCATCCTGTCTTCTTCCCTTCTTCCTCTTTTCCCTTCTTCCCACATCTCGTCTCCTCTCCTGCTCGCCACTTCGTCCCCTCGTCCCCTCGTGTCCAGTAAGAACCTCCTCGTCTCCTCGTCTCCTCGCCACTTCCCTCCCCTATTCCCCTCTTCCCCTCTTCCCCTCTTCCCCTCTTCCCCTCTTCTCCTCTTCCCCCCTTCCCCTATTCCCTTCTTCCCCTCTTCTCCTCTTCCCCCCTTCCCCTATTCCCTTCTTCCCCTCTTCCTCTCTTCCCCTCTTCCCCTCTTCCCCTCTTCCCCTCTTCCCCTCTTCCCCTCTTCCCCTCTTCCCCTCTTCCCCTCTTCCCCTCTTCCCCTCTTCCCCTCTTCCCCTCTTCCCCTCCTCCCATCCTCCATACCTCCTTCAATAACACTATATTGGGCGTGGTTGCATCGAGTAGCAGGGGGTGAGGATTATTCGTCCCAGGATTTAGGTGCAATCCCATCCACAGGCCACGAGGGTCGTGTGGGCGTGGTGTGTGAAAAGTGGGTCGACCCACCACACTCTTACCGACAACATCAGTCGATGCTGATGGTCTCACCACTTTGCAAGCATAAACATGACGGGCAACTGGAAAGAAGGCATCCCAGAAGCAATCTCCGCATTCCCCTGGCAGTGTTCCCGTTGCGTCCTGCATATATACAGTAAAACCTCTCTAATTCGACCGACCATGGAACCGCCTTTAAGTGGTCCATGTAGGGAGGTGGTCGGTTTTGAGGTAGAATATCCTTACAATGGTATTTTGGGGACCCAATTAAAGTGATCGATAAAGAAGAGTGGTCGATATGTTGAGCGGTCGGTATAGAGAGGTTTTACTGTATATACCCAATAGTGGTCTGGAATTGGCCCTCCTCAAGCCCCGACCACCGCCGAAGCTCCAACCCAAAGGGGCCGACTCTCATCGCGGTTGTAGTTGGTGTGACTGCTGTAGTTGGTGTGACTGCTGTAGTTGGTGTGACTGGTGTAGTCGCTGTGAGCTGGTCTGACTGTTGTATCTGATGTGACTGTTTTATGTGTTGTGATTTTTGTGACTGTTGTAGCTGTTATGAAGGTTGTAGCTGATGTGACTCTTCTAGCTGATGTGATTGTTGACACTTTTGTGATTGTTGTAGCTGTTGTGTTTGCTTGGGCTGTTGTGATTACTATAGCTGCATTAGCCACTGCAGGCACTTTTGCCACTGTAGCTGTTGTAATCACTATAGCTGTTGTAGCTGCAGTAACCACTTTAGCCATTGCAGCTGTTGTATCCGAGG
Source organism: Branchipolynoe longqiensis (assembly GCA_030323885.1). NCBI lineage: Eukaryota > Metazoa > Annelida > Polychaeta > Phyllodocida > Polynoidae > Branchipolynoe > Branchipolynoe longqiensis. Next base: position 180,641,784 of record CM059186.1, read on the forward strand.
TAGCTGTTGTAGCTATTGCATCTACTGGGGCTGTAGTAGGCGTTGTATGTGTTGTAGGTGTTCGGGGCTTCCGCAAATGCCGGGGATGGCATCGCTGCCGTGCCTGCCATAGCCTGAGGCTGAGGTTGGCGGTGGTTGTTGGTGAGTAGGCCGTCTTAGTGGATATTCTTCGTTACTCTGTCGATAGGAGCTGTTGTTTATGAGGTGCGATAGTTCTGTTTAAGGAAGTAAAATTGTCTAGTCCGATGGTTTTGAGTTTCTGCCACGATGTGATATTTTTCGCTACCAGGTTTATCTTTATATTCTACCTTCCTTTATTTTAAAGTAACTTTGATTGTACTTGTTTAATTGGTATTCGAAATGAAAGTTGGAAAATACTTTTGATGTAGATGTCAAACTGCTGACACCATAGGCTTCAGCAATAACAGGTTCTATTAAAAATAACTTAGTGTTGTTTCTATGCAGCAACAAGTGATGATTAAGTATATTAGTATTTCAGTTGGATATGTAGAATAATATTTCTACATGTACTTTGCTTTCGAAAGATTGTTGCTTTCCTCGGACTTAGGTAGCTTTAAGAATTTAACTTATGGCTTCAACTATCTGAGGAAGGTTCTTGGTGGACACGTAATGACACAATATCAGTTCTACCTAGCTCGTGGCACACCTAAGGGAATGTACCAAAATGGTCTCAGGACTTCTGTTCTTTAAGGCTCAGTCACACCTTACCGGATAGAAAATGGACAATGTCTGGTGAAATATGTCAATGTCCGTTTTATATATGGTACACATCCGGTGTGTCCATTCTCTGTCCAGTGGTGTCCGGTGTGTAAGGTGGCAAGTTTTTAACATGCACAAAACTTGTACCGGACACCGCCGGACTGACATGTACGGTTGGTGTCCGTTTTAAGTCTGTTTAGTCCATTTTGTCTATTTCATGTCCGGTACCCATCCGTTATGTCTCCAGTTTGCTTCCTGAATAGTCCATTGACGGTGTTGCGGGAATTCGGTCCGTTGGTTTTTTATATGTTTTTGGCGCGCCCATTAACAGTCCGGTACGTGTCCGTTTGATGTTTGGTCAGTCCTTTTGACATTTGGTTTTCGCCCGTAGGTTCACCGTTGCTTGTCCAGTTACATATGCTGTCGTCTGGATATCGTCTAGTTATTGTCTGGTTATATCCTGGTTATCATCCGGCTATCATCTGGTGGCTATTCATTAATGTACGTTCCTTGTCCGTTTAGCGTCTGTTTCGTCCGGCGGCCTTTGACCCAAAAGCGCAACATTTTGACACATTTTGGTAAATTTGTATACCGAACACCACCGGACTAGAAAATTCTTTGTCTGGTTATGCCCGTTGCTCAATCCGATAAGGTGTGACAGGCACTTTATGGTCTTTTAGTAATGTTATATAACCAATATTAGAAAACAGTGTATTGTGTGCTTATTTATTGACTGGAAACTGGAATCCTGGGAGAGGCTTCATTGAATTGAAGGCCATGGCTTAAAATCGTGCCATGGCTTAAAATAGAACTTAGTTTAACATGTTTATCGTTTGTTTGTTGTTGTTTTACGTCCTAGCAACATCTACGGTAATATCAGGACGGGGACATGTTTATCAATGGGACAAGTATTTCTGTGGATTACTAATTAATTGTGTTCCACGGGTAATGCAGATCATCATGGATATAGCGGGAGGTTCAATTAAAAATTAAAAACATATTACTAGTAGTATTACAGGTTTGAGGGCTGGCTAGTGCAAAACTCTGACACCATAGGCTTCTGCAATAACAGGTTCTATTATATGGACTTAATGCTCATTCTATGTGCCAACAAATTCTTAATAAGTGCATCAATATCTAAGTTAGATATTGAGAATCAAATCTAGATAATTGCTTTTGTTTTGAAATTGTGATGTTTCAGCGAACTTATGTGGCTTTGATGAACCGCATTCCAACAGGTGGAGAAACGTAGCGAACTGCCGTGCCGTACTCTATTCATGTCCCCCCTAGCCGGCAAGGGCTGGGTCGGCTGGGTGAAATGTCACTACCCATTAACATATCTGGAATTTCTTTCTATATTTGGCCCAGAACCGGCTTCCCTAGCTGCCAGTCTGTCTAGCAGGGCCGCACAGCTCTCTCTCTGGTCGGGAGTCGGCCCGACGCAGCCCGAGGACCCCCCCCCCCCCCCCCTTTCCCGAGGCAGCCCGGGGAAGCCGGCCGGAGGTAACTGTGGCTCGACCCGGGTTGGATCAGTGTGGCCCGAGGTTGCGCGATGTTGCTTTGAGGTGGCCAGAGAATGCAGGAGGTTGCAGGAGGTGGTCCGAGGTGGTCCACTCTGACCCGACGGAGCCCGAAGTGACCTTAGGCGGCCCCCTGAGGAGGCCGTAGAGGTGGCCCTAAAGGGGGCCCCCAAGGTGGCCCCGAGGTGGGTCGCGAGCCAGGTCGCTAGGCGGTTCCCGAGGTGGGTCCCGAGGCTTCCCGAGGTGGGTCCCGAGGCGGTTCCCGAGGTGGGTCTCTGGGGTCGTAATCGATTAACACGACCTGAGCGACTCGGGTCACCCGAGTCGTCAGAATTTCAAATTGAACACTGCGAGAAGAGTCAACAAATACATGTTCCGTGTGCAAAACGATCTGACCCAAGTAACCCACCTCCTAGCTGGGGTTGGCTACGAGTGATGACGTCACATTTGCGCTGGTACCGTCCTGCAGGATAACAGCTACCAGTACCAGTCATACATGTTTCTTTTAAAGAATAACTTAGATTAATGAAATGGAAATATAGCTAAACTAGGCCATCATAAAATACTTTAAATCCTATTTTGCTGTAGTTTTATCGATTATTAAAAAAATAATAAAAGTGTCCATCCCGAGTGCGGAGAAGCGTATTCGATTATTCGACTCGAGTCTGTAGGATGTGCGCATGCGCCAAAATGTGGCTCGGGTCACCAGAGTCGATTAATCGATTACGCCAGAGGTGGGTCTCGAGGTGGGTCCCGAGGTGGGTACTGAGGTGAGTCCCGAGGCGGGTCCCAAGGTGGGTCCCTATGCGGCCCTAGTGGGGGCCCTAATGCCCCCCCCCCCCCTCCCCCGAGGTGTTCTCGATGCGGGTCCCCGGGGCAGGGCCCCGGGGAGGATCCTCGGGCTGGGTCCCTGGGCCGGGTCCCTAGGCCGGGTCCCTGGGCCGGGTCCCTGGGCAGAGTCCCTGGGCTGGCTCCCTGGGCCGGGTCCCCGTGCCAGGTCCCCGAGGCGAGGGTGACTTCCGCTGCAATAAAGAGCGAGCCCCCACACCCACTGAGTGTGGTCACCAAACCTGCACGCGCATATTGCTACTAATAACAATAGTGTTACTCCCAGTACCACTATATATATATATATATATATATATATATATATATATGTATATATATATATACTCACACTATAAATAGCTTCAAAATTAAGCGGGCCACAATGCTTTTAGACTAGGGCTTGGACGCTTCTGCGATTCCTAACTTGGCCGCTGAGAACATGCTTAAAGAATAAGATACGATATGACTCTGTTCATCAAATCTGATGATGTATCCGGGGGGCCACCATTCTAATTCTGCTCCTCCCAGCTCGCAGTACATGGCTTCATCCCAATATTGTTCCAACATCAATTCTGGATGGGATCCCAACTTTAACCGGATATCCCACCCAGTCAGATTAATCGTACACTGAGCTAACCAGTCATTGTCCTATCCTAATAATTCCTCATTTCCAAGCTAGAAAGTGACAAGTATCAAGTTTGTAAGTCGTTGGTTTCACTCGACCGGGAATCGAACTCCTGACCTTCCACACGGGAAGCCTGCGCTCTGCCGATTCGGCCACCTCGTCCGGTACACTTAGAAATACGATTGCGATTAAATCTGCAAAGTTCAATGAAAACATACAGTTTCTAAATCACTACTCTTGCCAATATTTTATCCTACATATTCAACTTACATACTATTATAATCATTTAGCTTGCATTGCCGTTTGCTATTCTTGCTATGGCCGAAAATATGTGACCAACAAAAGCACCACCACCCTTCCAGTGTGCACACCAAAATTAATTTAGTATGTTTTCATTTTAAATACCTTCAACCTTTACCTCTTTGAACTAAGTGTATTCTTACTACAATAAATTAGATTACAAAATCACTGTAATAAATGTATATACAAGGTTATGACAAAGCTTGGGGGCCATATTGGAATATCCAACGTTAATAAGTAGAATCCTTTCTACTACGACGAATGATGTACTGTATGTAGCACAAGGAATGTATATTAGCTAATCATCGTTGTTATGGCTATCAGTAGGAAGAAAATCTACCGAGCCCGGTGGCCTAATCTGTAGAGCGCGAACCTCACGTGCGGTAGGTCGGGAGTTAGGTTACCGGTCCAGTCAAAGCAATGGCTTATACAATTTATACTTGTCGCTTCCTAGCCAGCCGCTCGGCATTATTAAGGTAGGACCAGGACTGGTTGGCTCAGTGTCAGGATAATGTGACTGAGTGGGATATTAGGTCATGGTGCCGGCTGCCTGATTTCCCAGTGGGGCAGCACTACAAAGTCACTCTGAGTGCGCACTGTCACAAGTCGGCACCCATCCTGATATGACCTTAGATGTTGCCAGGCAACAACCAGCAACCAACCATCAATAAAATCTTTATTAAACTGGCATTACGTGATTGGATAAAGTAGTCAAAGCTGCACTGCTGGTACTAATAGTTTTTTGTATTTTTTCTTGAAGATTTATACTGAATAGACTTGTTTTCACCATTAGACAGTTTGTTGATAGAAAGCCCGAGCCTACACTTTTACCGACCCAATGGATGTTTAACGTCCCACACCACATATACATGGTATGAGAGCAACTGGCCTTTGATGAAGCTGTAAGTTATACACAGCGGTGGAAATCCAAATTGGCAGAGGTGGGGGGGGGGGGGGGGCATAGGGAATAGAACCACCGACCTTCAGATTAGGAGTCTGACCTAGAAAAAAGTCAGACACTCTAACCACTCCGCCACAGAGAACAGCACACCAGTAATAGTAGTACTCGTAGTACTACTACGCATAAGCTCGAGATTAACCAGAACAAAACCGCTTCCACACTCCTATCTTTTCGAACGTGGGTTTCTCCGCACTTGAATCATTTGCGGAGACAGTTATCCGATAGGCCGAGAGTCTTAGTGGCTGCTTGTAGACTGTTCCGCCCGCAGAGTTGGGAACCAAATATACACCCTATCTCCGTGCAGTGTTGAGTGGGGAAGGGCGGAAGGGGGGTGGGGGGGGGGGCGCCGGTCAGGGTCGCGGGCTGAGGGGGGGGGGGGGTATTGAGGGATGGGGAGGTGGCGGTGCGGGGTGTCAGGTAACATGGTGGGGGCAGGGGGAGGGCGGGGAGGGGGAGAGGGGGGGGGGGGAAGTTCTCCGTACTATACCAGAGGGGAACAGAAGTATATATTATATATATATATATTTTGTTTTACCTCGGTACTACGCCTCTGGCTACTCGTAGCCCAGGGAGAAGGAAGCACATCCAACCCCAGCAATTAGCATAATTAGCTCACAACAGGAGGACGTATTGTGAGCAGCTCGAGCAGTTTTTCTACATGTACTACAAAACGAAACAGCTTAGTATCTTTCAAACTCGATAAGTTGGTTTAGTTCATGTTAGCGTTAACATACAAAGTTGTTAAAAACTTGTTGTCAAGATATTACTCTTTTACAGCTTAGTTTTGATCGCAATTGGCATGATCGAAAGAACAAATACACATAACGATGCTCTTCAGGAAGACCATCCAAGGCCACTTTAACAGCCACCTTCAAACCAGGGGAGGTCATAATCGAGATGGCGAGAAATTCACAGGAATTAAAGGAATCCCAGAATCCGCCATCAAAGAGATAGACCCTGAAGTTAAACTCAGTGAGGAGAGGAAAAAGTTTGAGACGGCTCTCTACACTGTCCACAAGGGGGTACTCTCGGCTCTTACATCCATTGCGCCCATTTCCAACAGGATGATGGCACAAAACAAGTTCTCGTCACTCTGTGATGATATGAATGGAGGAATTGTGTTACTAATGGCAATCAGCAACTTCCTCTCCTATAGACGGTTTGAAAATATCTTCAAAGCGTTCTGCACAGACGCTGGGAGAGAGGTGGCGTGGTCCAAAAAAATCACGGACAATTATGGAAAGGAATACACCCTATTCCTCGCACCAAAGCCTATTAAGGCCAAGCGGCTGGATAAGGGCAAGATGTTCGGTGATCAACTGCAATAATTGTTCAAACAAGTAGAGACCAGCTCCAAGTGTGGAAAACACATGGAAACCGACAAAAAGAAATCTGCTGATGGCAACTCCAATCGATTCAAGAAGCTGAGGCAGGATTTCCGCAACCGAAGAAGCGGCCAACTTCAGCTTCAGCTTCCAAGTCAGCTTCCAAGTCAGAGGAAGGGGCCAGAGCCAGTCATTCAGCTGGGTCAATGGGAACAGGCCCATCAAATGGGAGTTCAACGCTCAGAAGCCGTTCCCCTGCCCACGGAACAAATAGAAGTGGTAACTCAAACAATAGCAACCAAAACAGTAAGCAAGACCTTTCATGCCAGTAACCTAAATAACTGTCTTTCAGAATGGCATAAAGATACAGATAACTTAAATATCCTTAGCCTAGCAGAAGGTGTAAGGATTCCATTAATAGAAGAACCTATTCAAAATAGAATACCATTTCCATATCGTTTTCAGGCCTCAGAATGTGAAGCACTAAATGACAATTTTGTTAACATAACAAAAAGTAGATAAATTTATAATTGCAAACCAATTATTACAATTGAACAAACCAAAAATATGAGAAGTCACAGTCTTGATAGGAATAATGATAGCCTATGCACCAGCTATCTTATATTGTCAGGCCCATATCAAATCCATAGAGATAGATACAAACTTGGCACTGGCTCGCACAAAAGGACATTTTGAGCGGCCTATGACAATTTCGCCAGAAGGCCAAAATGATCTAATTTGGTGGCTTTCACACATAAACAACTCACCCAACCTGATTAGGATGGGAGAGCCTAACACTTTTCCCGGAAGGCTGGGAGGCCCATAGAGACCAACAGACAACATTAATGTACTAGAGCTTAGAGCCATTTAATTAGGATTCTGCAGTCTGGTGCACATTCCTAAAAATCATGTAAGAGTTCTAACAGGTAACCTGACAGCACATATTCCAGGCAGCCAAACCACTTTGGCTGACAGGTAAAGCAGACACTTCCATGACCATTTAGAATGGTCATTGAACCACAACATTTTCGACATTATTTGTCACAAATTGGGCAAGCCAGATTGATCTCTTTGATTCACGCAACAACAAAAAGTTACCAAAATATGTGTCTTGGCATCCAGAGCCAGAAGCCTGGAGAGTAGATGTATTTTCATTCATTTGGAATAATAAATTCTATTACATATTTCCCTCCATTCAGTATTATCAGCAGAGGGGCCAGGAAGATCAAGATGGATCACATCCACGCAGTACTTATAGTACCAGCATGGAAAACACAACCATGGTTAGTGGCAATAACATCAGCAGCAAAGGACTTGCTGAGCTTCCAAAGGGAAAGGAACAACCTTCAACATCAAGGACCAAGGACACTTGTCGACAACACCCCTTTTGGCATTCATTTTCTAAGAAAACATTTGGAACAATTTGGATCAGAGAAAATAACAAAAGAAAGACGAATATCACATGCCTGAAGAAAAGGAACAGTTAAATTATGCACAAGTTATTTAAAGAAATGGGGCCTTCATTGCTTTCTCAAAGGAGTCAAACAATTAAAACCTGCAATAGCTCAAGTGTTACGATTTCTAAGAATATTAGAAGACGAAGGAGTAGGATTCGGTGCTATTAACGCGGCGAGATGTGCCCTATCCATTATTCTACCACGAATAGATGGACAAACAGTTGGGAAACATCAGTTAGTACACTGGTTCATTAGATCGGTGTATGAAAGAAACCCACCCAAACCTAAATATAATCGATTTTGGGATGTATCAATACTATTCAAACTATTCAAGTCATGGCCTAGCAACAAACATTTGTCAATGAAAGACCTAGGATTTAAATTAGCAGTTTTATTATTGCTAATTACAGGACACAGAGGCCAAACCATTGTGGCCCTTTCACTAGATGGACTAGAAATAGATAAGGAAGGAGCTACATTTGATTTACGGACATTACTCAAATCAAATTGTACAGGGGACCCACTGTCCACAGTACATGTTACAAGTTTTCCGGAGGATAAACAGACATGTGTAGTTTTGGGCATTAGGGCTTACATATCCAAGTCATGCGGAATCAGAAATTCCAGACAACTACTAATCAGTTTTATACGACCCCATGAAGCTATCTCGAGAGACATTCTCGCAAGGTGGACTATCAAGGTGCTTAAACAAGCAGGAGTCAACACTGGATGCTATGTGTCTCACTCACCACATGGAGCGATGGTCTCCGAGGGAAGACAATTAGGAGTATCGGTTAAAAGAATTCTTGCACACACTGGGTGGAAGACTGCTAGATCATGTGCAAAACATTACAACAAACGACTGGAAAAGTCAAGCAGTGTGGTGACACACCTAGTCACCAACTAGAAACAGGTGAGACAAAAATTAAATTCATGTACTTGTATATACATATTATTTTTACAACATAAAAGGATAAAAAATGAGATTATCTCAAATTCTCCCTGGGCAATGAGGTAAAATAGTATAGTTATACAAATCTTACCTGGGTACAGATGATGGGTAACTGGTGTTTTCCCGAGGTACTAGCCTCAGATAGTCATGGGTCAGGGCCCACCAATTCTACCCTACCATGACTATCATTTTCTCTGGAAGCAAATTGAAAACACAATAAGTATCCATATAGGGTTAGATAATTTGTTATCCTAAAGAGTATGTAAAAGATTACTGGACCCGGATGTGCTTCCTTCTCCTTGACCCATGATTATCCGAGGCTAGTACCTCAGGAAAACACCAGTTATCCATCATCTGTAAGATTTGTATAACTATACTATATATATATATATATACTTCTGCACTGGTACTATGCTCTGCCAAAAGGACTATCTTGGAAGTGAGAACTTTTAGGAATGTGCTGTTTTAGTTTTATGCACCGTCCTGATATGACATTAGATGTTGCCAGAACGTAAAACTCCAACAATCAATCAGTTTTATGCAGTAATAATTACTAATATGCACATGAATGGAAAGCATCATCAACATATTCATCAAAAGCGGACACGCACACAAGCACACATCTGCATATATGTGATGTATACTCTCTTAGGTCAATATTATTTAGGCTGCAGTGTTACATACCTCATCACTGCCTGTTTTGCTCTATGTTGTTCCAATGTGTATTTCTTGGTAATTCTCTACCTTTGCTAAAGCCCCAGTCACACATATCCGGACGAGCCCCAGATTTTGAGCCGGACCACCCAAGGACCAATGGCCTGGACTGTCCCGGACCGCCACGGATAAAATCACTGTTTTCATCGATTTTTGCCTCGCAGTCACACCTTCCAGGACGAGCCCTGGACCAAAGGCCGGACCGCCCCGGACTGCCCCGGACCACCCCCGGACCACCCCCGGAATGGCCCTGGACGAGCCTGGACTGGGCCGGACCAGCCCCTGACTAACCCGGACGAGGCCGGACCACCCCCCGGACTGCCCCGCACCACCCCTGGACTATCCCAGATTACCCCCGGACAGTCTGGGAGTGGTCCGTGGCTAGTCCTGGATAGTCCGGGGATGGTCCAGGTCAAACCGTGGCTCAAAATGACCCCGCACCACCCCTGGACCACCCCCCAAATTACCCAGACCACCCCCAGACCACCCCCGGACCACCCCCGGACCACCCCCGGACCACCCCGGATCATGCTGGATTGAGCCCGGATCGCAAAATCCCCCAGACCACCCCAGATGTTTTTAACATTTTAAAACATCCGGGGCTGAGCCCGGACGGTGCTGGATGAGCCACGGATCAGACGAGCCACGGACGAGCCCCGGATCGCTCCGGATCGCCCGTCCCCTGATCCGGGTATGTGTGACTGGGGCTTTATGTGTTTGTTCAGGCACTGCTGAGTGACCTAGTCCCCTGCTCAAATGCTTGCATGCACAGGACACATGTGGGTGTAGACTGTTGTAATCTCCTCTTTTCATTTATAATGTTGACTTAATAATAAATGATTGGTAGGCCTTTTCGTGGGTCCAGCCAGAGGATTTCTCCCTCCAAAACATATCCACTGTCGTTGTCCTTGCCGGAAGAATATAAATAATGCACAGATGCACACATGCGCTCATGCACACATGCACACATACACATACACACATACACATGCACACATACACATGCACACATACACATACACAAATACACACACATACACACATACACATACATACACACATACACATAAACTGGTGTGTTCAGTGTCGGGATAATGTGACTGAGTGGGATACCAGGTCATGGTGCCGGCGGCCTGGTTTCCCAGTGAGACAGCACTATAAAGTCGCCATGAGTGCGCACTGTCACAAGTCGGTACCCGTCCTGATATTACCTTAGATGTTGCTAGGACGTAAAACAACAACAAAGAAACAAACAAACAAACATACAAATACACACATACTCACATACACACACTACACACATACACACATACACACATACACACACACACACGTACAATGAGACATACACACCCGCCCTTACTGCAGAAGCGAGGCCGCGTCCATATATATAGTTGCGGGCCAGCATTAGCTATAACTTATAAGTATAATAACCCGCTACTTGGTAAAGCCGCGAAACACAGTAATGCTTGGTGAGTGAGCCGGCGGCGACCGGGGGCAAACTCGGCCAGGAGAGTGAGGCACACGGGGGCCGTACCAGACAGCGCGGCGTCGGGAAACCTCGACCTGTGCCAAATTTAGACTTGCTGAGTGATGCGCCGCACCCGGCGGTAGCGGCGGCGGAGGAGGAGGAGGAGGGGGGGGGGGGAGGGGGGGGGGGGAGCAGGGCCAGCGACTGGGTGTGGCTCAGTATCCACCGCTCCAAAGCTCACAACCCACCACTCCCAATACTCACACACCAGTCTGATTCTAATTAGGCGGTCAGCGCCATCAAATAACAACACGCTTCCTTCCGCATGCAATACGCGCCAATATATCACGTACAAGTGTTGGTTGTTTGTTGGAGTTTGAGTCTTAGCAACATCTATAGTCATACCAGGATATATACCGACTTGTGGCAGTGAGCGTTCATGGTGACTTTATAGTGCTGCCTCCCTGGAATACCAGACCACCATCACCATGACCTGAAATTCCACTCAGTCGAATTATCCTGACCTGAGCTAACCAGTCCTTGCCCTGTTCTAATAATACCGGGCGTCTGCTTAGGAAGCGACAGTTATCAATTGTGTAAGTCATTGGATTGACTTGACCTAGAATCGAACTCCCGATCTTCTGCACGGGAAGCCTGTGCTCTACAGATTCGGAGACCAGACGGGATTCCGGACTGAGTTGAGCGTCCCTCTCCCGTGTTAGTAGATCGTGTGATTCGAACCCATGGGATCCCATGTATTCGAACCATGGTTGAGTCAAACCAATTAATTAAACATTAATAAGTGTCGCGTCATAGCCAGGCACTCTGCATTATTAACATTAGGAAAGGGCAAGGACTGGTTGGCTCAGTGTCAGGATAATGTGACTGAGTTCATGGTGCCAGCGGCCTGATTTCCCAGTGGGGCAGCACCATGAAGTTGCCATGAGAGTGCACTGTCACAAGTCGGCACCTGTCCTTAGATGTTGCCAGGACATAAAACTCCAACAACCAATCAACTACCGATTCGGCCACCGCATCGGGTGCGTGAAAGCGTCAAGACTCTCATTCCTCTTTATATCTCTTGACTCAAATATCTCCAAAGTTAACCCTTTGAAACAAGTTTCTTCAAAGCAAGGTAAAGTAAAGTCAGAGTGAGTATCTGGTAAATTTGGCTCGAAAAATAAGTTGAGATGGTAGAGAAACGCAGCCAGTATCCAGAGGTGCCTCAGATTAGAATATTTGCGGGGAGGCTCCTCCCGTCGTCTCTGGACCTTGATTGATGGTGGCGAGTGGATGGATACCCTGGAGGAAGGTGCCCAGACTGCCCCGGGCTACCTAGGGGTATTCTCCCCTCCACGGGGCATAGGGAGAGGGATGTAGGGTGGGGGTGGAGAGGTTGGTTTGTGAGGTGGGGTGGGGTGGGGTGGGGTGGGGATTGATGTGGGGGTAGAATAGGGGGGCATAGGGTAGGGTAGGGGTTGTTGTGGGGGCAGGAGTTGGGGGCTTGAGGTTGAGAGGGGGTAGGCGTGGGGTGGTATAAGGCGGGGTGGGGGTTGGGGTGGGGGTTGGGGTGGGGGTAAGACAGGGGGCATGAGGTGGGGTGGGGGTTGAGGTGGGGGTAGGAGAGGGGGCTATGAGGTGCGGTGGGGGTTAGGGTGGTAGGAGACGAGGGGCGGGGCATGAGGGGGTAAGGGTGGGGAGTGAGGAGGGAATGTTGTTTGAGAGGGAGGGTTGGAGAGGGCGGGCTGCTGGTGAGGCAGTCTTGAGGATGAGTGTGGGTAGTCTAAATATATTCAAATAGGTTTGCGTGATTTGCGCGTATATGCAATGTCCAGGTGCCGCCCAGCCTGGACCCTCAGGCAAATCTAATTTCAATGGCGAAACACGCATTGACATTTTGCTGACCTTCTCATTTACATTGTTGGAGAAGTGGGGAGGAGGGAGAGGGGAGAGGACCGGGTTGCTGTTCTCTTGGTGTTTCTGCGCCAAGAAAACGTGGATTGTAACAAAAACAACAACATGCTAACATATTCGGTATATCGGGGTCGGGGGGGGGGGGGCGGGGGCTTCTTACCCCTCTGAGTGCCAACTGCAGCGCAGCTATATGTTACTGACTATTCCACGTTCAGCCAATGTCAAGCAGCAAGCTGAAATATGCCATCGTCCATAGCCGTGTTTACACGGGCAAAATGTGAAGCGAATTAGACAAATCGAATCAGGTGAGTCGAATTAGCCGCACTACAGAAATCGTCTCACGTAAACTACCTCGCTAGGTGGTTCACAGTATCCGCATCACGTGAATCGATTCAGCCCTAATCCGCCTCAGACGTCCGTTCACACGAGAAATGTGAGGCAAACTAGGCAAGTCGCTTTCTACGAATCGATTTACATTGCCCGTGTAAACACAGCTCATGCAAGGAGCAATGGAGGCATTCGACTGGGCCTCTCTATGCGAATATCAAAATATTTCCTTACACATTCCTATTCGACTGGGACCGGAAGTGGGTTTATATACGTATGATTCGTTTGTGTGTTGTGGCTCCATCCGATCCATCCGTAAATCTTGCGGATAGAAAGGGCCCAGTCGAATGCCTCCGTTGCTTACTTTGTGGTCAGTCCATATGACAATGGCAAGCATGTCACTCATGTGCCATGTACATACCGAAGGTGGAGTCAGTACTCGTCACAGATGACGGCGTGTCATGTATTCACGAGCACCATGAACGCCCTGACTGGACCTAGCTGTCAGCTGACCAGAAGGGAAGGCCAAATTAGTTGAGCGTACGTCTCCCATGTTGGCAGATAGTGGGAAGCGAACCCACGGGTTCCAACCCTGGTCGAGGCAAACCAATGACATACAAAAGTTAGTTTTATTTAACGACACCTCTAGAGCACATTGATTTTTATCATCGGCTATTGGACATCAAACATATGGTCATTCTGACATATTTCGTGAGAGGAAACCCGCTGCCGCCACAGAGGCTACTCTTTCCGATAAGCAGCAAGGGGTCTTTTATATGCACTTTCCCACACACATACCACAGCATTTGATGAACCAGTTGTGGACCACTGGTTGGAACAGAAAATAGCCCAAACTGCAAATGGGTCCACTGAGCAGGAACGATCGGATGACCCACACCTTCACAGGTGGACACTCTAACAACTGAGCTACGTCATGCTCCCCCAATGTCATAGACCGGGGATCGGTGCCATGATAATTATATCCATGGGAAGCAGGCACCCGAACCACTGGAGCACCCGTTCGGTACATCAATCTGGAGGGGACTGATGTCATATGTTGTTCTTAAATTAAGTCGTTTTCTCCGATCCCCTAAGTCCGATGTAAATGTTGTTTTTCCAAACCACAGCACATGTATTTCCCTACATGTCCAATCTGGATACATATGAATAATGTAGTAACTTACATGCATAATTATGAATATTATACAGCGGTGGTACAATGGTGTCTGTAGGTGTTTGAGGCACTGATATCTGGATTTCATTTGAGTCATTGGTGACAGAGGAAGGAAGGCCATAATGAAAACACTGAAGTGGTTGCTTTATTTTGTTTCCTCTTCAAGAAAAATCTAAAGAAGTGCCATAATTTCTCAAATTCGTTGGTTGCCCTACAAAGTGGCACGATGAATCATTGGTACTCTTCTAGTCTATGGCAATAATAAGGAAATGGCATGCTTTAACTGAGGAGGTGCATGTTTTGAGGATGGGCGGGTAGGTGGGTGAGTGATTTTTCTGAGGTTGTCAGTATGACTGGATTGTGGGGGGTGACAAAGATAGCGCACGATTAAAAGAATCGGGGGCAGTCGAGAAGGGAGGTGTGGCGTGGGTACATTTCTGTTTGAAATGTGATGGCTGTGAGGCTGTCCGGCTGTGAGCAAGGTGTGTGTATGGGCGTGTATGTATGTGTGTGTGTTGTCTGGTGTTGGGTGTGTTTGACACCGTCTGTCTGTCAGAGTGAGGCTCTGTGGGCCGGTGTCGCAGTTTGAGCAGCCTGCCAGTTTCAGCTGACTGTCAGTTTCATGCGCATGCGTCAAAATCTAACAGCATCGTCAATAACCTTATGAATTTAATAGAATGTTTTTGGTAAAGATGTTTTCTATATGTGTACCAAGCGATTTGTTTCTAGGTGGTGTGCTTTTAGAGATATTTCACTTTTCCTGTATTTTCTGTATGAAGATTGCTCACGACCAT
The DNA here is from genome assembly GCA_030323885.1 of Branchipolynoe longqiensis. Classification (NCBI taxonomy): domain Eukaryota; kingdom Metazoa; phylum Annelida; class Polychaeta; order Phyllodocida; family Polynoidae; genus Branchipolynoe; species Branchipolynoe longqiensis. The sequence goes on from CM059186.1 coordinate 180,656,866, forward strand.
TGACAATGCCTTGAGTTTGACGGTATGTGCAGTGCAAAACATTAGTTTTATTCAAAATAAATAGAAATCAAGAACCCTAACCATATAAATTTAATATAATCTTTTTGGTAAAGATGTTTTCTATATGTGTACTAAGCTATGTGTTAATAGGTGGTGTCGTTTTAGAGATATTTCACTTCTTCTGTATTTTCTGTATGAAGATTGCTCACGACCATTGACAATGCCTTGAGTTTGAGTCTATGCAGTCAGCTGAAACTGGCAGGGCGCTCAAACTGCAACACCGGACCGGATGTGGAAATGATGGTGTGGTCTGGGTAAGTGTAGGGTACCCCCCCCCCCCCCCCCAGGCTGGGTGAGGCTATGGGAGGTTGTAATCAATGAGACCGGCCTGAGTGAGTTGGTTGGTTCGTTGTAGAAAAGTAACTAAATAGTTGGTAGTTGGAGTTTTACGTCCTGGTAACATCTAAGGTCATATCAGGATGGGTACTGACTTGTGACAGTGCACACTCATGGCCACTTTATGGTACTGCCCCACATGACCCGATATCACGCTCACATTATCCTGACATTGAGCCAACCAGTCCTTGCTCTATGCTAATAATGCCGAGCGTCTGGCTAGGAAGTGACAAGTATCAATTTGTATGTCATTGAGGGTCTGAGTGCGAAATTCTGTGTACTTCCCTGTGCTTACAGTCCCACTGGGAAATTAAGCCACCGGCACCATTACCAGATATCCCACTCAATCACGTTATCCTGACACTAGGCTAACAAGTGCTTGCCCTATCTTAAAGTTGTATAGTCCGATGGTTTTGAATTTTTGTATTTTTTCTGAGATAAATATATTAGATGGATCACTAGTATCTACTTTACATTAGTTTAAAGTTACTTTTATTTTAAATGGTAAACTTTTGAGATATTCTTAGTGCAAACAGAGACAATTTTTGGCAAGCTTGCCAACATTCTGACACCATAGACTTCTGCAGTAACAGGTTCTGTTAACTTGACTCTGTATTGCTTTATACACAGAAACAAATGCTTAATAAGTGCAGCAGTATCTAAGTTGGATATGTAAAATCTAATCTAGATAATTGGTTTGGTTTTCAAAATTTGATATTTCATCGGACTATGCAACTGTAATAATGGCGAGCACCAAGCTTGGAAGCAACAAGGTTAAACTTTGTAAGTAATTGGTTTGACTCGACCAGGAATCTGAGCTCCTAATCTCCCGGACGCGAGGCTCGTGCTCTATCGATTCGGCTGCCTCGTCCTGGAACTAAGCGTGCAGTGCGGCGTGGTTTGGACTGCGGTTTTTGCGACCCCAGGCCAAAGTGCAAGTTGAAATCTGATACGGAATAAAACACCGGTATGGTTGGCGATGGGTGTGATGCGTTGACTTGAAAAGGTGTCAATAGTTATCATGTGTGTATGTCTGTGTGTGTCGCTATGGTCAGGAGTGTTAGAGCGTGAAACTACGGTCTGGCGTGCCAGGGGTGTGGAGGTGTGGGCGTGGGGGCGGCGTGGGAGGAGTGGGGGGGGGGGGATTGTGCATGATACATGCGCGCTGGAGGGGCGTGGTGTGGGTGTGTGTGTTTGTGTGTGTGGAGAAGGCCAACTACCACCCAGAGGACACAAGGGTGGGTGGTGGGGTGGGGGTGGGGGGATTGGAGCAACAGCACACACACATACATTGACACCGAGGACTAGCAGGCCCCACCTCATCCCCTTACCTGACTTGACACCACTACCAACTAACCACTCATTTTCACTAACAACTAACAGGTAATCCCACCCACTGCCTCCAACTAATTGCATCCTCACTTTACTTCTTGCTCTGGCCTTGGCCGGACTTACTGTGCATACAGTGTATCTGGATGGACTTAAATTTGGATCCTGGTCGACTCTAACCAATGACTTATAAAATATGTACCTGTTGCTGCTCGGCGCTTGCCGTCATGAGGTCAGGAAAGGGACTGGGTGCTCAGTGTCAGGATAATGTGACTGTGTGGGACATCCGGTCATGGTGCTGGCTGTCTGATTTCCCAGTGGGGCAGCACTATAACTTTGATATGAGTGGGCACTGTCACAAGTCGGTGCACTTCCTGGTATGGCCTAGGGTCTTACTGGGGCGTAAAACTACACCAACCACCCAGCCTGCCCCGGCCCTCTCAGAGCACTGTGGTTGGGCTCTTAGGCTGCCTTTTTCATCCCTCCCCCTGCCCCTCCCCCTGCCCCTGCCCCTGCCCCCCCCCCCCCCCCCCCCCCCCACCCCCCCCCCCCCCCCCCCCCCCCCCAATTTCTCTGAGCACTACCCATCGGAAGCCAACTCCCCACCACATGGGACCGATTTCAGCGGTGCCCATACAGTGCTGCAGATTTGCAGCCTTCAGCGCACCGATGCGACTGAAAACTCCCCAAAAACAAACACACAGACACACTTGTCCCGACCGCGTTGCGGGCCGCTCCGTAGATAGGACCTGACGGCTCAATTTGCCCGTGTTGCCCTTAGCGCGCCCGACCGCCGTCAGACCAAAGCCCGGCAGGAATGACAACATTGTCCCAGCTGTGAGCACTGCTCCAGGTGATGCACAAGTCCCCTCCCCCCCCCCCCCCACACACACACATACACACGCCTGGCTTCACTCTCCTCAGACCTCCACACAGTGAGAAGTGGAGGATGGGGGTGGTTGGTGGAGGGCGGGCGGGATGGGGAATGGTGGGTTGAGGACAGTGTCTGTGTGGTTGTGGGGGATAGGGTGGGTTTGGGTGTGGGGGATGGGTAAGGTGGAAGTGTTGAAAGAGTGGGTGTGGAGGATGGAGTGGATGTGGAGGATGGAGTGGGGGTATGGGAATGGTATGTGGGTGATGTGCTGGAGGTGGGGGAGAAGGGTGTGAGGAGGATGGGGTTGGGGTTGGGGTGGGAGGAAGCTGTGTGTGGAGGGTGGAGAGGGGTGGGTGAAGGATGGGGTGGGTGGGGGTGAGGTAAAGGTGGGGGAAGGTGTGGGGTGAGGGATGGGGTCGGGGAGGGGGTGGGGTGGGAGTTGAGTATAAGATGGCTTGGCGGAACGGTGTATGGAAAATGAGGTGCGGATAGGGGTAGCGTGTGTGGAGGATGTAGTCGGGGTGGGATGGAGGAAGCGTGCACGGGTGGGTTGGGGGAAGGTTGCGTCGAAGGATGGGCTGGGTACTGGGAAGCGGTGTGTGGGAGGACTGGGTGGGGTGCGGGTGGGGTGGTGTTTGGACGGGTGGGGAGGTGAGCTGCACTAGGAGCTGGTAAAGAGGGGCTGAGCATATCCCGCCCAACATAACCGCTACTCAGTCCGTCAGCGCTAAACTAACTTAGTCTAAATCCTCAGTCACAGATCACAGGATTGAGCAACAAACAGAATTGTCTAGTCCGGGCATCATAACTATCAAAATGTATTAAAATGTGTCAAAATGTTGCGATATCAGGTCAAAGGCCACTGGACGAATAGACATGAAACGAACATGAAACGGACATGAACGGATAGCCAACGGACGAAACAAACTCAAATCGGACAAGAACCATAGATGTTAGTCCAGTGGCATCAATTCTTAGTTTTGTGCATGTTCAAAATGTGTACGGACACAAAACAGACTTAGTTCGATTTCTGTCTGTTTCCCCCAATCCGGTAAGGTGTGACAGGGCCTTAACCCCTCACCGTCCGGCAGTCGTACCGTACTATTCACCCGTAAAGTGTGTCGTCAAATACCAATACACTTATCAGCATTCCACCAGTCTGGTTTTGTAACTGGTTCTCTTGTTGTAGTTCTTGTTTTTCTTGTTGTTCCATGTGTACCTGGATTGTTCTCAGAATCTGTGTACCAAAACCGTGACATCAGTACCAAAACTCAAAATGCTTTAACTATTAAGAAATTCATAACTTATGGACTAAAAACCCAATTTGTCCGTATTATATATATTTGTGATCAGAATGATAAGATATTTCTATTTGTACCATTTGCAAATTAACTTCATGAAAAGAACAAAAATCAGTTTGCAGTAACACTAACATACGACCACATGTAACACAGAAGAAACAAAATAGAAACTCACACTTTGACCAAATGACGGATGTGATGAACTGCTCACTCTTGCTCATTCTTTCCCGCAGTTTGTGCAAAGTGAATCACATGAAAGTATGCCACTATTCGATTCTGAATTAATTTGATGGTGTGATTTTAAATTGGCATGGTAACATTCCAAATGGCAATTGACTATTTTACACAAACATTGAGCTCAAATGTCACTGTTCAGAGGCAACTTCAGGATTTACCTATAACTATACCATAATCGGGTCAATGTGGCATGTGTTAAATAGTGAAAGTAATAGACGAGATCACTGTTTCAACTGTGCATGCATTGAAAACGATGCTGGCAGCAAAGCAAAGGTATACGGCCATTGAGTTTGCCAATACGCATAGGACAATACTTCGATTTTATTCAAAATTAATTTGTTTAAATATATAACAATTTGGGACAAACATGGATGGATGGATGCAATATAATAATATAATGATTATGTTTAAGACAAAACTCTTTCAGTCACTTTACAGGCTGATGGTTACATCACCATTGACTAGACATTAGTAATTCTTGTTCTAAATATTAAACTGTCAAATGTGTGAAGAAAAACTTGTTTCAAAGAAATATATAACCAATATCTGATTAACCCTACTCATTTTCTAGCTCTACATATGTCATTAACCATAGGATATAAATACAAACATGAATACAATAAGTAAAACTGACTCTGGATATGGCTCTAACACTAGTCTGAGTGCCCCGATTGGTCTAAATCTAAATGCACATGCCATAAAATGTGCTGATTGTATTGATGTAAATGCAATGCTGGCTAAAACATTAATATCTTAATTTATTATGTATATTTTTCAAGTTGGTATTCTATGTTTCAAACAAGAGCTGAGATGAGATGAAACTAGCACATTTCATAGCTGCACCCAGTGTATTAGCATGTGCCAAGTGCTCCTTGCGAGTTTGTTTTTCTTCCACGCATCCCACAATGCACCACGCCGCTAGAATGGCGATGTAGTCTATTCCTGTGTTGGGTTTATACTCAGTGCTTGATGGGTTGTTTCACAGTGTGGGCAAGTGGAATCAAATGTTCCTCTAGTAATGACTCTAGAAATGGTTAATTATTTCATTATTTCTATAGTATTTAAATATTAAAACATTCTGCAACTAAGGAGGATGTTGAATATGACCATTTGAAATGAAATGTCTTGTTGTTCAGGGATTTTCATGAAGGTTTGTGACACTATATTTTCAATCATGGTGACATGCCACAAATTGGTGGCATACTTCTCTACAGATTCAGTCACATCCATCCCAATAACGTACAAAATACACAATACTGGCACTCAATTCTATCTTTGTTATCTCTCACATCAATTGGCTACAACATGAAATCTAAATATTGATATTGCAATGAACGGTTGCTTTGAAATACAGATTTCAAATAGACTATGCCAAGTGGTGCAGTTTCTGAGAATGACCCACGTTCTCTGCATATTTTGTTCAGAGGAGAGACGGAGGGAATAATGGGAGGGAGATGGAAGTATTTCCAGAAGCTAGAACTGAAATCTCATTCCTATCTAATTAGTTTTAAAGTTGCATAGTCCAAGAAAAGCATCAAATTGTTAAGACCAAAGCAATTATCTAGATTGTATGCTACATATCTAACTTAGATACTGATGCACTTATTAAGCATATGCTGCCATATATTAGAAGGGAATGCTGAGGCAATTTAATAGAATTTCTTAATGCTGAAGCATATGGTGTCAGAATTTCGGCATGTTTGCCAACATTAATTTGTAATGTCTGCACTTTAAATATCTAAAAAAATTAGCACGGTAGTATATAACCACCAGCCTATTATATTTATCTCAGAAAATGATAGAGAAACTCGAAACCATCCGACTATGCAAATTTAACTAATACAGCAAACATTCAATTAGTAAATTAGCGATATTGGTAGCTAGCACATATTACATACATTACATCGTTTTTATCCGCAAAGCAAAAGTCATGTCATGACACTTAAATATGCGCTGCATTCATATAATCCAACATACTTTCGCATGTAATGATATAGACGAGTTGTTTATTAGTGTGTGTGTATTATATATATATATATTTTACTTCGGTACTAAGCCTCAGGCTACTCGTAGCCGAGGGAGAAGGAAGCACATCCGGGTCCAGCAATTAGCATAATCAACCCACAATGGGAGGACATATGTTGAGTTGCTCTGGCAGTTTTTCTACCTACAATGACATAATAAGTGTAAGTATGATATTTTGGACGGTAAATTTCCTTTATGATACTTTACCGCTGCTTATTGCAAAGTTTTAAACTTGTTTATACAAATGTATTACTTTTATCGGTGTTATTACGATTCCTGAAACATCGATAGAACAAAGCACCATTTTTTCTTTGTTCTTTTTTGCCACCCGTTGCCAAATGGAGAGAGATGTGGTTGGAGCCACATTTCGTTGGGATTTATTCATGGGTTTCTATAAGATTCCCCACATTTTGTTATTTAGGCGTACCTCCGAATTTTGTAGCATTTTCTCCCAACTTGTTGGCATATTGAGCCACAGGAGGGAGAAGTGTACGGGATAGAGAGTGTGGGAGGCTACCTATACACTGGTCCCTACCCCTCGTTTGGTTTTGCTTTCAATACAATAAAGATAAACCTACGACACTCACACACAAATTTCTACCAGAAGGGATGGCCGAATGAGTTAGAGCGTCCGTCTCCCATGCTGGTAGATTGTGGGGTCGTGGGTTCGAACCCTGGTCGAGTCAAACCAATGACTTAAAAATTGATACTTGTTGCTTCCTAGCCAGGCACTCGGCATTATTAGGACAGGGCAAGGACTGGTGTGCTCAGTGTCAGGATAATGTGACGGAGTGGGATACCAGGTCATGGTGCTGGTGGCCTGGTTTCCCAGACTATAAAGTCACCATGAGTGCACACTGTCACAAGTCGGTACCTGTCCTGATATGACCTTAGATGTTGCTAGGATGTAAAACAACAACAAACAAACAAACACAAATTTCTCTCACACCTGTGGTGGAATGGTGTATATATGTTCTCCAACACCAGTAATGCACAATTTGAGGTTTATTAACCTGTTTTGTGACATTTGGTTGAGCGTTCTCTAACTTTCATTCGATTGTTACAGGATTCCAATGGCTCCAAAGCGGAGTAAGCCCGAAGCTCCCAGCCGGTTGACAGATGATGACAATTCATCACTGCTGTTGATGGTGCCATCCCGTCTGACCTAGAGGTGGGACTGATGTACCTCCTCCAGACGAAGCTCGATGAGATGCTCCCTGCCAGATCTCGCAAGAAGGCGAAGAGGCTGGTCCCAGATTCAGAAGACCCGGAATGGAAGGATTTCTCCAGTGAGGATTCCTCCGGGGATGACTCCTCTCAAGAGAGGGTCCCGGTTAAGAAGAGGAGGAAGACCAAGAAAGCCGTAAGTTTGTAGGATGGCGAGAAATATACGCGAATCAGAAAAAAACGGTAGTAAAGATGAAGAAAAGCAAGAAAACGAAGAGTAAGAAGAAGGAGGACTCCTCTTCTGATTCTTGGTTGGACTCACCCTCCACAGAGTCCGGCTCCAATGCTCAGCGTGCCGGCAAATACGGCAAGATAGGTGGCAAGGTGCGCAAGAATTGCCAGGTGGAGAAGGCCAAGAAGGTACTCACCGCCACCATGATGCGGGAGACAATTAAGGGTCACTTCAACACCTTTAAGACTGCAGAGGTGATCACCAAGCTGGGTGAGAAATTCACTGGGATAAAAGGAATCCCAGATTCTGTGATTAAGGCGATGGACAGTGACATGAACCTCAGCGATGAACATACAAAGTTTGAAGGTGTGCTCCATACGGTCCATAAGGCGGTCCTAGGAGCGTTGACTGTGATTGCGCCCATCACAAATTGTATGCAAGCAGAGAGCAAGTTCTCTTCAGTCTGTAGCCAGATGGATGGAGGGATTGGCATGCTCACAGCAGCGAGCAACTTTCTGTCATACAGACGCTTTGAAAATGTGTTCAAGGCTGTCTGTAGGGTGGCGGGTAAGGAAGTTGCACAATCCAAGAAGATTGTGGACAACGACGGCAAGGAAGACACCTTGTTCCTTCCCCCAAAACCCATCAAAGGGAAGCCCTTGGACAAATCCAAGATGTTTGGTGGTTCGCTTCAGTACCTATTCAAACAGGTGGAGACGGGTATAAAGTGGGGCAAGCATATGGATGACAAAAAGAAGGCGAGCGCCACAAACCCTGCATGGTTCAAGAAAGGGCAACAGGATTTTCGGAACCATTGCAGCGGCCGAGGAGAACAGTCAGGGACGGGCTTTGGCTACCAGGACAGGGGCAGAGGACAGCATCAGTCATTCGGCTGGAATGAAGGAAATCGCCCCTTCAAGAGGGAGTACACTCCCCAGAACCCGTTCCCTCGACCAGGGACCAAGTCGAGGGTTCTACACAAACTCCCGTCGCCACACCTGTAAGCAAATTCCAGGCAGGGAATATTCAAAATTATTCAAAGGAATGGAGAGAAATTACTGATAATTTAATCATTCTTAGCATTGTGGAAGGGATTCGGATTCCGTTTACGGAAGAACCAATTCAGGAAAGAATGCCTTTTCCGTATAGATTTTATGTTAAAGAGAGAGAAGCCTTAAATGAACAAGTATTGGAATTTTGTCATAAAGGAATTATTGAGCCAGCCGTTCATGTAACACACAAATTTGTTTCCAACATTTTTTCGCGACACAAGCGAAATGGGGATGTCAGAATGATCTTAGACTTAATAAGGCTAAAACATTGGTTCAATATAAACATTTCAAGATGTTTTCTCTCAAAATGTCTAGGGACTTGGTTACACAAAGTTCCTTCCTGGCTTGCCAGTGTGGATCTCAGAGATGCGTATTATATGCTTCCTATTTATAAACCAGATAGGAAATTTCTGTGTTTTGTTTGGAATGATCCACTCTATGAGTTCACCTGTATGCCAAATGGTTTAGTTTGTATACCATATTTATTTACTAAATTGTTGTAACCAATATTTTCGCTTATGGCTAGAAAAGGACATATAATGTTCCCATATATTGATGATTCCTTCATTGCGGCCCAAATGAAGACAGACTGTCAAAGAGCAGTCAATGATTTGTGTGCAACATTCATTAAGTTGGGGTTTTACATTCATGACAAGAAGTCAGTTTTTACTCCAACCAAAAGTTTTAAATGTTTGGGGTTCCTGTTAAACACAGAGGTTATGACAATTTCACTAACACAGTAGAAACTAGAGAAGTTTATCACTACAGCAGACCAATTATTGCAATTAAAGACCCCTAAGATTAGGACAGTTGAGGTTTTGCTATGAGTCATGATACCCTATGCCCCAGCTGTTCTATATGGAAATATCATATTAAGTTGCGAAAAATAGATGAGAATTTAGCATTAGCACGGACGAAAGGTAACTTTGAAAGGAAAATTACGATTTCAACAGAAGGATTAGGAGATATTATGTGGTGGTATGCAAACCTTGATTCTTCTCCGAACCCCATTAGAATGGGGGAACCTAACACTATTGTTACGACAGATGCGTCCCTAGAGGGATGGGTTGCTCATAGAGACCATCAAGCAACTGGAGGACGTTGGTTGGATGATATTTCTGATAATATTCATGTGTTAGAACTTAGAGCAATTTATTTAGGTTTTTGCAGCTTAGTGTTTGATACTGATGTATACTGAAATAAGAACGATTAATGATAAAAATGAGGTTACGTAAAGGTCTCCCTCGGCTATGAGTTTGTTTGTTTCTTTGTTGTTTTACATCCTAGCAAAGTCTAAGGTCATATCAGGATGGGTACCGACTTGTGACAGTGCGCACTCATGGGGACTTTATAGTGCTGTCCCACTGGGAAACCAGGCCGCCATCACCATGACCCAATATCCCACTCAGTCCCATTATCCTGACACTGAGCCAACCAGTCCTTGCCCTATCATAATAATGCCGAGCACCAGGCTAGGAAGCAACAAATATCAATGTTTAAGTCATTGGTTTGACTCAACCAGGGTTCGAACCCGTGACCCCATGATCTACCAGCATGGGAGACGGATGCTCTAACTCATTTGGCCATCCCGTCTGGTCTGGCTATGAGTAGCCTGAGGCTTAGTACTGAGGTAGAATAGTATAGTTATACAAATCTTACCTGGGTACAGATGATTGATAACTGTTGTTTTGCTGAGGTACAAGCCTCAGATAGTCATGGGCTAGGGCCTGCCCACCCAACTCTACCACAACTATCACGTTCGCTTGTGCCAAGACAAATACATCGAAGTATCCATATAAGTTTAAGATCATTTTTATCCTGAATAAGTAGGTAAAGATTGCTGGACCCGGATGTGCTTCCTTCTCCCTATCCCATGACTATCCGAGGCTTGTACCTCGGGGAAACAAGAGTTATCCATCATCTGTACCCAGGTAAGAGTTCAATCAATCAATCAATAGGATACAGCTATAATAGGCCTTGGACCTGTTAGCCAATCTTAATTAATAGAAATGGAGACAGTTCTTCAGATGTGGTCGATCGTAGCAACTGTCACTGGCTCCAAGATATATGTAATACTTGACCAGTATGCATCCAGTCGGGACTTGAAACAGTTCACCGACTCTGCTGCTGCGACACTCTCTGGCAGGTCATTCCACAGGTCAACCACCCTAAAGCCGAAAAAGTAGTGTCGCAGGTCCAGTCTGGAGTACCGCTTCCTCAGCTTCAGGGAGTGCCCTCTGGTCCTGGTGTTGGAGTCTCTGATAAGGGGGCCGCCTGTCTTGTAGATACCATGGAGATATTTGAATACTTGAGAGATTTGTATAACTATACTATAGATATATATATACATATATATATATATATATATATATATACATAGTAAAACCTCTCTAACCGACCAACTCCCCAGATCGATCACTCCCCTACAACGATCGCTTTATCTGAGGCCCAACAATACCATTTTAACCATATCCTAACTCCCTATACCGACCACCTCCCTAAATGGACCACTTAAAGTCGGTCCCAAGGTCGGTAGATCTAGAGAGGTTTCACTGTATGTTTATTTATGCACTATGAATATATATTCTCAATAAAAACAATGTGGATGGAGTTTTACGTCCTGAAAACATTTAAGCGCATATCAGGGGAATATAAGCAAACAACAAGGGGAGCATTACCCACCTGGCACTGAAATAAAAATGTGTTCAAACGAGTAACAGTAAAAGGGGAGAGGGGTGGGTGGGTGGGGAAACACAATTCTTCACAAACACATGGAAGAGAGGAAACGTGTTGAATACCTCCGACGTGACTCCTTTGATGGGTAGGGAGGGGGCCTGCTTGGAAGGGTTTCAAGAGTTGCTATCCAGCTGTAGAATTTCGCCTAGCTAAGTGTAATGTCGTTCGACTGGTGAACAGACAAGGAAACATGGGCGCTGACCGGGGTGTCGGCCGGAAGCCACGCTAGTTCCGCTGGTTTCCGCTAGGGGTGGTAAGGGGTGCTGATGGTGGGGGTTGGTGGCGGGGGGGGGGGGGGGGGGGGGTGGAGCGCGGGCGTTTCCGGATGTTGCTGAGTGCGCATGTGCGAGGTGGGCGGGGGCCAGGTGTGGCCGGTGTAAACGCGGAACAGTGGGCGTCAAGTAGCGGTAGAGGGTGATGGGGGAGGAGGGGAGGATGGGATGGCAGGGGCAGGGACAGGGGCAGGGAGAGGGACAGGGAGAAGGGCAGAGAGAGGGGCAGAGAGAGGGGCAGAGAGAGGGACAGGGAGAGGGGCAGGGAGAGGGGCAGGGAGAGGAGCAGGGAGAGGGGCAGGGAGGGGGTCAGGGATAGGGGCAGAGAGAGGGGCAGGGAGAGGGGCAGAGAGAGGGGCAGGGAGAGAGGGGCAGAGAAAGGGGCAGGAGAGGCACAGGGGGGCGGGATTGAGGGTGTGGTGGGGCAGTGTGTAGATGACTTAGGTCGGCTCCGTGTGTTGTGTATGAGTGTGTAGGTGAGGCGTGAGCGTGTGTGAGTTTGTGTGTGGGGTGTATTGTGCTGGATATGTTTGGGTAATGCCCCTGTCACACTACGACGCTTCTCGCCGGCGACCCGTCAACGTGTGGTGTTTTGGGGCGATATTTGGTGAAATATCGAGACGCGCTGGGGGCGCGTTATGCGCGCGTCGGTACACGTCGGTACACTTCTTTGTCGCCGGCGAGTCGCCGCCGGAAGTCGGCGCGCGTTATTGGTCGCTGAGTGTTTTGAACCTGTCCAAAACTTCCAACGCGCGGCAACGCGTGGGACGAAATGGGTAATAACGCTAGGAGGACGTTAGGCGCGCGTCGCGCTGCGTTGGAAGCGCCGGAATAACGTTATGGGAACGCTAGGAAGACGGCGCGCGCGCGGGAGGGTCGTTGCTCACACGTTGCGCAAACTGGACCGTTTTTGTGTTAGGCCCTAGCAACATTTAAGGTTAAATGAAGACGTCGCGCCAAACTTTTTTTTTTTTTTCGCCAGCGCGTCGACACACGTTGGCCGCGCGCGCATAACGCGCCGCGCTGACGCCGATCTTTTCCCCCAAACCGCCGAAAAGTTTGACGTTTCTCGACCCGCAAGATTTCATTTTCAACGCTGACGTGTCGCCGAGAGAAGCGTCGTAGTGTGACAGGGGCATAAGCGGGAGGTATGTGTGTTGGCTGGATAGCTGTGTGTGTGATGGAAGTGTGTACATGTGGTGGGTTTGGTTTTTGGTTTTTGGGGAGTTTTCAGTTGCATTGGTGCGCTGAAGGCTGCAAATCTGCAGCACTGAATGGGCACCACTGAAAGCGGTCCCATGTGGTCGGGAGTTGGCTCCCAATGGGTAGTGCTCAGAGAAATTGGGGGGGGGGGGAGAGGGGGGGGGCGGGAGGGACGAAGGAAAAAGGCAGCCTAAGAGCCCAACCACAGTCCTCTGAGAGGGCCGGGGGCGAGGCTGGGTGGTTGGTGTAGTTTTATGCCCAGTAAGACCATAGGCCACACCAGGACGTGCACCGACTTGTGACTGTGCACACTTATGGAAACTTTATAGTGCTGCCCCACTGGGAAATCCAGCCACTTGCACCATGACCTGTTGTCCCACACAGTCACATTATCCTGACACTGTCTGTCCAGTCCCTGTCCTGACCTCATAACGCCAAGCGCCCATGTGGTGGGTGTACAGATGACGGGGGTTGTGGGTGGGTGTACGTAGGTTGGTTGTTGTTTTCCGTCCTGGCAACATCTGAGGTTATATCAAGACGTGGGTGTGCGTAGGTGTACATATGGGTGCTAGCGTTGGTCGGGTGCTTGCATGGTGTACGGATGTCGGGTGGGTGGGTGTATGCAGGTTAGGTTAGGGTGTGGTTTATGTAGGTAGTGGGTGAGTATATGTGAGTGTACTTGTGGGTGTGGGTGAGGGTGTGTGGGGGGTTGGGGGGAGAGGTGACGGGGTGGGTGTGGGCGTGGGTGAGGCTGGGAGGAGGTGAGGGTGTGTGTGTGGGTTGAGGGGGAAGGTGACGGGGTCGGAGTGAGGAGGGGAGGGAGTTCTCAAGGACCAGCCGGCCGAGTCTTCATTCAGGCCCGGCCGGCTGTCCCGATGCGCTGGCCTCCCCTGTAGTGCTGATCTATTTATCACGGCCAGTGCTGGGTGGGCGGCCACCAGGGGGAGGAGTGGGGGGGGGGCGCGGGTCACGTGACCTTCTCCAGGTGTTGGCCACCTGGCGGCAGTTCCAAGTCGATCTGCCATCCCCCTTCCCTCGCTCCGCCATCCCTCCACGCCAAAGGAGATGAGAGTTGGATTGGGTGTAGTAAGGTGTGAGGGGGAAGTGGAGGGTGTGGGAGGGGGGGGAGTAAGGTGGGGAGCTCTCTGAGGGTGTTTGTTTTTGGGGAGTTTTCAGTTGCATTGGTGCACTGAAGGCTGCAAATCTGCAGCACTGTATGGGCACCGCTAAAAGCGGTCCCATGTGATCAGGAGTTGGCTTCCGATGGGTAGTGGTCAGAGATATTGCGGGGGGTGAGGGGGTGGAGGAAGGAAAAAGGCAGCGCAAGGGCCCAACCACAGTCCTCTGAGAGGGCCGGGGGAGGCTTGGTGGTTAGTGTAGTTGTATGCCCCAGTAAGACCCTAGGCCATACCAGGACGAGAGTGCAGTCTGGCAGCCACCCCCCCCCCCCCCGTTCCCTCCATCCCATATAAGGAGGCCCTGATAGCAGTTGAGATAACCCTGATAAGATATAAATTGAAGTGCATTTTACTTATTTAATTTATTATCACCCATAGAGTATAATCCTTCTCCAAAGATGTTCAATTGTGCCCTCCGCCAATACCTATCTAATTGTTAATCTAAGATAGCTCCCTCACTGTCATGCTTTTTCTCTCTCTTTGTTTATATTATTCATTCATATCAATGTTTTTGGCTTGTATTTTCTTTGAGCTGTATGTCCATATTGGTTGTACTTTGTTTAGTATCTAGAGGCACTCGCACTTAAAGCTGCATAGTCCGATGAAAATATCCAATTTTCGAAACCAAAACAATTATCTAAATATGATTCTACATATCTAACGTATATGCTGGTGCACTTATTAAACATTTGTCACCACACAGAAGGGGATACAAAGGCAATTGAATATACCCTGTTACTGCAGAACCCTATTGGGTCAGAGTTTTGGCATGCTTGCCAAAATTAAATTTGCATGGTTCCACTTCAAATATCTCAAAAGTGAGCCACTTAAATTATAAGTTATGGCCCTGTCACACTACGACGCTTCTCGCCGGCGACCCGTCACCCGTGGTGTTTTTGGGCGATAATGAGTGAAATATCGAGACGCGCTGGGGGCGCGTTATGCGCGCGTCGGTACACGTCGGTACATTACCGTTGACGTTGATGGTCGGCGCGAAAACGCCGGCGCGCGTTCCCTATCGCCCAAGGTTTTGAACATGTCCAAAACAACCCAACGACCGCCAGCGCGCGCAAATATATGGGTAAGGAGGTTAGGCGCGCGTCGCGCTGCGTTGGACGCGCCGGAATAACGTTATGGGAACGGTAGGAAGACGGCGCGCGCGCGCGGGAGGGTCGTTGCTCACGCGTTGCGCAAACTGGGCCGTTTTTGTTTTACGCCCTAGCATCATTTAAGGTTAAATAAAGACGTTGCACCAAACTTTTTTTTTTTTTCCCCCAGCGCGTCGACACACGTTGGCCGCGCGCGCATAACGCGCCGCGCTGACGCCGATCTTTTCCCACAAACCGCCGAAAAGTTTGACGTTTCTCGACGCGCAAGATTTTATTTTCAACGCTGACGGATCGCCGGGAGAAGCGTCGTAGTGTGACAGGGCCATTACTTCAAGCTAAAGTAAGGTACATAATAACGATCAACCTAATGTATTTATCTCAGAAAATTTCAGAAACTCAAAACCATCGGACTATGCAACTTTAAGACTAGAAGAAAAGTGTCATGTTATTCAGAGTAAGAAGACCACTCGTCCAACAAGAAAATGCAATACATGTTATATCAAAGTAAATCTCCACAAATATTTGTGAAATATAGCTCCATGAACAACCTGTCAAAGTTCCAACCCATTATATTCTACTAGAGACCGCTGGGAGAAGACCTTTATTCTGCAGAACGACACGGGTTAAGGCACTTTCTCACCTATGTGTAGTAGGTGATGTAGTGGATAGTGTATGAATGTATTCAGAGGGTCTGAGGGGCAGTGGTTGGGTGGGTGGGTCATTGGGTGGTTGGGTAATGTGCCAATTTGTGAACAATTCGAGGTGGGGTGAACCTGGTGCAAAATAGCCTGATGAATCGTGTGTATTACCCGGGGACACTTGGACCCGGTGGTTTGATGGTCCTTCCTGTATACCACAGGGTAAACTGAAAGCGCATGCCGTGCATAGTACACCTGGGGCTCGTTAGGTGGCGTCGCTCCAGCGCCTAATAGATCACCAGGTGTTGATACCTGAAATCCCCTTCTTCCCCCCATACCATCGAAGGGAGGTGCCTGCATGTGTGTGTGTTGAATGTGAGGAGGAGGGGAGACGGTGAGGGGGGTAGCATGGGGTTGATCTCTGACCTTGTTCATGGAATCTTCAATGGAGATCTTCTGCCCAGGTTCTGCCACGAGTGGTCCACAATTGTTTCATCAAAGGCTGTGGTATGTGCTATTCTGTCTGCGGGGAAAGTGCATATAAAAGACCCGTTGTTGCTTATGAGAAAGAGTAGCCTATGTGTTGGAAGTGGATTTCCTCCCAAAAGATATTTAAGAATGACCATATGTTTGACATCCAAGACCCGATGATATGAAAACCAATGGGCTCTAGAGGCGTTGTTAAATAAAACAAGATATACTTTCTGCCCAGGTACTGAACCCAATGGCTGAATCAGTAATACTACTAATAGCACTTATTAGCTTTCCACCTGGAAGGTAGGGGGTTTTAATCTCAACTGAGTGAAACCAAAGACTTACTAAATTGATACTTGTCGCAACATAGACTGGCATTAATAGAACAGGTTAGCTCAGGATAAGGATAATGTAATTGAGTGGGATAGTGGGTCATGATGCTCGAAGCCTGATCTCCCAGTGGGGCACCACTATAAAGTCTGCATAAGTGTGCACTGTCACAAATCGGTACCCATCCTGATAGTATTACCTTAGATGTTCCCAGGACGTGAACCTCAAACAAACAACCAACACAGTGGGGCAGCACTATTAATCACCATGAGTGTGCGCTGAACAAGTCTGTTCCCTTCCTTATATGACCTTAGCAGTTGCTAGGACATGACCCCCAACACACAAACAAACAATCTTTTGTTCACGGCGCAGGGACCATGCATAGTTACCACTACTGGATGTACTATAATCTGACCTAACTCAATCGTGCTAACACGGCTATTTGAGAGGTTTACATGTTCATATTCATGTGAGTACACTTGAGTAGACCTACTTGCCTGGAACAGCCATACATGACTATGTGTATTTGAGGAATAGAAATTCTGGCTGGTTGACAAACCACTACAACAAGTAGTGTGTTTTGTCTATGTGTGGGGAAGGGAGTCAGTCAGTCAGTCAGACCGAATAAATCAATAATGAATTATAAAATATTTATTAAATTAAAATATTTGATTCTTCAAACAACAGTTAGGCGGAGCAAGAGCATTTCAGCCGGAACAAGTACCATTAGAGCAGCACTTGTCCCATAATTAACCAAGAAACATATAATTATTTGAACAGGCGTTATAACGACACAACTCAGATATACTGAATAGCACAGACCACACACTGAACACTATACAGTACAGACCACAATCTACATACTAGATAAATCATGAAGGCGTTTTTCCCTATGGACACATTACGATAATGTTGATATCAGCTTTATATAGGTCATCATCATCATGCAGTCGGTCGCGATGCGACAAAGACTGCTTTCATTACTTGACTGCCGCTCTCCATTTAGCTCTGTGCTGTGAGAGTGGTGTCCATGATTCGGTCTTAATGTCTCTGAGCTTCAGGTTTCTCTTGATGGTATCCTTGAACCGGAGACGAGGGCGCCCTCTCTTTCTGTAACCAGAAACCAGTTGAGAATAGATGATCCGCTTTGGTAGCCTGTCTGATGACATCCTCAGGAGGTGTCCAGTCCACCGGAGATTCTTTTTGATCAGAAGATCTTCCATAGAGGGCAGCCCCATCCGTTCGAGTATTTCCTTATTTGTCACTTTGTCCTTTCAGGTTAGCCTCATGATTGAATGACATTTCATGAAAGCTGCCTGCAAAAGTGTTGAAGTGCTGCTGGCTTTTGCAAGTTACCAGCGGCACTCTCTCAGGGAGCAAATAGAGCTTTCACACCGGCAAGAACATGTCAAGACAGGCGCAAAAATATTTGTCCCTACAGTGGCTGGTTGGGAGATGTTGGAAGTTCCATACATCAACCGCCCTTAATGCTGCCACAGTGACATGGTTTTCTGTTTAGGGTTTGCTCCCTTAGCCTTCGGTTCTGTCAAGAACCTGTACCACAAGGCAGTGGTTTACAACTCTGCAGGGCAGGGGCATCAAATTCCCTGAGGTATTGCAATACCTGCAATACCTCCATACCTTATATAGGTAGAGGTTCTTAAAGCTATATAATCCGATGAAAGCATACCATTTTTTAAGGCCTAATCACCTCCGTAGTTTTTCTCCTATATATTCAACTTACGTACTGGTGAACTTATTAAACATTTTGTACTGCTTATGCAAGCCTAGAGATTCTCTTGCAGGCAGCTGGAACCAGCAAATGTTGGCAAGTCGCTATCGAACCGTGGCTATAGACTACATCGCCATTCCAGCTGCGCGGTGCATTGTGGGATGGTTGGAAGATAAACAAACCCCTGCAAAGCACATGGCTAATGCTAATACACTGGGTGCAGCTATGAAATGTGCTAGTTTCAGCTCATCTCAGCTCTTGTTTGAAACATAGAATACCAACTAAAAAAATATATATAATAAATTAAGATGTTACTCTTTTATCTAGCATTTTATCTACATTCTATACCATCTGCATTTAGATTGAGAAAAATCCGGGCACTCAACTAGTGTTAGAGCCATAGCCAGAGTCAGTTTTACTCATTTAATTCATGTTTTTATTGATATCCTATGGTGAATGACATTTGTTGGGTTAGGAAATAGGTAGGGTTAATCAGACATTGGTTATATATTTCTTTGACACAAGTTTTTGTTGACACATTTGATATTTTAATATTTAGAACAAGAATTGCTTATGTCTAATAAATGGTGATGTAAACATCGGCCTGTAAAGTGACTGAAATTGTATGTTTCTTAGCTCAAAATGTAGACACTACAACCATCTGTCTTAAACATATTCATTATATTATTATATTGCATCCATCCATCCATGTTTGTGCCAAATTATTATGTATTTTTATTAATTTTGAATAAAATCAAAGTTTTTCCCTATGCGTATCGGCAAACTCAATGGCCATATGCCCTTGATTTGCTTCCAACGCTATTTTCAGCGCATGCACAGTCGGAACGGTGATCTCATATATTGGAGCCTATTCAAATGATATGCTTAGGCGACAGATGTTGCTCCAGTGATCGGCCAATGTTACACTGCGCACACACCAGTGTAAAGTGATAACATAAATGTGGACAGCACCGGGTGTGAAGGTGTTGGATGTTAGCTAAGCTGTCAGAGTTAAGTACCCCGTGTAGCTACATGTGTACAACCAATCATCCCAGGAGGAGATGCCATCAGCGGTGACCCCCATCTGCCCGGATCACCGACAGTTAGCCCACCAAACTAGAGCTCCTCAATTACACAGAGCAGCCATGTGGGAGTGTTGTTGTAGTGGTTTGTCAACCAGCCAGAATTTCTATTCCTCAAATACACATAGTCATGTATGGCTGTTCTTGTTGTGGTTGGCCAACCAGCCAGAACCTCTACTCCTCAAATACAAATAGTGATGCATGGCTGTTGTTGTTGCGGTTAGCCAACCAGCCAGAACCTCTACTCCTCAAATACACATAGTGATATGTGAATGTAGTTGTGGTTAGGTTAGCCAACTAGCCAGAACTCCTCTTACTCAAATACACATATTGATGTATGAGTGGTATGGTTGGTAGCCAACCACGCAGAACTCCTACTCCACAAATACATGTAGCGATGTGGAAGTGTTCTTCTAGTGGTTATCCAACCAGCCAGATCTTATACTCCTCAAATACACATAGCGATGTGTGATTATAGGTGTGGTTACGCAACCAGCCAGAACTGCTACTCCTCAAATACACATAGTGATGTGTGAGTGTTGTTGTAGTGGTTAGCTAATAGCCCAGTCACACGAGAGCCAGCGTTCGCCGCCAACCTCCTTATGGCCAAAAGGACACCAACCGCCCAGCGTCCCACTCGATACATTGATTCAAATACGCGGTCGGCACCAGGGCGGCGCTGGGACAGCGCCTAGGCGGTGCCCTTGTGCCGACCACATGGTGAGTGCGGCATTGTATGTGTTGGTGCCGCCAGGTCGGTGCCAGGTCGCCGCCAGGTCACCGACAACTCGGCAACCAAGAGGTCAGTGACCTGGCAGTGCCAGGTTGGTGCCAGGTCAGTGCCAGGTCAGTGCCAGGTCAGTGCCAGGTCGGCGCAAGGAGGGCGCCAGGTGGCCAACCAGTTTTGAATGGCGCCGCCGGAACAGGGCGCAAGGAGGTTGGAGGTGCAGCAACTGCATCCTCCTTCCATCCAAAGTTTCCGAAATGGATGCCGGGAGGTTGGCATCCTCGTGCCGCCAGCACTTAAGGAGGGCGTAAGGAGGGTGCAATTAGGATGTTTTGACATCGGGAATCGTTCGTAAGCGAACGCAGGCCTCGTGTGACTGGGGTAAACAGAACTTCTACTACTCAAATATACATAGCGATGTGCAAGTATTGTTTTAGTGGGTAGCCAATCAGCCAGAACTCTTACTCCTCAAATACACATAGCAATGTGTGAGTGTAATTGTAATGGGTAGACATCAGGCCAGAACTCTTACTCCTTCAATACATGTAGCCAGTTGCACGTGTTGTTGTGGTTAGCCAACTAGCGAGAACTTCTACAAATACCTACTTCATTAAGTGCATATATCATAGTAGCAAGACTGTGGCAGGATGGAATGCAGTCATGTTCTCTGAATGAAGTAAGAAGGCGCACACAGCTGGGTGTAAGTCCTCTCATAATGTACCATGTACAATTGCATGCAAATGATATCGGGGCAAAAGTTTCACTAGGTGTTATTGCGAAGATACATCAAGGACTCTCACCAGACGGTATGGCCGAATGAGCCAAGCATCTGTCTCCCGTTTTGGTAGATCATGGGATTCGAACCCATAGGTTGACTGAAACTAGTGACTTAAAAATTTATATGTATCGCTTCCTAGTCAGGCACTCAGCATTATTAGGATAAGGTTAGGACTGGCTGGCACAGTGTCAGGATAATATGACTAGGTGGGGTTTTAGGTCATGGGGCTGGTAGCCTGGTCTCCCAGTGGCGAAGCACTATAAAGTCACCACGAGTACCCATCCTGATATTACCTTAGATGTTGCAAGGACGTGAAACTCCAACAAGCAACCAACCTTCGCTTACTGAACCGGCAGCTAACAGGGGACCTGGGTAGCCTACGCCCGCACCGGTCCCCTCGCGCACCCCCACTACAGACCTCCCGGGGAAGCTGATCGACAAAACAGTCACTTATCGCTCTACCATGCGCACCCGTCTGCCAACCATGGACCTAATGCGTCGACTCATGCCGTGCTGACTGGACGCCGGAGTACAGGTGTAATATATATATAATGAGTCGGCTTCACGAAAATGGGCCAATTGTTGGTCAATTTAAGATGTCGGCGGTGCAATTTTTAAAGTGTAGTGCATTTCTTTGTTTCATATTAAATTATCCTAGAAACAAATAAGGTTGTTGTATTTTCTCGACCTTTACATTCAGGATAAATTTAAGGAGTTTACAACACTTCTGTCAATGCAAAACTATAATTATGCCGTTCGACGCCGACATCCAATGCTCAACGCCGACAACTTTAACTGATGTCGGCATCACAATTCTTAAAGTGTAGTGCATTTCTTTGATTTATATTAAATTATCCTAGAAACAAATAAGGTTGTTGTATTTTCTTGACCTTTACATTCAGCATAAATTTAAGGACTTTCCAACACCTCTGTCAATGCTAAACTATAATTATACCGTTCGATGCCGACATCCAATGCTCGCCGCTGACAATTTTCCCCAATTGGTCTATTTTCGTGAGCCTGACTCAAATATATATCTATAGAATAATTAATGCATATGTGTATTCACTTATATATGTATTGATGTTACTGGACAATGTCTATATACTAAACCCCGTAATTGCCCCGTGAAATCGATCCCCAGCAAGCGGAGCCAGGTTGGGAATGTTTCCCCCATAAAGAGAGGGTTTAATATACAAAATACACGATATATAATTATATATGTTTAAAGTAAAGCTTGTTTTATTTAATGATTCCTCTAGAGCACATTGATTTTCATATCATCGGCTATTGGATGTCAAAGATATGTTCATTATGACGTAATTCTTTATTTGAAATGTGCCATTGTCACATAGGCTACTCTTTCCAATAAGCAGTAATGGGTCTCTTTATATGCACTTCCCCAGAGACAGAACAGCACATACCACAGCCTTTGATGAACCTATTGTGGACCACTGGTTGGAACGGAAAATAACCTAAGCTGCAATTGGGTCCACTGAGCAGGATCCACAATATATATTTTGCATAATAGAATATATATATATATATACATTCCTCCAGTGTGTGTGGCGCAAGTTGGGGGGGGGGGGGCATCCGTATACAGCTCACCGACAGCTAGGGGGGTCATCCGTATACAGCTCACCGACAGCTAGGGGGGCACTCCACCAATGTGCCAATGGAGGAAGTAGCAAAGTATATGGTTCGCTTAGCATTTATACTCGTAGAAGAAGTTATACATCGCATATATATTATATATATATTTACTGTACCTGATTGACAAGTTAGTATGAGCTTTAAGGTGTCAAAATCCTGTGTCACTTTAATATAGGTCATGTATATATATATATATAACCACTACGGAAGAAGGTAAACACCAAGATGGGCTGAGTTGATTTATTAAGCCTCTGGCGGGGGTTATAATGCCCACCTACAAAAAGGAAAAAATGGTAGTAGTGAAGTTCCCTGGGGCGTTGTACAGGTGGCGCCACAATCGCGCGCTCAGGTAGATACAGGTGCGCGACTCCTAATACAGGTAAACATCGTAGCATAATAGAAACAAGACCTTAGTTCATCTACGTTATTTATATTATTATAATTAGTTAATTATAATACACATAACCACTACGGAAGAAGGTAAACACCAAGATGGGCTGAGTTGATTTATTAAGCCTCTGGCGGGGGTTATAATGCCAAAGACTCACGCGATGAGTCCCCCAACCCAGCTCAATCTTCAGCCGCCAATCTGGCTGCTACCCGCATATCGTTAATAATGCGTAACGTTAACGGAGTTTTTAAATACTGGAATACCGCGTTGCTAGTCCAGTCTCCCCTTGTCCGAATCTCCTCCAGGGATGCTCCACACATGGATAAGTAAGTACACCCACCCCTGCGAAGAGAATGGGAAGATAACAAGTTAACATCAATTCCTATGCGGCCTCCAACAATTTTTAACGTTGATTGATAAATGTCATACGTTAAAGGGGTAGTACCCCCCTCATCATTAGGTACCCGAAAGGCATACCAATTTGCTGGTGCTGGACACTCTGAAAAATGCTTTTCTGTCCAATACACCGCACACAGTTGTATATATTGACATCGAGATATAGGAATATGCAAAACCCTATCTTGAAATTGTATAGTCTTTGTTTTTCGAACTGTTAAGAACATACCCCAAGGATGAAACCTAAAGTCTCCCCGGAGCAACATAGCATCAGACAACGTGATATTTGATTTTCGCAGCAACCCCCTAAAACTACATAGCACAGCAGATCGCCAAGCGACATGCCCCAAATTACCAGTTAAGTGCGAAAAGATGCCCCGAAGCATGTTGGGGAGCAATGGCATCGCCTGTTTCGGCATATCTCCCAACTCTCTCCGAATACCTTCAGGGTTGACGTGATCACAAAATCTGAGTAATTAATTTGAGTTGCACCTTGTTGTCTCAGAAAATAATTAAGACCACTAATATAATTAATAATAGAGGAATACTTCATCGTTCTTGCTAGCCAAGTAGCATATAAAGCCACTTGCATTGACGTGCAAGGCAGCGGAGCATGAGTCATAGAAAATTCCTCCACAAATGCTAAGTATTTCTTTATTTGTACAGCCCTCGCAGACATAGAACTTGGTGCGTAGCACTTAAGCTGAAACTGTTTCTGCTCTGCTGCTAGTTTATCGATATCTGTAAAGAGAGAAGCATTCAAATAATTCAATGCAACACAAATATTTGCCTTCGTCCGCCGCATATATTACCTCTGCCATGTGGTCGGTATTTAACCTACTTAAAGCATCTGTTATTATATTCGATTTAGTATTAATATGTACAGCCGTGAACACAAAATTAAATTCAACTGACAACCAAAACAGCTGCCTAAGATAATGCATAATCAGCTTACATTTTGACCTCCCCGTACAAAGTGCTGACTCTACCGTCGCACTATCTGTAACCATTACAATAGAGGCCCCCGTCCACGTTGGCCCCCACCTTCTTACCGCGGCATATACCGCCCACATTTCTTGCACATTAATGTGCTCTGCTTTTACTTGCTCATCCGGCCGGTCATAATGATGAGTCACAGTATCTTCAATACAGTACTTTAATTCATCCTCAAAACACCCAACTAACCAGTCGTTACCATGCAATGCACCGTATCCCCACTTACTGGCATCTGTGTAAACTGATTTTACTACTGCAAATTTCCCTAACATAAGAGCTGTTCCATTAAATTTTCTCGAAAATCTAATCCACCACTCAACGTCTTCTCTAAATCCTCCATTTAATCTAATCTTATAATAAGGCTGCGCCACTCCACTTATTAAATCGTAAATACGCCGAGAAAATGTACGACCTCCCCGCACCACCTTCGAACAGTGTGCTAACAGCCCTCCAAGCCTTTCCAATTCACGTCTCGTCGATTTCTTTTTCCCCCTGAACGCTAGTAAACAACTATGTAATTTTAACAACTTATCTTGCAGCAGGGTTAGTTCCAAGCTAACTGAGTCAATAATTATCCCTAGAAATCTTATTCTCGTGCTCAGACTAATTACCTTTTTAAAGCTTATATTAAAACCTAGCCGTCTTAATAAATTTATTAATTTATTTTGTTGCAGTGCAGCTGTATCCCAATCAGGAGCAATTATACAAAAATCATCTAGATAATTAACCATTTTATCTACCCCCTCTCTAAGCGCGCATCTAACTACGAAGTCGGATACTTTAGAAAACACGAATGGACTGGAAGACAGACCCATACATAGCCTGTTATCTACCAAATATTCTGGTCCTAGTTCGAGCTCCCCACCAAAATCCCAAATTAAGCCTTGCTTCGGCCTGTCTGAAGGATGTATGTTAATTGATCGGTAAGCATCTTTGAGGTCGACCGTAGCTAAGTAGTCTCCTCGTTCTAGGTAGTTAACTACATCATCGACACTCTTATATTTAAATTTTAAAGAAACTTCATCTGTGAAACTGTTCACCGCTTCCCCTTTCGGCATGCTACAGTCCACTATACCTCTCCCTCCGACTTCTTTAGGAATGCAAAAAATGTTATGTACACATTGAGGGGGAACGGTGCTAAAGGAAATCATTTTTTGGTCTAACTCTAGCAAAAGTTTTTGAGTTATAATATCCCTATAAAGTTTATTCCGGATTTTCTTGAAACTTGTATCATATTTCACCGGGCAGTCGTTATTTGTGACATGAAAACCAAAAACCACCCCCCAAAGGATGTATATCCAATCCAGATCCGTGTCCCCCCGGAGAAACAATTCACATATAACACGACAAGGTTTTAATTGCACAAGATTTCCTGCTATATAATGACCACAATTGCAATTGCCATTAATACAATCGTTTGTTACTATAATTACAGTCGCATGTGCTTGTTCTGTTTCTTTAATGTAAAACTTCCATTTACAATATTCCTGTCGTATTGTCTCGACATAAAACATGTCGCCCTTTCCAACTCCGTCACTATTAATCCAACTGGACCATATTCTGTAAACTTGGCTCTGTACTACCAACGTTTCATTATTATTACCTAATTGCTGGTTACAAAATTTGGTGTCCTGAAACTTTATTTGAGTACTGCTTGCACATGTAACATTTGCTATGTGGTCATTATTTCCCATTGCTCTATTAACTTGGCACTCAACCGACCTTGCACCACCACCGGCGGTATTAACAGCTATGCTACACGCCGCTTCATTTATATCGACGGCTAACTGTCTGTCATTCGGTGCACATGTAACAGGTTCAACAATATCATGAATAGGTTCCAAACAATCAATAAAGGGCAATTCAGCTACTTTATGCTGACCCCAGTGTTGCCGGATATAATTGTCATTCAAAGTTACTTTTGCCTTACCGACGTCATGTTTCACATGTCATTCTTTGCAATTGGATTTCTTATGCGACTTACTACCGCATTTTAAACACCAATGGCCAAAGCTACACAATTCATACGTTCGGCTACAACCACTGTCCTTGTTCCACCGGTAACAGCCTACTTTACCGTCTTTGGCGTACGTGCTACTCTTTCGTACAGTGTTCGCCTGCTTCCGTGTTCGCATGTTATGCATACCATAGTGAAATAGGCTGAGGCCTGTGTTCTGGTTACCAAATGCTGCAAAACCCTCAACCTCTGCCAATTTCCTAATGTCTTTATCATACTCTACGTGCGTTGCATCTACAAAGTCATTTTGCCTCGCACGTGAAGACATTAAACAGATATGCTCCATGAACGCCCTCAGGTCTTTACCAGTCAGGCCTTGCAAGTCGAGACACCAACGTATCGACGCAGTAATGAGTTCATAACAATTTAATTTACTGATTTCTTTACCCAACACGGCGTATCTTCGCAGGCTCCACTTACTTCTGAGCCTTCGCGTGCTGCTCGAACTCCTACTCCGCGAGTCGGACGGCGTTCGTCGCCGCCTGCGTGTTCGCGACCGCTGCCGCTGCTTTGGCTTCCCATAATTCGAGTGTTCGTCCTTCACGCCCACCGCCGGTGTCGTCGTTGCACTGGCGTTCGTCGGCCATTCCTCCTTCCCGGTTGCCGCCCCTCCGTCCGGCGCTGTGTCCTCGACCCGTTGCCGCGCCTGCCGTTGTCGCATCATGACTGTTCGTCGTTCTTGGAGATTTGCAATTCTTTCCTCTAGCTCTAGCTCAGTTATGTCTTTCATTAACGAAACTTCTTGCTCTTCCAGTGTCAACGTCGATAGCCTATCTGCCACTTCAGGCGAACTCTCCCGAGAATTATTCATTCTACCTGCAGTTTGACTGTCCGCCTTAGCTGCTGCCCTTGTCATTCGAGTTGATGCCGTTTTCTTTCCTCTCTTCCCTTTTTTGCTTTTACAATTTATCTGCCCTGTGCGAGGCACCACATAAGTCGCAGTACGGCATGATTACGTGTCACGTCTCAATCTGCCACTTACCCCACGTCTACACTCAAAGGAAAAAATAGTAGTAGTGAAGTTCCCTGGGGCGTTGTACAGGTGGCGCCACAATCGCGTGCTCAGGTAGATACAGGTGCGCGACTCCTAATACAGGTAAACATCGTAGCATAATAGAAACAAGACCTTAGTTCATCTACGTTATTTATATTATTATAATTAGTTAATTATAATACACATAATATGTATCATATAACATGTATCATATAACATTTAACTTATATTATATGTAATATATGACAGGTGATATATAGACGCCGGGTATTTATTCTCAGTTACACTCCCGTGTCAGGGTGCACACCTCGCGCATCGCTGCTTATTTTCCCTGCACTTTTTGCGTCACTTCTATCCGCGTTGTCTCCTCCCGGTTGGGTATTGCTATGACAGGTGGCGCCGGGGCAGGTGACGGGGTTCCCCGGGGTCTGGGGCGGCGAGTAGGGGTCGCCGGGAGACAACCCGGGGGCGGGCCGTCATCGGACCCAGGGGGAGAGGTAGGGAGGTGGGGGGGGGGGGGGGTGGCCCTCCTTGTGCCGGCCCCTGCTGCGGTGGCTCCCTGTCGGGATTTATCCCGGTGGCTTCACATGTGGCTTCTCAGAGCGGAATGTTCCGTTGCGTACTGACTGTTTCGCGTCGACTGAATGTGTATGTATACAGTAAAACCTCTGTAACCGACCACCTCCACAGATCGACCACTCCCTTATATTGATCGCTTTATTTGGGGTCGATTTAGACAGGCTTTTCTGTATATGAGCCTGTCTCAAAAGGTGATAACTCTTGTTTTTTTGTCCATTGTAACAATTGACACAAAACAGCACAGAAAGGGTTACACTGAAAACACAAGGACATTTGCTTCAAATCAATATGTATTCTATTGGGATTATGAAACACCATTTGAAAAATAAATCAGTTTATCCTGAGCAAATGCATAAGCAGACAGTATGTTGATCGTTACAATGGACAAAGTTTTGTCCCACATTGCTTAGCACCTTTTGAGACAGTCTCATATCAGCTGTACGCAGATCTGGGCCAAGTCCTGATAGTGCCTATTCATGGCTAACTATGGCAAATATAGATATGCAGGCACTACAAATATCTGTGTGTGTTTTGTACATCTATATTAATTGTTTACAAACGATTTTTGCAGAGTTTACTAACATTTCACTTTTCCTATGGTAAATCTATGGACATCTGCAGGTCTGGGCCAGGTCAGTTTTCCCTATTTTCGTTCTAACCTATAGTAAACATAGATGTGTAGACACTACAACCATATGCGGCTGTTTCATATATCTCTATATATTATATTGGGAATGGTATATATATATCTGTTTTATATTTTATATTTCATATCTTATAAGTATAGCAATTAAAATGTAATATATTTTATACACATTATATATATATCATTTACACTAGATACCAATATAACATGTATCGTGACTAAGATCTTCAAACCAAACACAATGACAATACATTCTACGTTCAGCGGTAATTAGCACTCTCTGCATCCAGGTGTGTAATCCAGATGCATTCTTCATCCATCTACACCCCCAACAAGAGTCCCCCCCCCCCACACACACACAACACCACCACCACCACCTGACCTTCAGACACCCTGATCTCACCACCCACACCAATACCCACTCCCACAGCCACACACACAATGGTAACTATAGTCGCTGTACGCATGCGCCATACTTTGTGTTGTGCCACCTGTGGCGCGGATCACCTGATCACAGCCAGTTTGCTGGTTCCCGACGGTGGTTTCAGAAGACGCCTGGTCCTCGGCGTGTATGACTCATACAGCTGGCGGGGGGGGGGGGGGGGGGGGGTTGTCGCCAGGAACAAAGCGATATGGAAACATATCTCCATACGCTTCTTTTCTCTTGTGGGCGTTATGGGACTTTTTGTGTGGGTGCCTTTTTTTCAGGGTTTTTTTCTTCTACTCTTTTCTTCTTTGTTTTTCATTGTGGTGCATTCATTGGATATTCGTAGTGGGCGGGATGGGGGGGGGGGAGCCTATTGTTCCTAGTACCTGGAGAAATGTCACCACAATTGGCTAGAGCAGGGGCCTAGCTTGGGATTTTCAGGTTTTGTTTGTTAGTTGTTGGTTTACGTCGTAATAACATCTAAGGTCATATCAGGAGTGGTATGGGCGAGGGTGTGGGGTTGATGTGGTAGTATGCAGTTGGAATAAAACACCATTGCAATAAGACACTATTGGAATTAAAGGCGATGGAATAAAGCACTATAAGACATGATATATTTTAACTTTAAAAAAGTAATGTTGTAATCTCATGTGGTAGACAGCGGTGTACCTGTCTATATGGAAGATAGGTCCCTCGACGGATATGTCTTTTAATTCACATCTAGGTAGTATTCATTTAGAAGTACGATGTCTTGTTGGTCGAGAAGCAAGTCGGCGGACATGCCGGCCGAATCGGTAGAGTGCAGGCTCAATGACTTACAAAATTGGTACTTGTCGCTACCGTGCCTGGCGTTAGGCATTACCAAAGACCCTATAATACTACAACGGCTCACTCAGCCTGTACTGTGTAATGGCCCTGTCACACTACGACGTGACTACGTCAGCGTAGGCAGAACGTGAAAATAATTATATTACGTCGACGTATGGGCGTAATATGCAAATTGTGGACGTGAGCATAACGTGAAAGTAGCGTCGGGGTACGTCGTGACGTTAGCTGTAACGTGACAACGTTAGAGGGGAGGGGTAATTGGCGACGTGACCGGGCGTTAGTGTAACGTGAGCATAACGTCGCCGTAACGGGTGCGACGTGGACGTAACGTGACCGTAACGCGACCGTAACGCGACCGTAACGTGACCGTAACGTGACCGTAACGTGACCGTAACGTGACCGTAACGTGACCGTAACGTGACCGTAACCGTGACCGTAACGTGACCGTAACGTGACCGTAACGTGACCGTAACGTGACCGTAACGTGACCGTAACGTGCAAAACGCTGCCCACACGTTGCTCCCACCCGGGCCGTCGGTCTGATGTGACATAACGTGACTCTAACGTCATTTACGCTGCTATAACGATCGCGGAACGTCTACCTAACGTCATTGTCACGTCATCCCGACGTAACGGCTTCACGTCAAGATACGTCGAAAGTTTTGAACAGGTTCAAAACCTCGACGCGCGCCGACGTAACACGACGTAACATGACGTAGCTCGACGTCACTCTAACGTCATTATGACGTCATCATAACATAACCCAACGTACGGCAACGTAATGACGAAAAATCATCACGTTAGGCTCACGTTGGCTCGTAACGTCGTAGTGTGACAGGGGTATTATCAAAATGATAAGACCCACCACTTGGTGAGCTGGCTGTTCTCTTGGTTAAACAGGTGCTATATTATATGTATAAATGTATATATGAATGTGAAAGATGTGTGATGATGGCAATGCTGATGATGATGCTGATGATGATGTGTATTTGTTCATAACAATTTCATATTGATGTGTATTCATACTTACCTATCTCATGTATAATATAATTGTATGTGTTTACATGTGAAACACCAACCAGCAGCTGGGCTGAGCAAACCCACCACAAGGTGGCACTGCAAAATTTACATTACCATGGGAGAGATAGGGAGTGAGCCATCTTAGTATTATAGGGTATTTGGCATTACTAGGATAAGTTGAGGACTGGTTAGCTCAGTATTAGGATAATGTGACAGAGTGGGAAATCAGGTCATGGTGCTGGCAGCCTGAATTATCAGTGGGCAGCACTATAAAGTCGCCATGAGTCCAGACTGTCACAAGTCGGTACCCGTCCTGATATGACCTTCTTAAATATTGCCAAGGCATACAACTCCAACAACCAACCAAAGCAAACCGGATCACATGACTTATGAATCGCGACCATCACCTATCAAACTCCTTCCTATTTATTTTCTTTGTATTCAAGCCATGTGAAAGAAAAATACACTGCCTAAAACAGACAATGTAGTCATTCACACTTCCTGTTTGCGGGTTTTGACCGATTCCCACTGTTACTCCTATTGGTAGGGGGGGGGAGGGGGAGACCTCAATAGCAATGCACACAATTGAAAATGTAATCAAAGATCATCAGTTAAAATTTTGTTAGAACGGCATAGACCCCCCCCCCCGCACACTCGCATGGAATGTTTAGTTTAGTTTAGTTCAGTTCTAGCATGTGGTGCTCAGGCCAGGTCGTTGACTCTGCCTTGGTCATCTAGTGTGGTCATTGCAGTCAGCTTTGTCATTTCCAGCAATGAGTTGGTGGCCATGATTGCCAGGTTGGTATACCCTGGGATTCTTGGTAGATCTGGGATGGTTCGGAGATATTTGTCCAGGTTGTGTTTGAAGCTGAATGTTTGGCGCATCCAACCCGACCCCCCCCCCCCCGCCCACCCACACCCCATCCGACCAGACATTGCGGTGTGTAGATTCCGTATGCAAGGAGCGTCTGGCTAGACCCATTGGTTTGGTACTGAAGATAAATTAGACAATTTGCTATATGCTTACTGCATGGCATACTATTCAAAGTCTTGCTAGGCATGTTGCTAGCAACTACATCTGAAAACAAGTCAGTAGAGTTAACCTTATGGGCAGCATAATTAGGACCTACACCATCACCAACAAACCAACAAGAAAGTAAAAAAAACGTACTTTCTCCTAACTGCACGTCTTTAGCGGACAACTCTGCATCCAGCCCAAAATTGTAATACCAAGGCAGGTGTCCTCTTATCGGAAGGACAGCGAAATGAAGCAAAGACAATAATTTCTACATTGAACAAACATATTCGGATATGGCTGAGGTTCGCCGATCACAGGGGTCGCTGAAGACAAATTTCGCAATGAAATTCTTTTTAGCAAACATATCTTTAGGAAACATTTCATGGCGAAAATTTCGTACCAAACCAATCGTGGCGAACATTTCGTGGCGACCATTTCGTAGCAAGCATCTCGTAGCGAACATTTAATGGCGAACATTTAGTAGCAAACATTTAGTTGTGAATATGACATTAATTACCTCGAGCTTACCGCCCATATGTGTAATTATTTCCTCCGAATTTGAGGTTAGGGATTATGAACCTAAGACCTGCCGCACGCAACAGATGATGTGATAACCTTCGCTATATATAATATTACTCTCCTGGTTAGTAATGGTTCCTATTTGTGCAATAAAGAAAAGTCACAAATGTGCGTAGAATCCCCGATAAAAAATCGCAACAGTCGGCGACTTAATACATACAGACCTATGAGTTAGAGCTCCATCATGTTGTCATGCCACTATAGGATCCATCCTGTGTGATTAGTGCGTTCTTCTCGCCTACATCCATTATGTTCCTGGTGCGCTATCTTCACATGTGGCAACATTAGTTGGGCACAAAGAAGAACCAAGAGCAGAAGACTGCAAATATGAATAATGACTTACCTGATGTTGGAGGCATGTGACCTGGTTGTATACACTAATTAAGTGCTGGCCTATAAAGTATAAATACATACTATAGGCATAAACACTATCAGTGGCAAATGCTATAAGGCGCAGACTGGCATGTCAACAAGTTTGACAGGAAGATACTCCCAGCTGTCCTTAAGCCCAGTACATTCCTGGGTTGACCAGAGGGGATGGCCGAATGTGTTAAGCATGGGTTTCCCGTTTTGGTCGATCATACAATTTGAGCTCATGGTTGCGAGCCAATGACTTAAGAATTTATACATGTCGCTTCGTAGTCAGGTGCTCGGCATTATTTGGAGAGGGCAACGACTGGTTGTTTCAGTGCCAGGATAACATGACTGATGGCGATATCAGGTCATGGCACTGGTGGCCTGTTCTCCCAGTGGGGCAACACTATGAAGGCACCATACGTGCATACTATCACAACTTGGTAACCCTATTGATATGACCTTCATTATTGCCAGGACATAAACTCCAACAACCAACTATCTATTCCGGGACACTGCAAGTCAAATTTCCGACCGACTGGAGGCCGAGTAGCGCAGTTGCCGCCCGAAGTCGCCTCCCCCGCGACGCTCTCTTCCCTGATTGGATGATCGCCCACGGCTACAGGAGCCGCGGCCAGGGTAGCGCATGCGGCACAGCGCCCACCCGACCGGGGTCACCGCACGCCCTGCAGCCTAAATATTATTGGCATAACATGTTATACAATACATAATGCTATGCACAGTGCCAACATATAATTCATCCTGAAACAACACCCTGCATTCAACTTTTTGACAGCAGTACTGAAACTGCGACCCAGAATGTTGGGTCGCAGCTTCAAGTAGAGTTTTGGGTTCCCATTCCAGCTTCAGAATAAGTCATATTTCTTAATTCCCTTTGAAGCTATCAATATAATGTTGCTGATGACGAAACTTGAGAGGCTCCTCAGCCTGCAATTGCTTCTGACTGAAATTGCAGTGAAATTGTCCTGGCAAGTACTTTACATTAGATGAAATACTATTTTATCATCGTGTACTAGCATGGATGCGACTATCACATCAGAGAGCTAAATGGAGAGTGGCAGTCAAGTAATGAAAGCAGTCTTTGTCGCATCGCAACCGACAGCATGATGATGATGATGATGATGACTAGCATGTGTTAG
This sequence comes from Branchipolynoe longqiensis, assembly GCA_030323885.1. Classification (NCBI taxonomy): domain Eukaryota; kingdom Metazoa; phylum Annelida; class Polychaeta; order Phyllodocida; family Polynoidae; genus Branchipolynoe; species Branchipolynoe longqiensis. Next base: position 180,690,796 of record CM059186.1, read on the forward strand.
TTAACCCAGCATGTTTACATGCTGCACCACAGCCTCTGTCCGTCCCGCAGCTATCTGCAGCGACTTGCTGAAACAATCCCATATGACTCGTATAACAGTGAAGCAATTTCCAATGGCAAATGCTAGTCAAGCATTCCCAACTTGTGATGCGCGAAAAGGAAGACAGAACTCGGATGTGGGAAACTGAGGCGTTTATTGAGACGCCTCGGGCAATAATATGAACAGCAATATACAGCAACAAATATCAAAGCATGTAGAAAAGATATACAGGGTAGGTATCACTGAAGTACATATCAAAACAGAGAAATCGAGAGTAAACTATAAGATGAAGTGAGTGTCCGAGGGAGCGGCCCGAGGAGGGAGTCCTGAGGGTCTATGACCGGGGGTGCGCCGAAGAGCCCTCCACCAAAACGGAGGAGAGGGCTCGAGGCGCGCCCGAGGGGGCGAGGCGGCGCACATAGGAGTGCACCGCCTCAGAGGTCCAGGTCCCCTGGGCCATGATGTCGGGGAGGGGCACCCCGGCGCGCTGGCAGGCCTGGGCGGCGCCCCGGCGGAGGCTGTGGAGGGTGAAGGCCTCGGGGGCCGGGACGCCTTGGGCCTTAAGGGCGCCCCTCAGGAGTTCGGTGAGGGAGCGCGGGTCGAGAGGCCGGCCGGAGGGCATCAAGAAGGCTGGTGCGTCTTGGGGCGCGGGAGACTGGGCGAGGGCGAGCTGCCAGGCCGATACCGGGCATAGAGGCGATCCGGGGATGGCAGGGATGAACAGGGCCACCGCGCCCGAGGGCCCGGAGATGGTCTTGGAGCTCCTTATCAGGAGCCGGAGGCCCCCGGGGGCGGGGCGGACGTCAGCGCGGGTCAGGGTGTGGGGGCCCCCCCACCCCTCGGGGCTCGGAGCCAAGAGGTTAGATTGGCGAAGCATGACGAAGTACCCGAGGAGGAGGGCGGCCCGAGGAACGAGTGAGGTGGGCCCCGCGCGGGCGAGGTGGGTGATGGTGTGCGTCAGCTGGTGCGGCGTGAGGGGCGGGGCTTGACGCGGGACGTGGGCGGTGGAGCGCTCGCCCCCCCGACAGACGTCCTTGGCGAGGCTGGGCTGGGCGATGCGAGCGTCGCAGTCGTCGATGAGGGCCTGGATCTTGGCGGGTGCGACCCGGATGGTCATCGTCTCGCTGTCGAGGGTGAACCCTAGCCAGAGGAGGCGGACAGCGGGAGGATGGCACTTTCCGGGTGCTACGTCGAGGCCGAGGGCAGCGGTGAGGGCGAGGAAGGTGTCGAAGGCCTGGCACGCCCTCAGGTAGGAGCCCTCGCAGCCTATGAAGTCGTCGACGTAGACGAGGGCGTGGAAACCCTCGCGCCGGATGATCCAGGCCACTGCAGCGGTGACGCGAACGCAGGCAGCGCCCGAGGTGCGGCACCCGAAGGGGAGGGCAAGGTCTATGTAGGTGTTGCCGTCGAGGCAGATGCCGAACAGGGGGCAGGAGAGAGGGTCGGCATGGAGCTGGCGGTAGGCCCGGGAGATGTCGGCAGTCCAGACGTAGGCCCCGTGGCCCTGGTCGATGAGGCGGCGGCCTACGTCGGCGACGGAGGGAAGGGTGTAGGTATGGGATTCCCCGAGGAACTCGCGCCGGGGGATGCCCGAGTTCACGCTCGCCCCCGGGGGGTAGGAGAGGTCGACGATGACCCGCCTCTTTCCCGAGTTGGCCTTGGGGCGGGTCATCATCGGGGAGACCTGGGTCCAGGGGGTGAAGGGGGGGACGGTGAAGGGGCCGATAAGGGCGCCGAGGGCCAGCTCCGTGTCGACGAAGTCTCGGATGTGGGAGAGGTACTCGGGGGGCTCTCGGTGGTTGGAGAAGGAGGGGCGGGGAAGGGTAGAGGCGGAGTAGTTAGCGGGAAAGCCAAACTCGAGGAAGTCGAGGACGGCGGGGTCGGGGTAGTGGCGGAGGCGAGTGCGCCAGGCGATGATGTGGAGGCCCGAGGGGAGGGGAATGCGTGCGGCCAAAAAATTAGGAAGGCCCGCTTTCCGGAGGGTGGTGTAAGCATGGTTGAATGCGGGGTAGCGGGCCCACGCCTCGCCGGAGGTGTGGGGCCAGGAGGAGAGAAGGGTGGAGCGGTAGGGAGGGGGTGGGGGCCGCAGGAGGGGGCGGCTGGGAGGGTGTCCTGGAGGTGGGGGTTGATCACGTCGACGGTGGGCTCGTCGAGTGTCGGGGCGGGGGCGGGGGCTGGGTGGCGGTCGGGTGAGGAGGTGCGGTGGGGGCGGGCGAGGGGGGCAGCGAAGTCGTGCTGGGTGGGGGGAGGAGGGGTAGGGGGGATGGGCCGGGGGGGGTCGGGTTCGGGGTCGGGGGGGCTGAGGAAGGCGGTGTCGCCTAGGGTGAGGTGGAAGTCTGGGTCGACGGTGCTGGTAGACAGCTGGTGTAGGGAGGCGGCGGGGGCCTTGTTGGCGGGGAGGGGATCCCGGGCGGTGGAGGCGGTGCTGGCTGGAGCGGCTCCGGTGAGGTGGGCGGGGTGGGCCTCGGGCACGCTGCTGGTGCCCGGGGCGGCCCGGTGTTTGGCCGGTCGGATCGGTCCGAGGAGGAGCGGCGGTCCGAGGCCGGGGTTGGTGGTGTGGGGGCGGTGTGGAGGAGGGCGGCCTGGAGGAGACTGGAGGCGAATGGCTGAAGGAGGCGGGCGGGCGGCCTTATAAGGGAGAAGGTGAGCAGTGGCAGGGAAGGTGTGAACGCTCAGGGCCGGGGGAGGGCGAGGGTGAGCAGCGGGTGTCGCGCGAGGCGCGAATGCTGCGCAACAGGGCGGGAGAGGAGGGACTCTTCCTTTCCTCGCATCAAACGTAATGCTTCGCATTACGACCAATCTAGCATTCTCGAATTGTACTCTGGCATTCTAAAATTGAAAGGTAGCATTCCCAAATTACAATGCAGCATTCTCAATTTGTAATCCAGCAGTCTCAAATTATAATCCTACATTCTCAACATATACCCAAGCATGCTCAAAGTACAATGGAGCATTCTTAAATTGTAGAAATTGTAACCCAGCATTCTCAAATTATAATCAGGCATTCTCAAATTGTTATCCAGCATTTTCAGATTGCAATGCAGCATTCTTAAATTCTAATGCAGCATTCTCAAAATTTGAATACAGAATTCTCAAATGGCAGTGCAGCATTATTTGTTGTTGGTACATTAGTTGCTTAAGCAGGGGAAATTTCAGTCGCAGGCGATTGGTCTTCCTCATTCCACTGCTCCTTGCCGTATCCTAATAATGCCGAGCGCCTGGCTAGGAAGCGACAAGTATCAATTTTTAAGTCATTGATTGATTTGACTCGACCCGGATTCGAACACACGACCCCATGATCTACCACACGGGAGACGGATGCTCTAACTCGATTTGTAATCCAGTATTCTCTAATTATAATCCCACATTCTCATATTGCAGATTCTCATATTACATACTCTCAATCTCATATTGCAATCCAGCATTATCAAATTGTAAAGCAGTAATCTCAATTTGTAATTCAGCATTCTCAAATTGCAATGGAGCATTCGGAAATTCCAATGCAGCATTCCCTAATTGTAATCTTGTATTATCAGATTGTTATCCAGCATCCTCAAGTTACAATCCAGAATTCAAAGATTGTAATACTACATTCCCAAATTGTAATCTATCCTTCTGAAATTGTAATCCAGCATTCTCAAATTGGAATGCATCATTCTCAATTTGGAATGTAGCATTCTCAATTTGAAATCCAACATTCTAAAATAATTATGCAGCATTCTGAAATTACAATGCTGGATTATAATTTGAGAATGATGCATTCTCAGATTGCTATGCAGCATTCTAAGATTGTAATGCAGCTTTCTCAAATTGTTATTCAACTTTCTCAAAGTGCATAGCAGCATTCTCAAATTATAATCCATCATTCTCAAATTGTGATCCAGCATTCTAAAATAATTATAATTTGAGAATGATGCATTCTCAAATTGCTATGCAGCATTCTAAGATTGCAACGCAGCTTTCTCAAATTGTTATTCAGCATCCACAAATTGCAAAGCAGCATTCTCAATTTGAATTGCAGCATTCTCAAATTGCAATGCAGAATTCTCAATTTGCAGTGCAGCAGTGCAGCATTCTCTAATTATAATCCAGCATTCTCAAATTGTAATCCAGCATTCTCAAATTGTAATCCAGCATTCTCATACTGCAATGCTGCATTCTCAAATTGCAATGCAGTGTTCTCTCATTGCAATGCAGCGGCATTCTCAATTTGTAATTCAGCATTGTCAAATTATAATCCAGCTTTCACAACTGATAAGCCAGCAATCTCAAATTATATACCAGCATTCTCAAAGTCCTATTGCAAGCCAGCAATCCCCAACTGCGAGTCAGAAATATCAAATTTCATTGTGCCAATCTGCAACTGCAATCCAACTAATGCCAATCTGCAACTGCATTGGAACAGTCTGCAAAGCAATGCGGCAGGATGCAACAATCTGCAATTGTTAAGCAGCAATATACAATTGCAATGCAACAATCCGCAATAGCAATGCAGCAGACTGCAATTGCAATGCGGCAGTCTGCAATTGCAATGCAGCAGTCTGCACTTGCAATGCAACATTCCGCAATATCAATGCAGCAGTCTGCAATTGCAATGCATCAGTGTGCAGTACCAATGCAACACTCTGCAATTGCAATGCACCAGTCTGCAATTGCAATGCAACAGTCTACAATTGCAATGCATCAATTTGCAATTGAAGTGCATCAATTTGCAATTGATGTGCAGCAAACTGCCATTGCTGCATTGCAAGTGTATATATTGTATTCCAATCTGGAAAATCTAAATCCGCTTTACCCAATTGCCACTTGGAGGTGTTAGTGTTAGGTGCATTCCTGGTGCTTGCGGTCCTCATTACTGCTCAGAAGATCCATCATAATGCTTAGATAAAGGATTCATCTGTACTCGCAGTACTCGGGTGAATATCAGCCCTATATAAAAGCTGTCGAAAAAGTGGGGAAATGAAATGAGAGCCTAATTTCAAAATCTAAGAAGCAACAATTATTCTTTTTATATGTCTTCATATTTCCCCGCTACCTTTGAGTTGAAAGATATAATAAAACATATAATTTAATAGAATTTAAAGGTGAAATCGACGCTGTTATATGGATGTATCTTGTATTTTTGCACTCTCTCCCATTTCACCAACTCTGTGCAAATATTTGTAGCCATCTGATCCCGGAACCACAGTTTCTAGTGCCAGTTCCATACTAAAGCTATTTTCGCCCGTATTTACACTATGTTGTCGTTCACCCATGTACTACAAGTACAGGGTGAATCTTTTATCTACATAATGCAATATTCTGATATGGATGGAGTAAGTGATTGACCTATTGCGGTTTTATAGATCATAGCAATCAACCGGATGAATTTATCTAAAAATAAAATGACAGAAAAACTCAAGACGATCGGATTATGGAACGTGTTACTGTCCATTTCCCAACAGGCATATCTAATATATTTTAAGTTCGGTATTTCAACAATTTTCCACTATAAGTGTAAGCAAATCTATTCAAGCTCTAGTAATCGTATTCCTCTACCAATTACTTGGTCAATGTCTCATCTATAATTCTACGACCACCTATATACAATTTGCATGGTAATAACTCTCATGGCCCCTACTAAAAACTTGTTTTTAATTCCATTGCAAAACAAATGAAAGAAAAAGAGAATCAGATAGATACCAATATGTGCATTGAATGAATACTCTTTGGGATCTGTCGACGTCAAGGTCCCGTTCATCGTCTGTGTGTGGGTCTGAATTAGTCACACTTACTTCTTTATTCGTGCACTGATATCCAAAAATATAACTCCACACACACACACACACACACACACACACACACACACGAAGAGTGACAACGTTGCACACTAATAGTAGTAATACGCCCTCTGCCCTGCATGAACATTATCCTATCCCGCTGAATTAAAATGCTTTGGACAGTGAACGATGTATTATCCACTCACGAGAGCGCCCCCCACCCCCCACCCAAACACTCACACACCCATACACCCACCGCCAACCTTAGAAAGAAAAAGAAAGAAAAGACAAAACTACACCACCGCCGCCTGAAACTCGCCTCATTTGTATAAAAGACACGTAAACGAGGGGCGTGACGGGGCAACTTAGATGTTAAGCGTATGTCCGGAGCAGGGCCTTTTAGTGGCGTGCATTGACTGCGAACTTGGGGGGGGGGGGGGGTAAGTAGTCCGGTGGTAATGTGTTCCTGATGGTGTCTTTGATCATCATTTGTGTTAATCCGCGGTCCATCAGGCGTTAGGGGAGTGTGTGTGTATGGAGGGGGGGGGGGGGTCGTGGTTGTGGTGGTGATGGAAATAATGTGGTTGGTTGTTGGAGGTTTACGTCCTGGCAACATATAAGGTCATATCAGGATGGGTATCGTCATGTGACAGTGCGGAGTAATGATGACTTAATAGTGTTGCCCCACTGGGAGTGGGAGGCCAGGCTGCCTGATAATTCCACTCAGTCACATTATCCTGACACCGAGAAAGCCAACCCTTGCCCTATCCTAATAATGTCTAGCGTCTGGCTAGGAAGCGACAAGTATCAATTTTTAAATCACTGGTTTGAGTCGACGAGGGTTCGAACCCACCACTGCGTTGGGTTCGAATCCCACGATCTAGCAAAACGGGAGACGAGCGCTCAATTCATTCGGCCACAGAAGAGAATGTGTGTGTGTTTGTGTGGTGGAGGGGGGGGGGTGTAATGGGGTAAGTGCATTATCGGAGGGGGGGGGGGCGGAGGGGGAGAGGTAGATGATCGTCCATTGTGCACCCACCTACCCACCGCACCAAAGGTGTGCGACACAGTCAAGACCAATGCCGGTCCCAGAGATAAGGCGGAGAGGCAAACCGGACGCTTTTAAAGGTACCGCCCACTGCCTTTCAATGTGCGCGCTCAGATATATAGTGTGGGTGTGTGTATGTGGGGGTGTGGGTGTGTGGGTATGTGGGTGTGTGGGTGTGTGGGTATGTGGGTATGTGGGTGTGTGGGGGGAGGGTTGGCACACTAAGGGGTCATCCAACGTTTTCAACATTTCAGATTTTTTTTATCTTGAAGATGTATACCGCATATCATGGATATGTCCGAATAGACTTCTTTTCACCATTAGACAGTTTGTCAATTGAAAGCCCAAACCTAACTTTTACCGACCCAAGGGATTTTTACCCTCCCACACCACATGGACATGGTATGAGAGCAACTGGCCTGTGATGACGTTGTAAGCTATATATAGCTGTATATGACCGATGTTCGCGGGGTGGAGGTGTGGGGTGGGGGTGGGGGATGTTGGGAGGGGGGGGGGGTTTAGTCAAGTATAACCTTTACTGTTTAAGAAAATGTTTATTTTTCCATACGGCCTATTATAGTTAGTGGTGGAGGAATGGAGACGGTTAGGGCAGTCGCAGAATAATATGACTGTGTGAGATATCGGGTCATGGTGCCATCAGCCTGGTCTCGCAATTGGGCAGCACTATAAAGTTGCCATTAATGCGCACTGTCACAAGTCGGCACGGTGCCTCCACACCTTTATTTAGTTTGTTTTGTATTTTTGTGTACCTTAAGGAAGGGAATTCTCAATCATGGGCAGTTGGTCTTCCTCATTCCAATGCTCCCTGCCTGCTATCCTAGTAATGCTGAATGCCAGGCTAGGGTGCGAAAAGTATTCATTTTTTAAGTCGGTAGTTTGACTTGACCAGGGTTCAAACGGGGGGGGGGCGGGTTCAAATTCCACGACCTACAAAAATGGGAGGATGGTACTCAACTCATTGTCATGTCATATGAGGATGGCCGTGGGGATAGGGGGGGGGGGCAGATATTCCTTTGTCCTACTTTGAAAGTGTTGACAAGTTTGAATAACCCCTCAGACATATAGACTGTAGAAAGTGTGGGCTGGAAGGCGAAGAAGAGCGGGATGTCTTGCTTTGATACCGGCGATACTGACATCAAAGCTGGCCTAACACAGTCCACGTGAATTGGACATAGAAATGTGTGGCAGCATTCTAAAGTAGCCATGACTAAACGCTGCCACAATTCGGTACCCGTGGTGATATGCCCTTAGATGTTGTTAGGATCTCAAACACACACACAGCGTGACGGCACTAAAAAGTCACCATGCGTGCGCACTGTAACAAGGCCGTGCCCGTCCTGACATCGCCTTAGATGTTGGTAGGACGTGATATGAGATTATATGTTCCCAGGACGTAAAACTCCACAACCAACCAAGCAACTAAATCTCAAAGGTTGGCCGTCACGGCGCCTCCACACCACCATCGGTCAAAAAGAACTAGGCTGCCGTTGAATCGCTGGTCACCTCAGCATGCCTTACTGACAGCTCTTACATTATTGAGACGTCTTTGAAGGCCGCGTCTGGTTCGGCCTCGCGCCGCTGATGGCGCAGCGCTGCTGGTTATCGTCGCGCTAGTGACATCAGAAGTGACGCCCAGGCAGGTGGGAAACCGCAGGTATCTCCCAGCTCCCTTCCTCCATCCTCCCTACCTCCCCACCTTCCTCCTCCCCACCTCCCCCACCTCCTTCCCCACATCCCTCCCCACATCCCTGCCAACCTCCCTCACCACATCCCTCTCAACTTCCTCCCCACCCCCTCCTCCCCACCTCCCTCTCCACCTCCCTCTCCATCTCCCTCTCCACCTCCCTCTCCACCTTCCTCTCCACCTCGATGTCCACCTCCCTCTCGACCTCCCTCCACACCTCCCTCCCCACCCCCCTCCCCACCTCCCCCCCTACCTCGCCCCCCACCTCCCCTCCACCCTCCCCCCCCCCCTCCCTCCCCCCCCCTCCCCCCCCACCTCCCTCTCCACCTCCCTCCCCTCCCCCCGCCACACCCACTTCCCCACCTCCCCCACCTCCCTCCTCACCACCTCCCAACCTCCCCACCTCCCTCCTCACCACCCTCCTCCCCACCCCCCCCCCCACTTCCACCCCCCCACCTCCACATCTCCGTCCTCCCCACCTCCTAACCCCCCCACCCTCCCATCCCTCCCACCTCCCCACCCTCTCCCCTCCTCCACCCCCCTCTCCACCTCCCTCCCCCCCTCCCCCTCCCCACACCTACTCTCCCCACCTCCCTCCTCCCCACCCTCCCACCCACCACCTCCCTCCCCACCCCCTCCCCCACCACCCTCCCTCCCTCCGCCCCCTCCCTCCCCCCCCTCACTCCCCACCTCCCCTCTCCACCTCCCCTCTCCACCTCCCCTCGCCCACCTCCCTCTCCATCTCCCTCGCCACCCCCCTCTCCACCTCCCTCGCCACCTCCCTCTCCACCTCCCTCTCCACCTCCCTCTCCACCTCCCCTAACCCACCCACGCTTAATCTCAGGTGTGCCCGTCCCATCGGCGCTCTGGATTTTAATCTGATGATACCTGGCGAGTGCATTCTACCCACGCTGCCACCCACCTGGCGACCCCCAGGGGTCAGCACCATCATAGGGGTGGTATCTCTATGTTGACCACCCCCCCCCACTCACACATCCACACCCACAACCACACCCACACACCCGCCTTCTTCCACCACCATCACCACCACCAACAACACACACACCCCTCACCCGCAGTCCATCAAGGTTAAAACCCTGTAATTCACCTTGACCCCTAATGACCATGTGTGAAACTGCCCGCTTGACCACCCTGGGCGACCACCCGGCCTTTGTAAAATAAAAAATAAAAACAAAATAAAATAAAAACGCGAAGGTAAAAAGGGAATGACGATAGTGGGAGTTGATCGCATCAGGCAGGTGCAAAGCCCTGCATTAAGCCCTACAAGATTTGGGTTTCCTAGGGTTGTGAATTGGGAGTGAATTTTGGAGTTTAATGTTTGGGGTTCCTATGGGAAGGATTGTCTCAGCACGGCGTCACCTGTGTGGCTCTTTTTCCCCCACACAAAAAAAATAAAACCTACTTTAATCACTTAGGAATTTTGCACGCAGTAGTTTGAATAAGAGACCGGATGTATGCTTGAACGTCGCGCCCACCAATTGTTCTCACTTTCTGCATTTCCTTTAGCTAACTATATTATGTTTAACTTTAAATTCATGTGGTGAGTTTCAAGTAACACCAGTCGTGATGGCCGAATGAGTTGAGCGTCCCTTCTGGTAGATCGTGGGATCGTGCGTTCGAACCCTCGTTGAGTCAAACCAATGACTTAAAAATTGATACTTGTCAATTTCTAGCTTGGCACTCAGCATTATTACGATAGGGCAAGGAGCGGTGGAATGACCACCATACCGGGGAGCGGCAGTCAAGTAATGAAAGCAGTCTTTGTCGCATCGCGACCGACAGCATGATGATGATGATACTTTTAATAATAAGTACCGGACTCGATGGCTGAATCTTTAGAGCACAAGCTTCCTATGCAGAAGGTCGGGTGTTCAGTTCCCAATCGAGTCAAACCAAAGAGTTACACAATTTTAACTTGTCGCTATCTATCCTGGAGCTCGAGTTTCCCAGTGGGACAGCACCATAAAGTCGCCATGAGTGCGCACTGTCACAAATCGGTACCCGTCCTGATATGACCTAATATGTTGCTAGGACGTAACACAACAACAAACAAAACCTAATATCCTCTGTCACATTATCCTGACACTGACCTAAACCAGTCCTTGCCTATCCTATTATTAATGCCGAGCGCCAGGCTAGGAAGCAACACATATAAATTGTATAAGTCATTGGTTTGACTCGACTGGGAATCGAATGTACACATATGTGTATATGTGTATATGTATGGATATGTGCATATATATCCATATATATGTACATGCACAGACACAGACATATATATATATATATATATATATATATATATATATACATATGTACATATATATCCGTCTAATTTATTTAAGGCAAACGACTACATTCAGACGCTATTGCTATCATACAATACATAGCGACCTGTTGTCCTCCATACTCGAAGGCTCGTCTCAGTTTCGTCGATAAGAGTTCCGACAAAACTGACGCTGCAGATAACCGCTCGTTACAGCAGATAAGCGCCGCTCCTACCCCACCCGACCTCGGGGGCTTATTAGAGGTGATTTGTACAACCGGTAGCAAAGATTACATTTGGGCTGACATGCGGCTTTGTCGGTGTTTGCGCCTACATGGTCGGCGCGGAGGGAAACAGGGCCTGGGTTGCGCCTGATGACGGGAAGTGAGATAGCTCGGGCCGTGATAAATGCCTCCAGATAAATGTGGGGAGAAGTGCAGGTGGGTGTCTTTAACTAGGGATCGCCATTTCCCGTCTACACGTCAGGTTTGCTGAGCCATTCTCTTTGTCGGCTAGTGACATGTGTGCACTATACTATAGTGAATCCTGTCCTGGATCTGATGGGATGGGATGGGATGGGGATGGGGATGGGAATGGGGATGGGGATGGGAATGGGGATGGGGATGGGAATGGGGATGGGAATGGGAATGGGAATGGGAATGGGAATGGGAATGGCTGTAATAACGCTGAGTGGCAACACCCATATCCTCGCTCCCCAGTTCCCCCACTCCCCCGCTTTTCCGCTCCCCTGTTTCCCCATTCCTCCATTTCCCTGCTCCCAAGCTCCCCCCCCCCCCGCTCCCCCGTTTTGCGCTCCTCTGCTTCCCCATTTCCCCTGCCCTCTCCCCTGCTTCCCCACTCCACCTGCTCCACTGTTCCCCCCGCTCGCCCATTCCCCACTCCTCTGCTTCCCCGCTATCCCCGCTCCCCCTTTCCCTGCTCCTCTGCTTCCGCCCTCCCCTGCTCCCCCGTTCCCCGCTCCTCTGCTTCCCCACTCTCCCGCTCCCCCACCCCCCTGCTCCTCCTCTTCCCCATTCGCCCATTCTCCCGCTTCCCCCGTCCTACCGCTTCCCCCGTTCCCCCACCTCCCCACTCCCCCACTCCCCCGTTATCCCATTGCCAGGCTCCTCTGCTTCCCCAATCCCCGCTCCCCCACTTCCCCCGCTTCCCCACTCCCCCCACTGCTCCCCCGTTCCCCACTCCTCTGCTTCCTCTTGCCACGTTCTCCCGCTTACCCCGTTCTCCCGCTTCCCCAGTTCTCCCGCTTCCCCCGCTCTCATGCTTCCCCTGCTCTCACTCTTCCCCCATTCTCACGCTTCCCCGGCTCTCACGCTTCCCCCGTTCTCACGCTTCCCCGTTCTCACGCTTCCCCCGTCCTCACGCTTCCCCCGTTCTCACGCTTCCCCTGTTCTCACGCTTCCCCAGCTCTCCCCCGCTCCTCCACTTCCTCTGCTTCCCCCGTTACCCCGTTCTCCCACTTCCGCACTTCCCCCGCTTCCCCACTCCCCCCACCACTCCCCCGTTCCCCGCTCCTCTGCTTCTTCGCGCCTCGTCCTCCCGCTTCCCCCGTTCTCCCGCTTCCTCTGTTATCCCGCTTCTCCCACTTCCCCAGCTCCCCTCACTCCCCCGCTTCCCCCGTTCCTCTGCTTCCCCTGTTCCCCTGCTTCCCCATTCTCCCGCTCCTCCGCTCCCCTGCTTCCCCATTCCCCCGCTCCCCCGTTCCCCCATTCCCCCGTTCCCCCACTCCCCCGCTTCCCTCGCTTCCCCCGCTTCCCTCGCTCCCCCCCCCCCCACCAGCTCCTCTCTCGTCCCTTTCCCCCAGAGTTGTCCGTCCTCACGTGGTCTCTCACAGTGGCTTCTCTCCGGTCGCACCCTCCCAACACCCCACCCACCTCCCACCCCCACTCACTCAAATTGCCCAGCTACCCCCACCCCCACCCCCACCCCACACACACAGCCTAGCCCGTTACCCCCACTGCTGCCCTTCCGGGCCATACCTCTTCACATGTACTGGAATTATCCAGCTCGGATATCAGCCTTGGGATGAGAGGATCAGATTAGCCTCCTATTGATCTTGTTACCTTGCGGATGGGTTGTCGGTACGAGGGGGGTACTCTTTATCAGTTTATCAGCTGTACAAGGGATAGGCGGGCGGGGGTGCTTTACCCCAGGCTCGTGTTATCTGAGCTGAGGTCCTATATCAACGGCATAGCTGTAGACGGAACCCTCCCCACCCTAAGATTCCCCACACCTGGGGGTCCTACACCCTTCACAAGTGGAGTTAATGCTTGTTAGATATAGGCGACTTGGTATCATTAATCACCCAATCCCGAATGTCCTAGATATACCTTAGATCATAGTTATATATACGAGTTGATATCTCCCAATTTCTTGGAGAGAACGAATTTGATGCTTATTCATGCGGTCCTGTCATTGCTTGAACATCAAGTATGATTGGTATTCATGGAATGTCAACTATGATTGATAATCCTGGAATAGCAGTTAGTATTACTAATACTTTATCAGCTACAAATTGCTTATTACCGCATGCAGGAAAAGCGCATTGCACAATATTGGTTGAAAACATTAACTATGGCTTGCCAATAGTTCTAGCTTATACCGTTTATTTCCTATGGTCAACATTTTCACCGGGAGTGATAGCCATAGTGGTGCTCGTGCCAGCTCGGCGGCTGCTCATGGTGGGTTTGACTCACTGCACGCAGAACAAGTCTTCAAGGCTGCTGCCGTCAGCGGATGAGACGCTACCGGCACTCCATTAAAAATATTAATATAATGTATTTATATATCACATGAATTGGATATGAAGGGGTAAGTGTAGGTAAGTCCTTTGGTTTAGAAAATGTTAGGCGCTCCTCGAAATATACAATTATACTAAGCATAACTCATCGCAGCTTTATAATGCTGCTCCATTTAAACATGCTGCATCAGGCACCAATATGTAATATCCCACTCGGTCAATATTTATCATAGCGATTGTTCTTTCCCTGTCCGAGGATTCCCAGCTGCTGGATGGATAGAAATCTATCTATCTGCATCAATTGTCATGACACTCATTGATTGACAAGGCCGGGGGAGCTAATATCCCGGAGAGGAGGCAGACGCACTAACCGATAGCCCATCCGGTCCAGGGTGTGTGACATGTAGGGAGCGAGGGGAAGGGCATAAGTATTGCACTTCGGTGATGATGCTTTATCAAGTGGACTTTGGCCGGTCTAACAGCGGCCGCTGCGGACGGTGGGGGACGGTTCGGGATGGGAAGGGACGGGACTGAACCGGGTGGGGGATTGGCCGGGTCCGGGGCAAGGGCTGCCGGGCCGGGGCTGCCGTGCCGGGCGGGCCGGGAGTTATTATGGGGTGAGCGGGCCGTGTCAGATGTGAAACGAGGGTATTTAGACGCGGACGTGTTAACGCGCCGGCTTCAAAGTGTCGGGGGCTGCTTCACAGGGCCGGCGCATACCGACATGTCCCTCCCGCCACCGCCGGCGCATCAATAAGGTCCGGTCGGTCTGGCCTGGCCTGTCCCGTCTATGTGGCCCTTACCATCCACCCCCCATCCCCCATCCCCCAACCCCAACCTTCTCCCCTGATTCCCCTCCCCCCCCCACCCCGCACCCCGCACCTCACATACACACACCACCCACGGCCATTTGAACAGGCGCGGTAGCCAAATCGCTAGAGCATTGGCCTCGCGTGCGGAATTTTCAGTCCTGTGGTGTCAGGTATAGCTGAGAAATTCAAACTTCGTTTATGTTTGTGTTGCTGTTATTTGTATGTGATTTAAAGAGAACTGCATAAATTTAATGTGAAATCGCACAGAATATGCCATTGCACACGATAAGGGTAACCAGAAGCGCAGTAAGTTGAGTAACCATAGCGACGAGGCCTCGTAATTGCCTGCTCCAGTCGTTATGTTGTTATGGATGTTTGTTCTTGATATTGCCATCGATAAATGAATTACTAATAGCAACTATATATACTAAAACACACAAGCCAGAACTTAATTGTGGCAAGAGCTCTAGATTTGGCACTGCCTCTAATTGTGGCCTATGCATCAGTTACCCCCCCGCCCCTACTCCCTGAACCTTCTCCTGTTTCTCCTTCATCCGCTATGAGAAGACTCCTTGTATTGCGCGGTGGCCGAATCGGTAGAACGAGGGCCTCACATGCCGGAGATCGGGAGTTCAGTTCCCCGTCGAGTCAAAACATTGATACGTGTCACTTCCTAGACTGGCCCTCGGCATTAATAGGATAGGACAAGGACTGGTTAGTACAGTGTCAGGATAATGTGACTGTGTCGGATATTGGGTCATGGTGCTGGAAGCCTGGTCTCCCAGTGGGACAGCACTATAAATCAACCATGAGTGTGCACTGTCACAAGTCGGCACCCGTCCTGATATGACATTAGATGTTGCCAGGATGTAAAACTCCAACAACCAACCAACCAACATATTGTATTGCGAAACCACCTGCAGAAAAAACACGAGCCTTTATTCATGTATTATGCTGTCATTGTTAGCATTGTGGAACAAACACAACCTATACGTCTGTCAGTGAATGGCTCTCATTTGCAGTAAGATCATTGGTGATGTTGGCTAGCTAACATCCCTAATTCACTCACGAGACACCAGGGCGGCGTATCAGTCGCTAGCACGAGTGTCATAGTCCGCCGCCCGCCACTGGAGTAAGACGTGGGGAACAAAACTCTCCGTGTTGGCTACCTACAATGCCGCCTATACGGAAACGCCGTGGTCGTCCTGCTACGGGTATCGCTACCTCGTCGTCCGGTTTCTTCCTCGGCAGGCCTCTGTTCGGGTCTCCGGTTCTTCCAGTCTCGTCGTCAGCTGGAGGGTCTTCTCCGTCCCCCTCCTCTGCTGGCAGTGTATCCAGGGCTGTGTTGGCGCGACTTGAAGCTCTAGAGCGATTGGCGGCTGCTCCGGTTGTTCCGGCCGTGTCTCGGCCGTCGTCACCTGCAACTACTGCTGACCAATTAAGTTCGAGATCTCAATCTCCTCGTCAGAGTCGGTCGGCTACTAGAAGGACTCCTGGGAGGCGTCCGCCTTCTGATTCTAGGGTTACAGACGGCTCGTCTGCGTGGAATCTGCATGCCCCTGATGTCACGGGGAGTTCACAGCCGCACCCTTCCCATTATCAACAGCGGGTGCCATCTCAGTCGCCGTATGGGAGAGGCTGGCCACCCGTCCGTCCAGGTCAAGTACCTTCATTTCCTCACTCCGCTCAAGTACCTGGTGGTTACTTCCCTCAGTCTTCTATGGCCCCTCCTGTCTTCCAGATGACGCAACCTAGGCTGCCCGTGGCGGCCGATTTCCTGATGGCACAACGTCCAAGCATTACAAAGGCCTCCAGGTACGAACTGTTTTCCCCATCATTTAATTACAAGGGGGGATGCGTGTAAGAAAATCGCTCTGGGGGGAGGCTACGTGGGCGGAATATTTCTTTGCCATTCGTCTCCTCACTGAACAACCTGACTTTCCGGTGGTTTCTATACCGGCGATCTTGCAGCACGAAAAAGACCTTGCGTTAATGGCCATAACATGGGACTGGTCAACCTGCCGACGGTGGTCGGAACGAGTATTTGCCATGATAGGGGATGGTCGGCTTAGGGACGGTTGGGCGGATCCTGCCGCGATTAAGGATGTCCAGCGCGACATCTGTACTGAAGCGGTCAGGACGCTTCAGTCTAGGGCTGCCTCGTCTCAGTTTGCCTTCCCTCGTCCTGCTCCTGCAACGACACAGCGCCCTGCCCAGGTGCCTGCCACTACGGCAGCCTCAACTGGTATTAACCCGTCTCCTGGTACTCAGAGGAAGACTACACTAGGGAGTCAGAAGGGAAGCCCTGTTATCTGTGGAATTGGGGTAAAGACTGTGGATTTACTGCAACACACGGCACCCTCCCTGATCGTTCCCCGCACATATGCGCATGGTGCGCTGTACAGGTTGTAAGCGCATATTATTTCATCGTGAGCAGGATTGTCTTAAAAAGAGGCATTTCTTAGACAAGAAATCATCTGAGACTGCAGCTAACAATAACGATGTGAGTTCAATTTCGGTGGTGAATGATAAGCTCATTGTAGTTCATAATGAACCTGACTTTACAACTGTTAAACATGTTTCGCACGCTCTTAGCACTCCTGATCTCGTTACCGCCTTGCCTATATCAACACGTGATAAGAACGTCAATCACAATTACGACCCGACCTTGCCTGCTCAGTATAACCCTGACTCCCACCCAGTATCTGATAGTGAACTTGAAAGAAAAGATAATGCTGCTATACCTAAAATTGTCGCTGATTTGCCAATAATTGTTGATAATAATAACTCCATTTCCAATGTACAGATAAGCGCACTTCAAACAACCACTGTAAGTAATGAGATAACCGACTTAGATATGCCAACCTTTGACTGGTTCGATGATCCATTAGAACTTGAACTGACCTCGCTAGTCCCCACTAGGTCAAATTTTGTCGCTCCGCCCTCCCCCCTACAATATCAGGATACACTATTAGTATTAGATTTCTGGCCAATTTCGGTAGACCAACCATGGTTCGGCCATGGTATATATCGTGACATATTTGATAAAGTATGTATCACTGGGTTACCGAATTTTATGGGAGCAAAAATCTCGGTCCCGTCTGGTCTCAACATTCCTCGATGGCGAGCGGTTCTGCTAGATTATTCTGATGTCCTGCTAGTTGAGCATTTAGAATTTGGGTGGCCCCTTGATTACACATCAAAGCAGATCCCAGTGCCAACTCTTAGGAATCATGCGAAGTCAGCAAATGCGGATATGCATATTACAAAATTTATCACCACCGAGCTCCACCACGGGGCGCTCCTAGGCCCTTTCTCCTCACCTCCATTTTCACCATGGTGTCAGGTCAGTCCGATGATGACCAGACCTAAGAAGGGCTCGACGGACAAAAGAATAATAATTGATCTTAGTTTCCCGAGAGGGAAAAGTGTTAATGCAGGAATTGTCAGAGGTTTCTATTTAGGACGGCCATTTAATTTCTGCCTACCCTCAGTATCGACATTATCCGATAGATTAATTAAGATTGGTCCCAGTGCCTGGATGTGGGGAGGTGATTTAGCCAGAGCATACCGCCAGCTCAGAGTATGTCCCCTTTCTGTCCCGTTATTAGGAATTGCCCTTAACGACAATATTTACATAGATATTGCGCCACCGTTCGGCTGTAGAACTTCAGCCCTTGCTTGCGCGCGCACTACTAGAGCCGTAGTATGGCTACTCAGACGAGCAGGTTTCTTCTCATTATGTTATTTAGATGACTTCATAGGCATAGAGGCAACAGAACAAAAAGCATGCGAAGCATTTTACTACTTTAATATGTTATCAGCCGATTTAGGTTTGGATTTGGCCGTGGAAAAATGCACACCCCCAGTCACTTCAATCTCTTGGTTAGGTTTTCTGGTTGATTCTGTGGCTATGACTGTCACGTTGCCTGAACAAAAAGTAAATGAAGTATTAGAAGAATGCCTACTATGGGAAGGAAAGGTTACAGCATCAAGGAAGCAGTTACAGAGTCTAGCAGGCAAACTACACCACCTATCAAAATGTATTCAGCCAGCGGTTAGATTTACAAATAGAGTTCTGGCCGCGCTTAGAGCGTCACCATATGTCGGTCAACATGTTTTCGATAAAGAATTGTTAAAAGACCTTGAGTGGTTTAAAATTTTCGCAAACACTTATAACGGTGTACAGCTATTACCTTCTGCCCCGAGAGAGGAATGGGTTATTGAGTGCGACTCAACACTGAAGGCGGATGGGGCCTTCTCCCCCACGCACTACTTCAGCGTTGAATACGATTCGGAATTATGTGAACAAAGCCTACTAATTACACAACTTGAGGCACTTAATCTCGTACATGCTGTGACTAATCTGCTCCCTTCGAACCCACATGAATTCACCATAGTTGTTAATACCGACAATATTGCCTCACAACAAGTTCTAGACTCGGGGCGTGGTAAAGATAAAATTCTCTGCGCATGTGCGAGACAACTATGGTTGATCGCAGCTTCTAGAAATTGCGAACTTGTCATCGTACATAAGCCAGGTAAAGAGCTCGTGTTTGCAGACGCTCTCAGCAGGGCCCCACATGATAAAACCCGTAGACTGTCAGCCATGAATATGTGTAAAACTCGAGGCCTGCAAGAAATTAGTCCATTGATATCCCTTAACATTTTGAAATGCAAACTATGATAGTTACATTCGGAAGATAGTAATTTTTTGGCTCTATCTTCCAGGATTCTCGATAGTGCAACCATCAGAGGCTGCTGGACAGCTATGTTCTCGCCCTGGCACCGCGCACGTGGAAGAACAAGGCCGCCCATGTCAAACTCTATATACACTTCTGCACGCAGCATGCTATAGATTGCCACAACCCCTCGGTATATGTGCTATTGTCGTTTCTCATGTTCCTAAATGACCGCCTTAAATCACCTGGTGCTATCATGAACTATTTTTCTTCGGTAAAACTTTGGGTAGCTGCAGGCCCTGGGTGCGCAACTGCGTTTGACGCTCCTGAGATCAAACTATATAAATCAGGTATATTCAAAACTAGCTCCCACACAGTTACGAGAGCTACCCCGATCCCTCCCCCCGAATTCAAGGCGATAATAGAATACCTGCTGAGCTTAACGCCAACTCCTAATGTTATCATTGCAGCCCTCATAATAGGCTACTTTACCTTCGTGAGACAGGGGAATCTGGTTCCCGCGACTGTTGAGCCAAACACTATGACGCATGTCTTAAGGCACAAGGATATTTTTGTGGACGGGAATAGCCTAACGGTAGTACTGAGATCCACCAAAACCCGGCCCGCATCTGCCCCGCCTATAATGTTTTGGCTCCCTGCCCTCCCGCGATCCGTGTGTTGCCCAGTCAGAGCCTGGGAAAGATACGCGATAACACCTGCATACCCTAGTGCGCCTGCATTCATGCTGCCGTCAGGTCTTCCGTTGTCCCTTCCGGTCCTGAAACGGGCCCTCACTATGGCCTCCTTCATGGCGCTAGGCAGAGACACTGGGTTTACTCTCCATGGGCTTCGAAGAGGTGCCGCTCAGGCCTGTCAAGGCGAAGGTTTGACGCTTGACACGATAATGGCCGCTGGCACCTGGCGTAGTGCTTCCGTAAATGCATACCTAGGGGCCCTTCATGTCAGTGTTGCTCCGGCAGCGCTCGGAAGATTGTTGGGTTGAGCGCTGCCGAGGTGGTCCGATCGTTTGATTACTGTTTACGATATGTTACGAGACTATGCTTATAATTCCAGATGCGAAACTACAAGGAACTATAAAAAACTGAGTGTAATACTGTTTTCCGAGACTAGAGGCCAATTTGCCTATGTTTGACATATATATCTATACATGATGTTTCACTAGACTTGTGCATGTTTCGATCATGAACGAGGGCCACTGTCGCCACCACGAGTTTGCTGCTCCTTGAGCTACCTTTTTAATTGTTTCAGATAAATAAATCTGTTCCAAATATACATATATCGTGTTGTGTCTCGTGTAGTGAATTGGTGATGTTGGCTAGCTAACATCCCTAATTCACTCACGAGACACCAGGGCGGCGTATCAGTCGCTAGCACGAGTGTCATAGTCCGCCGCCCGCCACTGGAGTAAGACGTGGGGAAAAAACTCCCACCCACCCACCCTTATCGCTGTGGGGTTGAGCGCTGCCGAGGCGGTCCGATCGTTTGATTACTGTTTACGATATGTTATGAGACTATGCTTATATTCCAGATGCGAAACTACAAGGAACTATAAAAAACTGAGTGTAATACTGTTTTCCGAGACTAAAGGCCAATTTGCCTATGTTTGACATATATATCTATACATGATGTTTCACTAGACTTGTGCATGTTTCGATCATGAACGAGGGCCACTGTCGCCACCACGAGTTTGCTGCTCCTTGAGCTACCTTTTTAATTGTTTCAGATAAATAAATCTGTTCCAAATATACATATATTGTGTTGTGTCTCGTGTAGTGAATTATGTGGGCGATAACTTGTTACAACCCGTCTTACTGCATGCATAGAAATAACACAGGATGCGAAGGAATGCTTATGAACAGGTTGAGTGAATCAAGGAAGCCCTTCGTTAGGTCTTTAACAGTTTGTGTCATATCCTTAAATATGCATATATACCGATGAATACATCAAATTTCCAAAACCAAAACACTGACATAGATTTTATCCTATGGATATCCATGATACGTCAATGTAGGTCGATGTTCATCATTATACGGCATCATTCATCAACGGGTCGCGAAGGTTTTGTGCATACACAAAACCTTTGACATGCGACAATGTGTGGCTGTTACATCGAGCATACCTTATGCATATGTTAGACACACATTGATGTACATTGACTTTCGTTAGTCTGACGGATCGCTGGCGGTAACGTAGAGTCTGCATGTTGACAACATATTGACAACGTATGATGATGTATTTATAATGTATGTCTAATGTTCATTTGGCATTGCTCCAACATTCCTTGACATATGTAATGTGTACAGCATTCTTCTGGCGAATGACTAACATGATAATGTTCGCTGGCATTCTGCAAATGTTGCCAGAGCGTTTTTCACCAGGAGGCATGTCAGCCATACGTTGGCTACACATTGGCCATATGCTCGGATACACTGTCTCATACGCTGGCACAGCAATAGGTCGGATATACATTTTGCATACATTCAGCAAACATTCAGGATGTTGTGTATACTGTATGTATACACATGACATACACTAGCAATAGGTCGGACATACGTTCTGCATATGTTCAGTACATTGTGGATGCGGTATGTATACGTCCAACTTAGCCCTCTCGCGTCAAGATGTTTGACGAATCTCGATGTATTGGGACCATTTCAGCAATTGGGCATACACTGACACAATACGTTGTAGTGTTACAGGGCCATTAGCATTAGGTGCTGCCGTGAATAGAATACTAGGCTCGATGTTGCTGATCATGTTACTGCTGAAGTCTACAATAGTACATATAGTTTGAATACTACAATACAATACTATTACTTGTATGTTATTCACATTTATGTGTGATTCACATATGCTTTCATATGTGTCTACTACAGACACATTTATGTAACTGCCATAATGCTGAGTCTAAAATACAGGATTGAATTGAAGTGAATTAAACAGGTCAATATATGATAATAATGGCCTTACCCCAAAACAAATTGCAACAAATTGCTTTACGGTTTTAAATGTATTGCGGGCTCATACTTTACCCCAGATTGTCTTTAAAAAATCCGATCACGGGAAAGGGTTTAATTAGCATGAATTCAAGTGAAGTGAATATGCTATCATTGTATCAGAGATTTGTATGTACGTGCCAACATTAATTTAGCCTGTTTCATTTAAAATATTTCCAATGTTAGCTAGTTATAATAAATAACTTCAAAATGAAGTAAATATTAACATAATTAACCTAATATATAATTCATATGGACCAGTCTGTACTGACCGCTCAGCCAAGAGGTCAAATATAGAGGTAGGGGTGGATAGGGGGATTGCATCAGGGAGCCAGACTACGTAATTGTTTTGATTCAGCCGCAGTTATAACCTACAAACTTTCACACATGAAGCGATCGCTCAACTGACTCTGGCTCATTCTCATGAAAATCGGTGGGGAAGACCAAAACATAACTTCCCGGACCTGGAGAAAAGATAAGCAGTATCGAATCGCTTTTTCCATCGACCAGACGGGGTGGCTGAATGAGTAGAGCGTCCGTCTCCTGTTTTGGGAGATTGCGAGATCCAAACTCATGTGTTTGTGGGTTTGAATCCTGGTCGAGTCAAACCAATGACTTAAAAATTGATACTTGTCACTTCCTAGCCTGGCGCCCTGCATTATTAGGATAACACAAGGACTGGTTGGCTGAGTGGGATAATAGGTCATGGTGCTGGTGGCCTGGTGTCCCAGTTGGGCAGCACTATAAAGTTGCTATGAGTGCACACTGTGGCAAGTCAGTACCCGTCCCTGTAATATCTAAGGAAGCGACACGGACACATCGACGCCTAGTATGCAAGTGGTTTATTTCGGGCCTCCCTCGGCCAACACCCCCGCCATTACATCTTCCCTTTTTTTTTTTTTTTTTTTTTTTTATAAAGAAGAAATGAAAACAGTCATTTCGTAAAGTTTAACATGGTAGTACCTTATATCCCCTTAAAACCTAACAGCTCATAATGAAAATACGAGTATGTTATACAATATGGTCAACTGGTAAAGAACCTGAAGTACAAATCATTTGTTATACGAACATTAACATTTTAAACAGTATGAACGTGAGTATTACTTAAATACCATGTGCACCTATGCACCATATCGTGTCGGTTTGTTTGTCATTTGGTTGCTGTATTTTTGTACGATGATTTTGTGTAAGTAGGGCGGCTACACGCCCACGCGGTATTCAGACCTGAGCCGTGCATATGCTACTTGTTTGTCATGACGACTCACCTTCGCCTCTATATTTAGCTGGCCTATGTTATTCCGAGCCGATCTGGTCGGTGGGATGACCGTCCAGACCTAGTTATATATATGTTGTTGTTCCCGTCGTTAATTGATTGCCTGCAGGTGGCTGATTCACTGTTAATTGCCCTGTTAGCTCGTTTCCTGCCAGTATTGATTGGCCGGAACGTGTTTTCTGCGACTTCAGGTATTTTGAACATGTGTACTCGGTTTCGGTGCACGTGTCTACCTGAACAATTCTGTATTTCGTAATCTCGAAGGTTCGATTTGCTAGTTTTCGTGATGGTGCCGGCTTTCCATAACCCTTCATGTGTTTTGTATTTGACCTTATCTTGCACTTTGAGCAATGTATGCAGTCGTCCAGCTCTTTTATCGTAATAACATTTCTGTTTGTTTTGTACACTTATTATTTCGTTTTCTTTAGAACTTTGCGCATGGGGTTTTAATTGTGTTTTACTAGTAGGTAATTTAGATCGTAGTCGGCGGCTCATTAGTAATTGTGCAGGAGAAGCATTCATATGCCTGAGAGGGGTATTACGATAATTCAATAAGTATAGATTGAAATCTTGACCATTTTCATATGCTTTTTTCATCATATTTTTTATTGTTTGAACGTATCGTTCTACTTGTCCATTACTTTTAGGATAGTATGGGTTCGAACATATGTGTCTGAACTTATACGTATTAACAAAACTTTTGAATTCTTGGCTTGCAAACTGGGGGCCATTGTCTGATATTAATGTGTTTGGTATTCCGTAACGTCCGAAAATTTCTTTTAGGGCTTTAATTACAGCTTGTGAATTTGTCTGACGCAATTCCACGACTTCGGGAAACTTAGAATAGTAGTCTACTAAAATCAGATATGTGGAAAGTTGATATTGAAACAAATCGACGCCAACTTTGCAAAAGGGTATATCTGGTATATCATGAGGTGTCATCGGCTCTGCACTTAAAGACTTTCTATGATTCTGACATGTTTCACATCGTGCTATTAAGTCCTCAATTTGGTGGTTCATTCCAGGCCAGAACACATTATCTCTAGCTAACTGCTTACATTTAATTACGCCCAAATGGGTTTTGTGTAATATGTTCAGTATTTCTTTTTGCAAACTACTTGGGATTATAACTTGATTTCCTTTGTAAAGTATTTTATCTATCGTTACTATCTCATCTTTACATGTAAAAAATGGCTTAGCTGATGCTTTAATTAGGTTGTTTTTGTTTGGCCACCCTTCATTGACTAACCGTATCACCTCGGTGAGTGCGGTGTCTGTTTTTGTCGCTGCTCTGATACGGTCGTTCATGTCGTGTGTAATGCCTACCGCTGCAATGGAAATTTCCTTGTCGAATAAGTCATTCGGTGTTGTTGTGGTGGTATGTGCACGCGAAAGAGTATCTGCAAAGAACATTTGATTTCCATTTATGTATTTCATCACAATGTTATAGTTTTGCAAACGCATCCTCATTCGTTGTATTCTAGCTGACAACACATGTAGTGGTTTTCCCATAATTGCAACCAGTGGCTTATGGTCTGTTTCAATCGTTACCTCTTTACCATAAATATATTGATGAAAACGTATACATCCAAAGCAAATCGCTAACAGCTCTTTTTCAATTACTGCATAGTTTTCTTGACAACTGTCTAATGCTTTAGAAGCCATAGCAATGGGTTTGTTTTGTTGAAAAATTGCTGCCCCATAACCTGATTTTGAAGCATCAACCTGCAAGGTAATTTTCTCTTTTACATCATAATATTTTAGTACCGGTGCAGTCCTTAACAATTTTTTTAGTTCTTGAAATGCAGCTTCTTGTTCATGTTGCCAGAACCATACGACCTCCTTCCCTAGCACCTGTCTCAATGGTTTGGATATTTCTGACAGTCTCGGGATGAATTTTCCTACATACCCTACCATTCCTAGGAACCGCTGAATACCGGCTTTGTCTGTCGGGGTGGGCATTTCAATAATCGCCCGTACACGTTCAGCATTTGGCAGTAAACCAGATTGAGTTAATGTATGTCCCACATAGTTGACTTCCGTTTTACAAATTATAGATTTGGTTGGATTCAGCCGCAAATTGGCCTCTCTAGCTCTGATGAAAACATTTTCCAAATTATTATTATGTTCTTCGATGGACTTTCCATATACAAGTATATCATCAGCAATTACATCAACTCCTGGCAATCCACTTAAAATTTTGTTCATCTCAGCGATAAATATGTCCCCGGCCGTTTTAATTCCAAACGGTAAGCGTGTGTAACTGAACCTTCCCCATGGGGTATTAAAAGTGCATAATTTTGAGCTCTCAGCATCCAGTCATATTTGCCAATATCCACTGTTTGCATCAATGACCGAAAAGTATTTAGCCCCGCTTGTTTTGGCAACGACCTCCTCTATTGTCTTAATTGGGTATGGGGTACTCAAAATGGCTTTGTTTAACTTTGTAGGATCAAGGCAGACTCTTATTTTATTCGTTTTTTTCACTATCGTAATGGAATTTACCCATGGGGTTGGTTCAAGCTGTTGTACAATAACACCAATATCTATCATTTTGTCTAATTCTTGCTTCACTCTGTCTAACATTGCATGAGGGATTCGTCTCGGCGGGTCAATAACAGGGTCAATTTTAGAGTCAATATGAATTTTTGCATTACTCTTTATCTCGCCAAGCCCTGTAAAAATGTCTGAATATTTTTTTACCAGATTCTCCGCTGCCACCGAGTTACTTTTTGATGTCGTCGTTGCTTGTCTTGTTCGCTTGGTGACTTCTCCCACTCGCCGTATTAAACGCAGTTGTACACACGCCTCCTTCCCGAGTATCGGCGTGCCCTGCGCCGTGACTTGAAACTTCAGCGGGAGCCCTCCTACGTTGATGACTGCTTCCCCCTCAGGTCGTATGCGGTCACCTGAATAAGTGACAAGATGGCACTTTGAAGGCGATAACACAGTGTTTTTCAAAGCATTGTATATCTCACGAGGCACAATGTTAGCTTCGGAACCAGTGTCCAACTTGAATTTAACGGGTACGTTTTGTACATGATATTGAACGTACCATAAACTGCTGCTGCTTCTTGCTTCACTCGTTATTTCGCCGACGAACAATTCGTTTTCTCCGTCATGGTCACTGTGACTGTGATGTTCCGGCATCTCCTTTTCCACGCACACCTGGTTGACTTGCATGCGACTCGCACGTCGTGATCTACACACTTTTTGGAAATGCCCGTACCGGTTGCAGTAAGTGCACTGTTTGTCAGCTGCTGGGCACGTAGCGTTTCCATGTTGGTACCCACAGCGGGTGCAGGTACTTTGTGGGTTGGAAGGACGCGCCCCTCTGTCTTGCCCCGGCCGAGCACGTGGCGTCGCTGGAGCCTGTCCTGGCCGTGACCCGTACTTATTTTTTTGCCTGTTCACAACGTCAACTTGCTCCTCCGTGTGTCTGCTCTCCTCCGCACTTAGTTGAGCGTGCGTATTTTCGCTTAAGCGACACATCTCAAGACATTTATCAAGCGACAAATTTGGCGTCTGTAGTAGTTTATCTCGCAGCTTTACCTCCTTTACACCACATACTAATCTATCGCACAACAATGTGTCCTCCATTTCTCGATAGTCACAATATGCTACTCGGTGCTTTAGTTCTCGGATATATGTATCAATGGATTCGGTAGTTTGATTGAACGAGTTGAATGAGTATCTGACCACGGTGATGTTAGTTTTCCCTATACAATACTCTTCAAATGCATTTACCAAATGTTCAATCTTGTCTTTGTGCGTGTCGGGTATCTTGAAAGTCAAATGGAGTTTTTGGGCTTCCAACCC
Source organism: Branchipolynoe longqiensis (assembly GCA_030323885.1). Lineage (NCBI taxonomy): Eukaryota > Metazoa > Annelida > Polychaeta > Phyllodocida > Polynoidae > Branchipolynoe > Branchipolynoe longqiensis. The sequence continues at coordinate 180,717,995 of CM059186.1, forward strand.
AGCCACGTGTAGGAAGACGCAGCATTGAATTTTCTCGGTCTTGCTCGCCGCTCCCGTGGCTACACTGTATATTTCATATGCATGGTACCATGTACGCCAGTTCATTGCTAGATTCCCTTCGAGGATTAGCGGCAGAGGCGGTTTTAGTGCTGATAGGGCCATAGTGAATATGTGAGCGTTCTGAGTTCAAATCTGACACCATGTAATATCTAAGGAAGCGACACGGACACATCGACGCCTAGTATGCAAGTGGTTTATTTCGGGCCTCCCTCGGCCAACACCCCCGCCCTGTGTGACGTCACACGGTCTTGGCTATACGCACCATTACAGTCCCCATATATGACCTTAGAGGTTACTAGGACTAAAACAACAACAACCAAACAAAACAAAAAACAGCTTGTTCCAACCCCCCAACGTGGCTCCTATAAACACGTGGCAATTGTTCATCTGTCTAAAACTCGGAAATGATTGATTGATTGATTGATTGGTGGTTGCTTTACGCCATGTCGGCAGCATAGGCCATATTCACGGCGAGAAATGTTTGTTTTTTGTTCAAACCATCGCTTTTATATGTAAAAGCAGACAATCAATTATGTGCCAATAGACACTCATTAAATTAGAAAAGCTCACAATCATATATTTGTGGTCAAGGGAAACAAATTCCCATAGAAAAAGAAAAGTTTTATTAATAATTGATAGAATCTATTTAGTAAACTATATGAGGTGGTACAGTCCAGCTGCCCTCAAAAAGGCTAAAATGTTTTCCTGTTTTACCTTAGTAAAAAGGTCATGCATACTGTCTGCAGTGTAGAACCGATGGCGCAGGGCCAAAAAATCAACGCAACTTAGTCAAATGTGTTTGAGTGTCAGCGGGGACTGACACCCAATACATTCAGGGGGAGGTTCCCCCTTGAGCAGAAAAGCATGTGTAAGCCATGAGGGGCCAACACGGCAGTGGCTAAGGACCACTTGGTCCAGCCGACATCCCGCATGAGTCTGTGGTGGCTTTCCCACAGATGGTTCAATTTCTTTAAGTTTATTAATGTTTTCATCCCACTCATGTTGCCATTTGGATTGTATGTGGGTGGCTATTAGTGGTTTCAGATCAGAGTGAGGGATCAGACACGGTTCAAGATCACAGCTCAGGGCCTTCTTCCCAGCCCGATCAGCTCGTTCGTTTCCTTGTATGCTGGCATGGCCAGGCACCCAGCACAGGTGGATGTCATACCCATCCATTGTCAGTTGGTTCATTTTATAAATGACCGTTGCTAGAATAGGGTGATTCGTTTTCAGTCCAGCAACAGCCAGGAGGCAAGAGAACGAAACTCGGAAATAATGGTAGTTCTTTGCAGCTAAGCCCACGTCACATCTCGCCGGATACAGGACAGGGATAGAGCCGGACAAAAATATTCTAGTCCGGTGTGATTCTGTAACGGACGGTAACAGACAGGTAACAGATGGTAACGGATGGGTAACAGATGGTAATGGACGGTCACGGTTGATAACGTATCTAACGATCAACGGACAATTCAGTATACAATAATATCTATAACGAACGGCAACGGACATGTAATAGATATGTAACGGATGGGAATGGACGGTATTGGAGAGTAACGGGCAGTAACTGACTGTAACGGACGGTAACCGAGGGGAATGGATGGGAACGGAGGGGAACTGATGGTAACGGACGGGGAATGGACGGTAACACTAACATATAATAACTGCATACGTCAGTCCGGCGCAATCCATTACAATTTGTGTGCATGATCAAAACTTGTAACGGATCGGGCCCGATATCAACGATATCAACGGATATGCAATGGACACAAACCGGACTTTGCCGGATATCAACAGACTTTGTTTGGTTTCTTTCCCTTTCCCCAATCCTTGACTCAGAGGCCTGAAATTTTGGGGATGGGGTGTGGGGTGGAATGGAGGGAGGGGCGAGGAAGGGGGGGTATAAGTCCTAGCAACATCTAAGGTCATATCAGGACGTTGGGGGGATGGAAATGGGGAGTTTGGCGACAATGCAATATTTACCTTCTCTAATTAAGATGTTACACACTCACCCACCTACCCATACACCAACCTCATTATCTACCCACATGTTTCCCAACCCGCCAATCCCCAACACACACATGCCGGAGAGGCATGTATATGTATATATACATACAGTAAAACCTCTCTAACCGACCACCTCCACAGATCGACCACTCCCCTCTGTCGATCGCTTTATTTGGGTCCCAAACGATCGCGCATTGTGCATGTTAACGTAACATGTCTAATTCACTGGGCGGGGACGGAACCCCCGACAAGACCCCACCCCACCCCGCCTGGGATATAGAACACCCATACGCCCAGCACTCTGCCGCCACCTAGCGTTAACCCTGGTATCCCCCTCCACCCACAGGAGGAGGACGCGACCCACTCCCCCCAAAAGAACACATGACCGTTCAAACCCCACCCGCCTCCACGGCCGCACAACCCCTCCAGCTCAAGATCGGACAACACCAACCCTAACTTCACGCAACGTAGCGCAACGCAATGGAAATAATGCTGACCCCACGCAAATCAGCACGTAACACACCAAAAAAGGGTGGCAACAACAACCCACCAAAAGGGCGAGGACGCCCAAAGAAAACTACCACCGGGAGGAAGGAAGCCACGGATAATCTGTGCGATGCAGATAACACGGCCGACAACCAGACGCTGTCACCACCACCGCAGTCACAACAAGCACTGTCACAAGAACCGCCACAGCCCTCGGCGGGCGCTAGCGGCATGGGTAGTGGCATCCTGGAGGCCATACAGGCGATGATGGCCGATCAGATAAAGGACCTCCGCACGGACATACTTGCAACAGTGGACGCAAGGATGGACACTACCACGGGAACCACGATCCAGCAACACCGAGCACAAGGAGTGACGCCACGCGCCCCTCCGACCACAGCCTCAACGGTCGGAGCACCAACCGTCAACAGTCCCCTGGCTCAGCCCATGCTCACACCGGTCGTGATGTGTCTGGCCCCCCAGGCCACTTACCACCAATGGCAGCCTCTCCTAGCTGCACACCCCACAACCCACAATGCCACCCACTTCAGTGATGCTTACACGGAGGATAGTAATATACAAGCAGGGTACGGCCAATACGTCCCGCCGGACTATGAGACTCACAGCACTGACCGCGCGGAAGCCATCAACGAGATGCTTGCAGCGGCAGGATCAGCACTCGGCCGTAAAAGAGGTAAACGATATTACGAACTGCATCTGCGTGGATGACTCAGACTGCACCGTGTGTAACAGCAACTTCGCCACCACCGACAGTGATACTGACAGCAGCCACGAGGCCAGCGACCATGAGGCCAGCCCTACCGCACGCCACACTGACCTCTCAAACTGTGTGTGTGCCGAGGTCTCGGATTGTAGCCTATGCAATGATGTGACAGATGAGCTCCACACGGATGACGGCGACGACAGCAGCACCGGAGGGCACGACGCCACACCGGCAAAACCAGTCAGCGGGGGCAGCGTGAGGAAACGCCCCCGCTGCGACTGTCCCGGCGTGTGTAAGGGTGTGTGTACAAACTACACTGCGGACGCCGGCACCTACTTCCCCCTTGAAACACCAGGGGGCAGCACCACCGGCGATAGCCAGGACGAGTATGGCCGCCACCGCACGCACGGTGACACAGGTGGCGCCACCTGGAAAGAGGCCGGCCGAGGTGACAACAACAACAGCCGCGACGACCACGCTGACCCACAACACAGGCACGCCCCCCCATAGAGGCAACCACGCCCACGACCACCCGGACGCCGACACGAGCACCAGCTCGGATGGGGGAACGAGACGTCGCCCCAAGCGCCTCAAAGTAATGATGGGTGAACAGCACAAAGCCTCAGACACACCCGACTCAGGCGAAGACAGCCAAGGATACGCGACCCTCCCCCTGGTATCTCCACAACACTACCGTACCACACTTGACACCATCTGGCCATGCCCACTGGAGGACCAGTGGACCCGCCATGCAGAATACCTCGCAATATACAAGACGGTACGCCAGACAGCCCTAACCAACTATATGGGAGCCAGGATACCAATACCCTCTGGCCTGAACATCCCACAATGGAGGAGGATGCTCACCGGATACCACAACTACGAGATAGTAGACTACCTCGAGTTTGGCTGGCCGGCAGACTACGCTGCCGCCACGCCCCCTACACCGACCATGACTAACCATGCAAGGGACGCAGCCCAACTGGACGCCATCAGGGCTTATATAGCAACTGAGAAAGGCCATGGAGCACTCCTCGGACCGTTCAACAAGCCCCCATTCCACCCCTGGTCACAAGTAAGCCCCATCATGACCCGCCCCAAAAAGAACACTACCGACAGGCGAGTCATCGTCGACCTCAGCTGGCCAAAAGGGGGCAGCGTAAACTCCGGAATAAAGAGAGGCCACTACCAAGGACGCCACTGCACATACACCCTACCCGGGATAATGGACGCAGCGGACGAGGTGGCCCGGGTGGGGCGAGGGGCGTATGCATGGGGGGCTGACCTCGCCAGGGCATACCGGCAACTGAGGACCTGCCCCCTCTCCACACCTCTCTTTGGCATAACGGTCGATGGTCAGTACTACACGGACGTGGCCCCACCTTTCGGGTGCCGCACATCCTCAATGGCCTGCGCCAGGACGACGAACGCAGTCGTCTACCTCCTGAGGAAGCGGGACCAGTTTGTCCACTGCTACCTCGATGATTTCGTGGGCGTGGCACCCACCAAGGAAGAGGCGGAGAGGGCGTACAACGACTGCCTCGAGATCACAGCCCGGCTCGGCCTGGCCCTCTCCCCAAAGAAGTGCACCCCGCCCACGAAGGTCATCGAGTGGCTCGGTTTCCGCCTAGAGATCGACGGGATGCGGGTCACCATACCAATGGACAAGCTAGAGGACACCCTCACTGAGTGCAAAAAATGGGCCGCCCCCAGACAGGCCACCCGTAAAGACCTTCAGAGGCTGGTGGGCCGCCTCCAACATGTGGCGAAATGCGTCATCCCCGCCAGGCGATTCATGGCCAGGATACGCGAGGCACTGAGGCAGGCCCCCTTCAGCGGCAGTCAACAGGTACACGACAAACTCCGGGCCGACATCCGCTGGTTCCTGGAGTTCGCCAGATGCTCCAACGGCCTGGTTCTACTCCCAAGTGACCCCAAACTTCCATGGGTGATCGACTGCGACTCATCCCTCACAGGGGGCGGGGCATACTCACCAAGCGAGTACTACGGCCAGCAATACCCAGTCAGCTTACAGGCCAGCACGACGAACATTGCCCACCTTGAGGCCATCAACCTAGTTGTGGCACTGAAGGCGCTCACACCCCCACACCCCGACAAGTACCACATAACCATCAACACGGACAATGCCGCCAGCCAGCAGGTCCTCAACAACGGCACCGGCCGTGATAAGACGCTCACAGCATGCACCAGAGAGATATGGCTGTTTGCCGCAACACACTCATGCGAGGTGGAGATACTCCACAAGCCCGGCTCTGAACTCATCCTGGCAGACGCCCTGAGCAGGCGAGCAACAGACAGCAAAGCCCAGGCCGTCGCAGCCACACTCTGTAGAAACCTAGCAATAACTGAAATTAACGTGAATTTTAATAGGGTATTTACCGCGGGACTGTAGATAACCTGGGTAGCTCACACCTATTTGCTCTCCCTCCCCAGGTTATACAGATGAACAACACAAACGCATCCTCCACCTGTACTTTGCAGGACTATCAGCAGGCACGTGGAGGAACAAAGCGGCCCAAGCAAAGCAGTACATCGACTTCGCAAGCCACCACCAGGCCGACCCTCTTGCCCCCACCCAGTACGACATACTCGCATATATCTCACACCTGAGAGAAAAACTATCGACGCCAGGAGCGGTCCTCAACTATGTGAGCGGGGCAAAGACCTGGGTACAGATATGCGGGGGAGACGTCTCGGCATTCAGCACCTACCCCGTCGCACTAATGAAGCGCGGGGTGCAGCGGCTCACCACACACATCCCTCGTCAAGCCCCGCCCCTCACACCCCATGACCTCCTCCTGGTGACCCGATATCTCAAATCCGTGGGCCCCACAGCAAAGGTGCTCAAGACGGCGATCCGGATAGGATACTACACCCTCCTCCGTCAAGGAAATCACAGGAGCAACGACCGACCCGGGCCACACCATGCAGGCCCGAGACGTTGTCCCGTCACCGACCGCTCTCACCATCACCGTCCACTCCACCAAGACTAGGTGGAGGACAGGGCAGACTTACCGGGTGCTAGTTCCGGCCATTCCCGGCTCTCCATGCTGCCCACTAGCAGCCTGGCTAGATTACATCGCCTACCAACGGCCATGCCCACTCGGGCCGGCCTTCCAGGTAGGGGGCGGGGCTCCCCTTCTCACCCTGGCCCTCCTGGGAGCGCTCAGGATGGCCCTGGCGGCCTCCGGGAACCAACAGGCAGAGAAGTACACACTGCACAGCCTCAGGAGAGGGGGGGCCCAGGCCTGCGCCGCATCCGGGGCCCCCCTCGGGGCGATCATGGAGCTGGGGACGTGGTCCTCAGCCTCCGTCCATACATACGTCCCGCGGGGCCAAATCACCGCCGGACCACGAGCCCTCTCCTCCATATTTGGTAAAGGGCTCGAATCCGGTCCCCACATACCACCACTGGGACCCAAAAAAAAACCGGGACGAACGAACCACTAAGGACTAGCATCCAGATAAGAAAACACCCGACATGTAAACCTCTGAAAGAAGAAAAAAAAAAACACTGTATGGAATTGCTGTCTCCGCCTTAGTGAATTGTGCATGTTAACGTAACATGTCTAATTCACTGGGCGGAAACGGAACCCCCGACAACACCCGACCCCACGCCACCTGGGATATAGAACACCCATACGCCCAGCACTCTGCCGCCACCTAGCGTTAACCCTGGTACCCCCCTCCACCCACAGGAGGAGGACGCGACCCACTCCCCCCAAAAGAACACGTGACCGTTCAAACCCCACCCGCCTCCACGGCCGCACAACCCCTCCAGCTCCCGATCGGACAACTCCAACCCTAACTTCAACCCACCCACCCACACCTCACAAAGACCAGACGGGAAGGGTAAAGGGCTCGAATCCGGTCCCCACATACCACCACTGGGACCCAAAAATCCCCCGGGACGAACGAACCACTAACGACTAGCACCCAGATAAGAAAACACCCGACATGTAAACCTCTGAACGAAGAAAATAAAAAACCACTGTATGGAACTGCTGTCTCCGCCTTAGTGAATTGTAACAAAACGAAAAACTCCCTAAACCGACCAGCTCCCTAAATGGACCAAGGTCGGTCGATTCAGAGAGATTTAACTGTCTTGGGATGGGCTTTAATTTTTAAATGCTCCATTTAGGGAGGTGGTCGGTTAAGGGAGTTTTTTAAATCATTACAATGGTATTGTATGGCGATCTGTTTGGACCAAAATAAAGCGATCTATTTGGGGAGTGAGTGATCCATCTATGGAGGTGGTCGGTTAGAGAGGTTTTACTGTACAGTATAACCCCATTAAACCAAACTTGAAATCTGTTTGGGTTAACCGATCATTGTTTTAACCGAGCTTTGGCTTCGACTTTGACTTGGCTTTGGCAAAAACGCAGGTGCATTAGGAGTGGACATTTATGTGGACACTTTGATTGTTTTTTAAAGGTATATATAGAGTATAACCCCGTTAAACCAACCTTGGTTAGCCCACATGATCGCTTAATCCAAACGCTTTTCGGCGGCCCAGCAAAATACTACCATTTATCATATAAAAAAAGTTTGCGGGTTCTCAGACGACCTTATAACCATATGAAAGTTTGGTTTAACCGTACTGGAACTTGGAAGTGGCCTGGCATCCGAGAATTTTGTTTGGATTAACCGATAGTTTGGATTAACCGACTTTGGTTTAACCAACTTTTTTATATGATAAATGGTAGTATTTTGAGGGGCCGCCAAAAAAAGTTTGGATTAACTGATCGTTTGGTTTAACCAAGCTTGGTTTAACGGGGTTATACTGTATATAAGCATGTCTCAAAAGGTGATAACTCTTTATTTGGGGGTCCATTGTAACGATTGACACAAAATAGAACAGAAACGGATGCACAGAAACGGATACACTGAAAACACAAGGCCATTTGCTTCAGATCAAAATGTATTCTATTCGGATTATGAAACACCATGTACAAAACAAATCAGTTTAGCCTGAGCAAATGCATAAGTAGAGAGTATGTTGATCGTTACAAAGTTTTGTCCCATATCGCTTAGCACCTTTTGAGACAGTCTCATATATTATATATATATATATATATATATATATATATATATATATATATATATATATGCCCTGTGCATGTGTGTGGTTGTACGTGTGCACACGCCTGAACGGCCGGTGAGTACGTCGGGTTCAAAGGACCACAGACCCCTTAATTAAGGACCCTGCGAGTGTTTTTGTGTTATTAACCGTGAGACAACATCGCCAACCCAGGGGCTGCCCCGTTCCACCGCCGTGGCCGCGGCGACAAATCAAAGCGCCCGTTAATGGGAGCCCCCTCCCCGTGTTTGATTTGTGCCACGCCGCGCCCAATTACGGCAATCATCGCCTAGGCCGGGCCTCACGAAAACACCACCGTAATCAGATGAAACAGTTCGGTCCTTAATGATGGCGTGTCGCGCATTCCCCCCTCCCCTCCCCCTCCTCCTCCCCCTCCCCCCTCCTCCTCCCCCCTCCTCCTCCCTCCTCCCCTCCACCCTTCTCCTCCTCCCCTCCGCCCTTCTCCTCCCCCACCTCCTCCTCCTCTCCTCCTCCTCCACCCTTCTCCTCCTCCCCTCCGACCTTCTCCTCCTCCACCTCCTCCTCCTCATCCTCCTCCTCCTCCCCCCTCCTCCTCCTCCTACTCCTCCCCTCCTTCTCCTCATCTGTTCTACCCCCCTCCCCTTCTCCATTTCCCTTCTCCTCAACCCAGAATCACCACGCATTCGCCGACCATATCGCGAATTGTCCCGACCAGAAAGACTTTAATAGTGAACTGGAATTGTAGAAGCACTTAGCTTATGGATGTCAGTGAAACGTCGGCGCTGGGTCTCCTGTGTCCCACGTGTGCATGTACGCATGCGTTGGTCTGAGGGTTCATAGGACTGGAGATTAGCGATTAGATTTAGAGATGCAGACGCTGACCATGTGACCGCGGAAGGTAGTGCGCCCATTTCCTCCCTTATCAGCAGTGTGTGCATGCGCATTACTGAGTGGATACCTCACTTCCGAGATACTAACATTGGTGGCCAACCAGTCAGTGTTCCTGGCCATGTCAAAGGTAACCAGTTTGTGGTGTTGCACATGGTTGCCGTGTACAGTGCGAGACATCCATAGTATATACTGAAGAAACAATCCTATGGCGCGACTGACTCTGGTCTACATCCGGTGGAGGCGAGGAGGCTGCAGGTGGCGCTACCGGTACAGTGTTGGGGGGTCTTACAGAGTATAACAATAATGATAATAATTTCCTTACCTATCTCTATACTTGCATAATTCGTTATACATCATATATATGCATACATACATACACACTAAGTGATGTTGTATCTAACATATTTAATGTTAGTGAAATGTCCTTCACAATCCACTGCGGAAAGAAATGTAGGACACAAACCACACTGAGTTTCATCATCAGGAATCCTAGTCTTTATTGGTCCAAAGTGAGCTTAACTTATTGAGCCTATGCTGAAGTATAGGGATGTCGCTATAGTATAAGGATGTAAGACAACACCAAACAAACACAAACTGAAGGATATGACTGGGTTGGTTGGTTGTTGTGAGTTTTACGTCCTGGCAACATCTAATGTCATATCAGCATGGGTACCGGCTTGTGACAGTGTGCACTCATGGCATATTTATAGTGCTGCCCCACTGGGAGACCATGCCACCAGCATCATGACCTGCTAAAGTACTATCCCACTCAGTCACAATATCCTGACATCAAGCCAACCAGTCCTTGCCCTATCCGAATAATGCCGAACACATGACTAGGAAGTGACAAGTATCAATTAATTAAGTCATTACATTGACTCGACCCGTGGGTTCTATTCTAATCCCACGATGCACGAAAATGGGACACTGACGCTCAACTTCTTTGGCCATCCCTTCTGATCAATATGACTGGGCGCATTGGCCGAATCGGTAGAGGACAGGCCTCACATGTGGAAGATCGGGAGTTTGCGAGTTTGATTCCCGGTCGAGTCAAACCAATGATGTAAAAATTGATACTTGTCGCTTCCTAGCCTGGTGCTCAGCATTATTAGGATAGGGCAAAGCCTGGTTAGCTCGGTGTCAGGATAATGTGACTGAGTCATCGGATCATACTGCCGGCGGCCTGATTTCCCAGTGGGGCAGCACTTTAAAACGCCATGAGTGCGTACTGTCAGAAGTCAGTACCCGTCCTGATATGACCTTAGATGTTGCTAGGACGTAAAACAACAACAAATAAAAAAACTGATCGATATGGCTGGTAGGGAGACTATCGCAACCCTCCACGGCGTGCAAACACGCCAGCAATCAGCCTCAGTCCTTTCTCACTCTCAGTTGATAAAGAGGAGACATTAACTAAGTCGGAAGAGACATATTTGAGTCTGTCGGCTTTCTGGTCGGTGACTCCGGTAGTGCGACGCCGGGGCGGGCCGAGATGGTGGGTGTGACGGCACACTAAGCGATGCTAATGGGCGCGAATCTGGTCGGAGAATCTCCGGGGGGATTATGTGCGTATCCCGCCTGGTGACGACTTGCCACCCGGGAGCTGGGATCATACAAGTACGTCGTCGTGGCCGGGGGCTTGGTGCGGGTGTGTGCGGGTGTGGGTGTGGGGGATTGCATTGCTACTGGGGTAAAGGTAGATAAAGTATTCACCCGGTACTCGCAGTACACGGGTGAAGACCAGCCTTATTTTAAAACGGTCGAAAAATAGGGTTAATGAAATGAGTCTCTATGAGAGCCTAATTTCACAATCTAAGAAGCAACATTTATTCTTTGTATATGTCTTCATATTTACCCGCTACCTTTGAGTTGAAAAATATAATAAAACATCTGGTTTAATAAGATTTAAAAGTGAAATCGACGGCGTTCTATGGCCACCATCTTGTCTTTTTGCATTCTCTCCCATTTCACCAACTCTGTGGCGATATAAGTAACCATTTGACACTGGAACCAGGCATTCTACTTCCTGTTCCATACTAAAACTATTTTCGCCCGTATTTACACTACGTTGTCCTTCACCCGTGTACAACAGGTACTGGGTCAATCTTTTATCTAGGGTAAAGGGTGTGTTTGTTTTATGTGTGAATAAAGGAGAAAAGGGAGGTTCATGCGGGTATTACTATTATTAACTATAGGTACATGCCGTATTTTTCACCGGACGTGGTGGCTGAATTGGTAGAGCGCAAGCTTCCCGTGCGGAAGGACCGGAGTTCGATTCACGGTTGATTCAAACCAGTGACTTACTAAAAGTGTACGTGATACTACCTAGTATGGCACTAGATATTACTAGGATAGGACAAGGGCTAGTTAGCTCCGTATCAGGATATGTGACTGAGAGGGAAATTGGATCATGGCTTATTTCCTAGTTGGGCAGCACTGCAAAGTTGCCATACGTGCACATTGTCACAAGTCGGCACCTGTCTTGTGCGATATCATGCCAAGGTGTGGAATGCCCAAACAATAAAGGAACGACAAATTTCTGACCTAAAAACATACACAAAATATCTGTGCAAAATAAGGCTAAGAAACCCCCACTAAGCTGCACTGCAAAGGGGCATGTGATATGTCACGGCCCACCAGCGGGACGCCCAATTGAAGGTAACCATGCCAAAAGTAGCCAGATAGCACACCACGCAGCTACGTACAAGCCTATGATATGTAAACAGGAGTAGGCTAGTCTAGTACTAAGAGTAGAAAAAATAAAACACATATATGCCAAGAAAATCCCCCAGAAAATAACATAGACTACTAACCAGACCAACCAACTATCAATCTGCTACTGAAATGCAGGCAATCAAATACCTTATCAGCGAGCTACTGTGTGATAAGATAACACCAACACTACAGCTGGCCAGCATTGAAAACAAGCCTGAATACCCAGGCTTATATGCTATGGACAGTATAAAAACAGCCTCAATAAAAAATAAAAAAATAAAAAAACATCATGAACTGCAAGGAATATGTTCCTAGATCTCTCATGCACTATCGCAACATGACATTACCTTAGATGTTGCCAGGACGTAAAAGTTAAAACTGCAAAAACCATGACACATCAAGCAACCTTATTTCTCAACGGCAGATACATTGGTAATATATATGTGGTGATATCTGAACCAGCGGCGAAGGCCACTTCGGCCCATCACGCCATTGTGTTACTGGTTGACCTGTCTCAGTCCCAGCGGAGCATTATGTGATTCTTTTAAGGTAATATGATTATAACCGCTTAGCAGGGATGATATTTACTTATCCTACTACTTTCTTGTCGTCTTGTCTTTTGAACTATTGTTCAGATATATTAATCATATATATAATATATATATATAATATATAATGTGTATTTAATATATATATAATATGTATATAATATATATAATATATAGTGTATATAATATATATATATTATATATATGTGTATATAATATATATAATATATATATAATATATATAATATATATTATATATTATATATATTATATGTATGTTATATATGTAATGTTATATATATTGTATATATATTATATATAGTAAATATATTGTATATATATTATATATAGTATATATACATTATACATTGTATATATAGTGTATATATATATATATATGTAATACAAGTTTCAAGTCAATGATAATGGGTGTGTCTCCTATATTCCTTGTATCTCACAACCTCACACACTTATTTGTATGCATGTAAATTGTGAGGATCTGGCTTACATGTATCAAGCAGAGCCAGGACAGCTGAATCTGCCAGGTGGCAGCGCCAGGCGAGGCAGAGATCCTGACCAGTTGCTTGAGTAGTTGAGTGTCATTAGGTGTGTAATTTCATTTAAGTGCCATGTAGAGACACAGTTCATGGGTAATCAGTTTACGGATAATTATACTCGTATAATTTTTGTTATTTATTTTTTATTTTTATTTATTTTTGTTATTGAGGCTGTATTTATACTGTCCATAGCATATAAGCCTGGGTATTCAGGCTTGTTTTCAATGCTGGCCAGCTGTAGTGTTGGTGTTGTCTTATCACACAGTAGCTGCTGATAAGGTATTTGATTGCCTGTATTTCAGTAGCAGATAGATAGTTGGTTGGTACAGCACACATATATATTATATTTATATATATATGTATATGAGATATTTAAATCTGCGTAGTCCGATAAAAATACAAGTATCTAGATTAGATTATACATATCTAACTGAGATATTCGTGCAGTTATTAAACATTTGTCGCCCCATACAAGGGAATACTAACACAATTTAAGACAACCTCTTACTGCAGAAACCTCTGGTCTCAGAGTTGTGTGCTTCCTGAATTTAATTGTGCATGGTTGTGCAATGGTCAACCATTTAAAATAAATTATTTCAAACTAAATTAAGGTAGGTTATATCGATCAGTTTAATATATTTATCTCAGAAAATGCCAGAAACTCTAAACCATCAGATTAAGGAGCTTTGAAAGAGTAAATAACGGAAATCCCTAGATACTGTCACGGGGGTGATGAAAATGGGAAATATTGCGTCTAGAGCGGGACTCGAACCCACATCTCTTTGCATTCCAGGCCAGTGTGCTAACCATTAAACCACCTAGGCTCCCTGATATCAACACACTACCCACGCCTACCTGTCCATGTGGTTACTTGCCTGAGAGGTCAGTGCAGACCACTACACTCGTCCCCCTGGAATTGTAAGTCTTGTAATGCTTACAATTACATACATACAGGCAATTCACTATCACATACACACACAGGGTAGGTTCAACAACCATACAGCACGTAGTTTGTACAGGATCATGGTCACAGCAACCAGTGTCATGGGGGTGATGAAAATGGGAAATATTCCGCCCAGAGCAGGACGCAAACCCACATCTCTTTGCATTCCAGGCCAGTGTGCCACCTAGGCTCCCTGATATCACCACACGACCCACGCCTACCTGTCTATGTGGTTACTTGCCTGAGAGGTCAGTGCAGACCACTACAATACTATCGATTCAACTCCACTAATGGATCCAGTCCCAGCGAAAACATATCGTCCAGGAGGATTCAAAGTCGCTTTAGACTAACTTAGACTTACACTAACTATATCAATGCTGGCCACCTCGTCAGGTGACTGGCAACACAGTCGATTGTTTGGAGTTAAATGAATGCCTGCACATGAAAGCAGTTAAGTACTTGAATGGTGGATATTTTACTCTTCCTGCCCATGCATATATGACAATATTTCACACAGTAGATGAATCTATGCAAGTATTCAATCTAGGTTTGCTTGCTTTTGCGTATATCAATGCTGTGGCTAAAATTGGCATTTTGTATTCTGATACTGATCTGTTTGATATATATATATATATATATATATATATATATATGTATATATATATATATGTATATATATATATGCACATGCACATTTGAGATTCTGGTCGGTCCGTGCACATGATATAGATGTCAATGTATTGAGAATGACTAGTCCAGATGCAAAGCATGTTCGGTGTTTGATGTGTGCAGTATTCATATATATATAATTATGTATATATATATATATAGTAAAATCTCTCTAAATCGACGGTCTAATGGACCATCTTGAATTGGTCCATTTAGGGAGGTCGTCGGTTTAAGGAGTTAACAAAAAATCATTGCAATAGTATTGGATGGGCGATCGTTTGAGACCCAAATATAGCGATCCATATGGGGAGTGGTCGATCTGCGGAGGTGGTCGGGTTAGAGAAGAAATATATATTCATAACGGAACACTGGCGGCTTCTACACATTCCTGACCCCTTACCCCGACACACCACCCACACATACATACACCACTCACACACACCCTACCAAAAACACACCACCACCGCCATCACAATCAGAGACCGGCTGCTCCCCCGCAGCAACGCTAACCACTCAAGTCAAACTAAGACAAACCGACAAAAATGGACCGAATAATGACAAACTTTGTTCGACCGGTATCCCCCTTTAGAATTTGGCTCTGGAAGGTTGGCCGGCGGCGAGGTGGGGGTGGAAGTGGAGGGAGTGGAAGGGGAGCGGAGGGGGGAGGGGAGGGGAGGTGGACGGGGAGGTGCGATGTGGGGGGGGGGGGTGGACGCGGAGGTGGAAGGGGAGGGGAGGTGGGAGGAGAGTGGGGCTGGGAGTGGGAGGGGAGTGGGGGTGGGAGTGGGAGTGGGAAGGGGAGGGGAGGGGAGGGGAGGGGACGTGGATCGGGAGGTGGAAGGGCGGGTAGGGCGTCGGATTGGACAGGGTGAGTGATGGGAGGAGAGGTGTGTGTGGGGGAGGGGGGGGGGAAGCTCGGGGGGTCATATTGACAGTACTTGTTTGAGTGCTGGAGGGGGTGGACGGGGGGGGGGGGGGAGGGAGGGACGGAGTTGGCCGGGCACCCAGTACGCACCGTGTAAACAGTGTGGTGATACCTAATGATCATCTCTGCGGGGGGTCCTCCGAGACCCCGGGGCACGGCGGGTACCGGCGGACGGCTGCGCGCGCACCTGTGGGTCAGGATCGGAGTGCGTGGGTGGGTGTGGGTGGGTGGGAGAGGGGGGAGGGGGGAAGGGGTGGTGATTTAGAGGAGATAGGAGGGGATGGAAAGTGGGTTGTTTGGGGGAAGCCTGGAAGGGTACTGGGGATGGGGTAGAATTTGAAAGTGGATAGTGACTGAGTAGTGGGGATAGAGAAGATAGAAGTGAACAGTGTGAGGAGGGGTAGGGTTGATGGGTAGCGGGGATAGGGAGGAATTGGGAAGTGAGTAGGGGTGGAGGGGATGGGTTGGTATTGGAAAGGGAGAAGTGAGCAGGTGAGAAGGGGTGAAGATTATGGGATGGATATTGGTAGGAATTGGGAACTGGGGCGTTGAGGGGATCTATAGGGAAGAATATGTGGCTTCCATGTAACATGTTGGGTCGCAACTTCACATTATCATGACATACTAATACTATGAAGTCTGATACACTGCACTTTGAATTTGAAGCAAATCTATGCCGACAATCCTACTGAATTTGGTCATCAGGAGGCAAAGTACAATTGAAGTGATGGGGCTATTTTGAATGGGAGTGGCTTGACGTGACACTAATGCCATATTCTGCCCGGTAAGCTGAACTGCACTATACGCGTCATGGGGCATCAGCTTCAGTCGTTGCTGAGAGACCAGCGAAACTCGGAGTACTCGTCCTGGGAAGCGGGGAGTGTGTGAAGGAGATCATGAGAGTGGAAAGTGGGGGAAGCGGGAGCTGGGTTATACCCCTGCCACACTACGACGTAAGAGGCCAGCGAGTGGGCAACGTACAAATCACTTTTTTATGTCGAGATATGTAGAAATTCTCGTCGTTTCAGGGCCAAATTGGACATCAGTGCAATGTAGTGGATGTAGGCAAAACATGGGTCCAGCGTAGTTGTAACATGTCTCAACCAGTTAGAATGTCAAAACAAAAAAAGGTCAACATAAGGCTAACAAGCCACTAGTGCGCGCGGCATTAGCCTAGCGAAGTCGGCTTAGCATCAGACTTGTATAATTAAACCCGCCCTAATGTAGCTACGTGTGACTCTAACATAATTTGTAATGTGAGTTGACGTCAGGCCCGCGAGTGAGCAGCGTCAGTCTACCGACAGTCCAGCGTGCTCAGCATAAGGACAGCAAGTGTTTAACACGCTCAAAGTGAGCATAACGGATGCCTTTATTAACTCAAAGGCAAAACGTTCACACCACCTTCAAACCACATTCACAGCAAGTTTGCTGATGTTCGAAGAACTTTGGCACATGTTGCATACGTTATGCACATGCCAGCCATTCATCAACTACGTCGAATACGTCAAGACACGTTGGACTTATGTTAGGTACTTATATAGGTAGACACATCTCAGAGACACGTTAGACCTATGTCAAGATACATTAACACCACTTTGTCAGCACATGGGCTGCATGTTCATCGAGGCTTTCCATCAGTCTGCCGTAATTTGATGTAGCTCAACGTAGACTGACATAGCTCTAACAAATGTCTAACATATCTCAAAGTAAGCCTAACATGAGCGCAATGTAAGCCCAAAGTACCCAGCGTAATGGCCTTACGTCAAACTACATCAAAAGTGTTGGGTATGTCCAAAACCTTGATGTGTATCTCGATGTAACTCAATGTACCTCAACGTATCTCGACGTAATAGCTGGTGGCTTTTCTGGTGGGGTTGGTTGGTGCGGGGCGGGAGGTGGGGGGCATTTACTGAATGCATTGGTGGGTGTGCACTGTAGGTTCTCTAAGGTAGATTGAATGTTATTGTTAAGTCTAAGAGTTCTGATTGGCTTCGATTTCAAATGTCGTCATTGGTATATATGTCTGCCTGTTCAGGGTGATAGGAATGGGAAATATTGCAGTTAAATAAACATACCCTGCCCCAAGTGACAACTTAAGTCATTCGGCCATATTGGCCTGTTCAATTTATTTTATTATGAGTTGTGTACCACAGTGGAAGTTACTCTTGTAAGCTTCTGTATTTACCCAGCAACGTGGATATTAAAGTGCCAGAAGTTTTGAGTTTGTACCACCTATCTCTAGCCCTAACCTTTGAATTATTTTAATCATTGACAAACTTAGTCACTTTTAGCATAGGGTTGGCATAGTACTACTACTAGTAGTAGTAGCATAATTAATAAGAGAGGTGGCTGGCTTCTCAGGTGGGAAATTGTCAGTTGGAACCCCGGCCGACTCTAAAGCAATGACTTAGAAAATGGCTACATGTTGTTTCCTAACCGGCCACCTGACATTAATAGGATAGGGCAAGTATTGGGTCTTCGTGCCCCCACCTCTGCCAATTTGGATTTCCACCGCTGTGTATAACTTGCAGCGTCATCAAAGGCCAGTTGCTGTCTATGTCTATGTAGTGTGGGAGGTTAAAATTCCCTTGGGTCGGTAAAAGTGTAGGCTCGGGCTTTCTATCGACCAGCAGTGGAATGAAGAAGACCAGTCGTCCATGACTGAAATTTCCCCTGCTTAAACAACTCATGGACAAAAATATTTTAAAAAAATTGTCAGGATAATGTGACTCGGTGGGATATCGGTTCATGGTGCCTGTGGAACAGTCTCTCTGTGGGCCAACACTATAAAGTTGCCATAAGTTCACATTGCCACCCAAGTTGCTACCTGTTGTGGTATGTCCTTAGATGTTGCTAAGACACAACGGGCCAACACACAGCAGCCTTCATCTGTGCCAGGTTATAATAGATTGACTCACATACGATGCCATTGATTTCTATCCAGAATTGTATTTTCCTTGTTCACAATTTGTATAATTTTGAGCTTTTAAATTAATGTGTCTTTTAACATATAAGTAATTGCTCTATGCTTTCACATTCTGTGTTAAATTGATGGTTGAATGAAAATATAACAGAATACCAGTTGAACACTTCTTGCCATGAATATGGCATAAACCAACCACCCATCAATCAATCAATCAAAAACCCTTATAAAAATGCATGCTCAAATCAAGGCAAATATGTTGGTTTACTATTCTGCTTTAACTTACAACAGTGTACAGAGCACTGATCACTGCTGTAGATAATGGTACGTTGCTTACATTACCTTTCTCTGGCGGGCTACA
This sequence comes from Branchipolynoe longqiensis, assembly GCA_030323885.1. Classification (NCBI taxonomy): domain Eukaryota; kingdom Metazoa; phylum Annelida; class Polychaeta; order Phyllodocida; family Polynoidae; genus Branchipolynoe; species Branchipolynoe longqiensis. The sequence continues at coordinate 180,736,884 of CM059186.1, forward strand.
AAGGAGATTCATCAATTCGGGTGATGACTTCTTTAACTCCACCAAACAACACAACAAGTGTCGTGTGCCTTTAACTTTAAACCGCCCGGCCAGTCGGCATACAGTCCGACGGCTATTACTGACAAGCCATACTGAAGGCACGGCCAGCCCCCCCCCCCCCCCCCGCCCCCACCACCACCACCACCACACTCCCAAATCCCCCCCCCCCCCCCCACACACACACAACACTATCTACCACTGTCACCTTGCCAGAGGCCCCCATGCTTCTGCACTAATCCACCGATAGTTTCCACCAAAGCAGATTAAAGCGCGCAGCATATCGCGCCATTCAACTGGGTGCGGTGGCCGAATCGGTAGAGCGCGGACCTGGCGTACGGAAGGTCGTGAGTTCGATTCCCGGTCGACTGAAACCAATGCCTTATCAAATTGAAACTTGTCACTTCCTAAGCTGACATTCGACATTAATAATAATAGGATAGGGCAGGATAATGTTACTGGATTGGGATATCTGGTCATGATGCTGCTGGCCTGATTTCCCAGTGGGGCAGCACTATACGGTCACCATGAGTGCACACTGTCACAAGTCGGTAGCCACCCTGATATGACCTTGGTTTTTGGAGTTTCACGACCTGGTAATATCTAACCAAGCAAAGTTGCGCAAATATACCAGCTCGCATCGTTCCTTTTTACACAGCAACTGTAGTGATGTGGTCACGTGTTTGTCTCAAGTATACCAAACGGCGAGAAGTGGATAAAGCTGGGAGGATGGAGAGAATGACACACAGCGAATACATTTTAATAATCGCATCCCCCCAAAAAATTAAGACAAACCACACCATCTATTAGCTTTAGTTAAGTTTAATTTCGGTAAGTGTGGAAAGCAAACTATTCTGACGATTTAGTAGCAATACTTCCCGCAGCGCCCGCAGCACCACCACGTGGTCCTCATAACGCGCCTCACTAACGACTTCAGCGGCCCCTACCGGCCCCGCCGACAACTACAGACATAACTTTGAGCAGTTTTTCAATAAAGAATAATGGGAGTTTCGCGGTGGTATGCTATGCTATATACCAAAGCGCCCCATCCCCTCTTCACCAGCCCCCACCCCCTCCCCAAATCCCTCCTGCAAACCACCACCTCCGCCACCGCCACCGCCTCCTCCACCGCCACCGCCACCGCCACCGCCACCGCCACCGCCACCGCCACATACAACCGCCAAAGCGCCGCAGCCGCCACACAGTAACACGCGGTAAATCGCCCCCCCCCTCCCGCCCCCCCTCACCATTCCCCCCTCCCCCCCCCCCCACACCTTCCCTTCACCCCTCCCTCCCCCCACCCCCCGCGCACACCCTCCACCGCCGCCCCAGCCCCGCCGACGGTCGACCAGAGCAGTGTGGTCATTTCTCAACGGGAGACAGATGATAGAGGCGTGAAAAGTGCCACAGGCGCTGCTTAGTGAAGTCAATATTTGTTTAGCGGTGTTGCGTGTGTGTGTGTGTGTGTGTAGGAGTGCCCACGTGTGTGTGTGGGAGGTGCAGCCAGTGGGGAGGTGTGGGGGAAAGGGTGGGGGGGGGGGGGGAGGTTAGGTGGCTCAGGTGTGGCAGGCTGTCACCCCATCGTTACGACAGCCAGCAGGTGGCCCGGGCCAGGCTGTGTTTTACGCCGCTGCTCTGCCCGGACGCCCCGGCCCGGACGCCCGCCAACACGGGTTTCTTAAACGGACCGGTAATAAGTGGGTACACGGCGCGATAGGTGCACAGATAGGTTAATAAGCAGGTAGCAGGCGGTGCGCAGATATAACTGGGGGAGTTGGGCGGGGAAGGCAAGGTGGTGTATGGATCGGGGGGTGGACAGGTATAGGGGTGGGGAGGGAGGTAGGGCGTAGGGAGGGAGGTAGGGAGGTAGAGAGGGAGGTAGGGAAGAGGGAGGTAGGAAAGAGGGAGGTAAGGAGGGAGGGAGGTAGGGAATGAGGGAGGGAGGTAGGGAAGGAGGGAGGGAAGGAGGGAGGTAGGGAAGGAGGGGGGTAGGGAAGGAGGGAGGTAGGGATGGAGGGAGGGAGGTAGGGAAGGAATGAGGTAGGGAAGGAGGGAGGGAGGTAGGGGAGGAGGGGAGGGAGGTAGAGGAGGCAGGGAGGGGGGAGGTAGTGGAGGAGGGAGGCAGGGAGGGAGGTAGAGGAGGAGGGAGGAGGGGAGGAGGGAGGGAGGGAAGGGGGGGGGGGGCAGGGAGGGAGGGAGGTAGGTAGGAGGGAGGTGTATATGTAGGGAGGGAGGTATAGGTAGGGAGGTAGGGAGGTGGGTAGGTTGGGAGGGAGGAAGGTAGGAGGGAGGTGTATATGTAGGGAGGGAGGTATATGTAGGGATATAGGTATAGGTAGGGAGGTAGGTAGGGAGGTGGGTAGGTTAGGAGGTGGGTAGGTAGGAGGGAGGTGTATAGGTAGGGAGGGAGGTATAGGTGGGGAGGTAGGGATAGGTAGGGAGGTAGGGAGGTGGGTAGGTAGGGACAGAGGAAGGTAGGAGGGAGGTGTATATGTAGGGAGGGAGGTATACGTAGGTAGGGAGGTGGGTAGGTAGGGAGGTGGGTAGGTAGGGAGGTGGGTAGGTAGGAGGGAGGTGTATAGGTAGGGAGGGAGTATACTGGTAGGGGGGGGTGGTAGGGAGGGATGTTAGGAGTGTAGGTACTGAGGTGCATGTAGAGGTAGATATAGTGTAGTATGGATGGAGAGTGTTTGGATTGGTTGGGTGTTGGAGTTTTACGTCCTGGCAACATCTAAAGTCATAGGAGGATGGGTACTGACATTTGATCGTGCACCGGCATGCCAACTTCATACTGCTGCCCCACTGGGAAATCAGGCCACCAGCACCATGACCCGATAGCCAACTCAGTTACATTATCCTGATGCTGAGCTAACGAGTCCTTCCTCTATCATATTAATGCCCAGCGCCAAGCTAGAAAGCAACAAGTATCAATTTTCTAATGCCTGGCACACAGCTCCCGTATCCGATTCATGCGCTAAAACTTACTGCCCGACCCGTCCCGTTTCCCGAGTAAAACTGACAACAGGGACAACACACATATACTGACTGCTAATGCTTCCGATTCGTGACTTAAAACTCAGTTTTAGTGCTTAAGACTCGAATCGCAAGACATTCGAAAAACGAAACGGGCCATTCGAGAAACGGTATATATGAGCGGTCAGTCGTATCTTATACGGTATATGTATCATACCCACCGTCCGTTTGCCGTCCAAGTCTTAGCGCGTGAATCGTATACGGGAGGTGTGTCCGAGGCATTAGGGTGTCACACACCTCAAGACTGGAACTGACTAAAACTCAAACTCAATCGCGAAACGGGCAGTTTAAGGTTTTATACGGGAGGTGTGTGCCGGGCATAAGTTATTGCTTTGCCTCGACTGCGAATTGAACTACCGATTTTGCCATGGCACCCGGTATCATTCTAGAGGGACTTGTAAAATAACGAATAATCAGTTCATGATACCACGAAAGCATACTTTTATACGAAGGCATGAACTGATGTTATATGCAGAAATGCCATATGATAGGAATTTGCAATAGCCAATAAGTAGCGTTAGGCATAGGTGTACAACACCAAGTGCCAGGTAAGGGATGCTTTAACTACAAGCTATATGGAGCAGTGTCATTCAACGAGGCGCACACTGTAGAGTGATTTGCGGCGATGTGTAGAGTATACTGATCGATAATGATAAGAAGTGATGTTCTGAATAAAGGGGAAGTCAGTGTGTATGGAGACAACAAACTAAATCAGTATGTTACATCATAGAGGCCTCCTCACGAAGGGTGTGTGTGTGGGGGTGGGTGGGTGGGTGTGGGGGGGGGGTAAGTAATGGCAGTATTATGTTGAAGTTACAGGTGATACTGTCAATGGGTTATCGTTGCTGGTGATTAAGAATGCACCTTTATATTACCTATTATGTGTGCCTTTGTACATGCATACATATATATATATATTTTTTACCTCGGTACTAAGCCTCAGGCTAGTCTATATCCTAGGGAGAAGGAAGCACATCCGGGTCCAGCAATTAACATAATTTGCTCGCCTTTTTTAAATTAACATTTAGAACAATTTGGATTAGATAATATTACACAACAAAGGCTGGTATCCCATGCATGGCGAAAAGGAACAGTAAACTTATATACAAGTTATTTAAGAAAATGGGAATTTCATCGTTTGATTAAGAAGTTTAAGCCTTTAAAGCCTACTATAGCTCAAGTAGTTAGATTTCTATGAATGTTAGAAGATGAGTAATTAGGTTTTGGGGGCTATTAACGCAGCTAGATGTGCGTTATCGATTGTATTGTCAAGAATAGATGGACAAAAAGGTGGTAAACACCAGGTTGTACACTGGTTCTTAAGATCGGTGTACGAAAGAAACCCACCTAAGCCCAAATATAGTCGATTTTGGGATGTTTTGGTAGTATTTAAGTTTTTTAAATCTTGGACTAGCAATTATCATTTAGACATTAAACAGCTAGTTTTTAAGTTAGCAGTACTATTACTGCTAGTGACAGGCCACAGAGGGCAGACCATTACTGCCTTGTCTCTAGATGGACTGGAGATAGATAAAAAAGGAAGCAACGTTTGATTTGCCACAATTATTCAAATCAAACCGCACAGGAGACCCATTGTCATCGGTCCATGTAAATAGCTTCCCAGAGGATCTACGATTGTGTGTAGTGTAGTGGTCTGCACTGACCTCTCAGGCAAGTAACCACATAGACAGGTAGGCGTGGGGAGTGTATTGATATCAGGGAGCCTAGGTGGTGTAATGGTTAGCACACTGGCCCGGAATGCAAAGAGATGCGGGTTCGAGTCCCGCTCTAGGCACAGTATTTCCCATTTTCATCACCCCCATGACACTGGTTGCCGTGATCAGGATCCTGTACAAGCTTTGCGCTGTATGGTTGTTGAACCTACCCTGTGTATGTATGTGTTAGTGCATTGCCTGTATGTATGTAATTGTAAGCATTACAAGACTTACAATTCCAGGGGACGAGTGTAGTGGTCTGCACTGACCTCTCAGGCAAGTAACCACATAGACAGGTAGGCGTGGGGAGTGTATTGATATCAGGGAGCCTAGGTGGTGTAATGGTTAGCACACTGGCCCGGAATGCAAAGAGATGCGGGTTCGAGTCCCGCTCTAGGCACAGTATTTCCCATTTTCATCACCCCCATGACAGTAGTCTCAGCAATAAGGGCTTATATATCCAAGAGAAAGGACTTTCCTAACTCAAGACAGCTTTTGGTGAGCTTTATTAAACCACATAAGGGCATCTCGAGAGACACACTCGCAAGATGGACCATAATAGTGCTGAAAGCAGCAGGAGTGGATATAGGATGATACACCTCCCATTCAACCAGGGGAGCCATGGTCTCAAAAGCATGACTGCTAGTGATCTCCGTCAAGAGAATCCTTGGACACACAAGCTGGAAGACTGCTAGATCATTTGCAAAACATTACAACAAATGACTAGAAAAGTCAAGTGGCCTAGCGACACGCTTGCTCACCAACTAAACAAGACAGGTGAGACAGTTAAATGAATTGAAATGAATTTTGAAATAATAATATATTAAATTGAAATGACTAAGGATAAAAATGATATTACGTAAAAGTCTCCCTAGGCTATAGACTATCCTGAGGCTTAGTACCGAGGTAAAATAGTATAGTTATACAAATCTTACCTGGGTACAGATGGTGGATAACTGTTGTTTTCCCGAGGTATAAGCCTCGGATAGTCATGGTCTAGGGCCCGCCTACCACACCCTACCACCACTATCACGTTCGCGTGTGCCAAGACTAAAACATTGAAGTATCCATATTATTATTAAAGATCATTTTTATCCTGAATAAGTAGGTAAAGATTGCTGGACCCAGATGTGCTTCATTCTCCCTAGACCATGACTATCCGAGGCTTATACCTCGGGAAAACAACAGTTATCCATCATCTGTACCCAGGTAAGATTTGTATAACTATACTATATATATATATATATATATATGCATACATATATCAATAGTTCAAGCGAAAATCCCTGTAAAGGCCAATCCAAAAATTGATATAAACATTGGAATCAAACCCGCAAAGAGTAGCACTTTTTACATTCCTACTTTGGTGTCCATTGCTCCACAATCATATCAACATAGGGAAAGTGGAATAAGTGGTTTCAGCTCATCTCAGCTATTGTTTGACACATAGAATACCAACTAAAAAAATATATATAATAAATTAAGATGTTATTCTTTTATCTAGCATTGCATTTTGATCAATCTAATCAGCATATCTTATATCATCTGCATTTAGATTGAGAACAATCTGGGCACTCAACTACTGTTACAGCCATAGCCAGCATCAGTTTTACTAATTTAATTCATGCTTTTATTTATATTCTGTGATTAATGCCATTTGTTGGGTTAGGAAATGGGTAGGGTTAATCAGACATTGGTTATATATTTCTATGAAACAAGTTTTTGTTGACACATTTGACATTTAAATATTTAGAACAAGAATTACTTATGTTTAATCAATGGTGATGTAAACATCAGCCTGTAAAGTGACTGAAATTGTATGTTTCTTAGCTCAAAATGCTTAATTATGGAGAGTTGTGTCTTAAACACATTCATTACATTATTATATTGCATCCATCCATGTTTGTGCCAAACTTTTATGTATTTTTGATTAATTTTGAATCAAATCAAAGTTTTTCCCTATGCGTATCGGCAAACTCGATGGCCGTACACCCTTGCTTCGCTGCCAACGCCATTTTCAGCACATGCACAATCGGAACAGTAATCTCGTCTATTGATACTTGTCACTTTCTAGCCAGGCACTCGGCATTAATAGGATATGGCAATGACTGGTTAGCTCAGTGTCAAGATAATGTGACTGAGTGGGATATTGGGCCATGCTGCTGGAGCGCTGATTTCCCAGTGGGCCATAACTCTAAAGTCGACAAGAGTGGCCACTGTCACATGTCGGTAGCAGTCGTGATATGAGTATTATGACCGTAGATGGTGCCAGGACATAAAACACCAACAACCACCCAACCAACTATTGGCGCTGACTAAATATAGGGGGGGGGGAGGGCGAGGATTTGCTTGCCGGGGCAATCGCGGCTTCCAATTAAAGTTCTTTGCCCATTGTTCATCTGGCCTTCCCAACTCCCCTTTGCCATTTTAGCTCGCCCCAAAAATGTGCATGAGCTATGACCGGTGTCGCGCTGTCCTGACACTCACAATGCCGCATCAGCCCCCTCCTTCACCTCCTCTTGCTCCCCTCCATCTTCACCCCATTCCTAGCACACCCCCCACCTTTCTCCTCTAATGTTTACCCCTATCTCCTCCTCCATTCCTGCCATCTCATTCTCCCAATTCTATCCTCTTCTCCCCTCAATTCCTCATTCCCCACCCTCTTTTTGATTCCGATTCCTTTACCCCACACCTCCCATCTCCCGGTCCGTCCCCTCCTCTCCTACCACACCCCTCTCAGTGAGAGTGGAAGTCTCACCCACCCCTCTTCTGGTACTCCTCCACACCCATTCCCTCCCGCATCCCGCACACTTGCCCGATCCATGTTCGCTCCCTTCCTCTCTTCCCCTTCTTCCCTTTACCCATGCTCATCCCCCTTTACCCTTCCTGCTCTCTTATCCCGTCTTTTCCCTTGCGGTACCCTGTTACCTCTCCTCTACCGTCAACTCCCAATTCTTCCCCTTCCCTCCCATTCCTTTGCCTCTCTTCCCCTACCATCTCTCCCTCCTCTTCCCCTCTCCTATCCATCCTCTTCTCCTTTCCCCCTATCTTCCCTTATTTTCCTCGTCTTCCCTTCTCTCCCTCCTTTCCCCTTTCCTCTCACACGTCCCACATTCCTCTCCCCCTTCCACTCCTCTTCTCACACCCCCTACCATGTCTCCCGCCCTCCCCTTCCCCCCCCCCCCCCCCCACTTACCCCTTTCTCCTCCCCCCCCTTCCCCCTCCCTCTTTCCCTTCCCCCTCCCGCTTCCCCTTCCCCCTCCCCCCCCCTCCCCCCCTTCCCCTTCCCCCTTCCCCTCCCCCTTCCCCCTCCCTCTGCCCCTCCCCCTTTCCCCCTTCCCCCTCTCCCCTGTATTTAGATTAATCTGCCCCGATTCCTCCGTGCAGTGTCACATGTGTGCCGTCACAATGCGCACAGCTGTAATGTAAGCTAAAACGTCCACTTGTGTAAATGTACACGATGGCGCATAAAGGGTGGTCGTGCACGGGGCGAAGATTTCGATAAAGTTTATTGATGCGGTCGTGATCGCCGTGCCTGCCGGCGGTGACGGTGGCAGGTGCGCGCGGACCCGGGGCCGACGAGAGCGACACCCGAGCTCACACGCTCCGCCCCGGCCCACCCCTCAGCCCACCCCGGAGCCCCCATGCCCTCTCTACGCCATCCCACCATCCACTAGCCGTATATCCTTTCCACCCCCCCCCCCCTCTTCCACCCTGCACCTCTACCACATCCTTCTCCCCCTCAGCTTTCCCCTTCCTCTCCCCTACCCATTCTCCTTTCTCTTCTCCTCCCCATTCACCTTTTCCTCCCCCCCCCCATCCCATTATCCTTCTTCTCATTGTCCTTCCTCTCCCATTCCCTCTCCCCTCCCCTTACCCTTCTTTTTGCCCTTTCTATCTCCTTCCCCTTCCACTTCCACTACCCATTCCCCTCCCCTTCTCCTCCCTCCCCTTCTCCTCCCTCCACTTCTCCTCGCTTCCCTTCTCCCCCCCTCCCCTCCCCCTTCCCTTTCCCCTTCATCTTCCCCTTCCCATTCCTCTTCCAATTCCCATTCCCCTTCCCCTTCCCCTTCCACTTTCCCTTCCTCTTTCCCTTCCTCTTCCCCTTCCACTTCCTCTTCCCCTTCCACTTCCCCTTCCAATTCCCCTTCCCTTCGCCTTCCCTTCATCTCCTTTGCCTTCCTTTTCCCCTTCGCGTTCCCTTTCCCCTTCCCTTTCTCCCCTTCCTCTGCCCTTCTCCTTGTTCTCCTCCTTCTCCTTCTTCCCCTTCCCCTTCTTTTTCTTCCTCTCCCTTCTTCTTTCCACATTCCCCTTCCCATACCCTCTTTCCCATCCCTCATCCCTCATCCCCCATCCCCCATCCTCCATCCTCCAACCACCTTCACCTTCACCTACAAATCCACTCAGTCCCCCTCCCCAATCCCCCTCCTTACTCCCACACTCCAACGTTCCCGCCCGTCATTCCACCGTCTCTATCACAAAAATCCTACACCCAGCCTTGCAGGTGCCGGCGCGAAAAAATACAAGCACACGTGACCCATTTGCCGTGTGCATGCCCCATTAATCGATCACGGCTAGATCCGTGCGTATTTATGTGGGTGTGTGAGCGAAATTGCTGGCTTAATGCTTGGCGTACATTTGCCGATATATGTATATATTACATGCAAATGTCACAGCTTTCTATAACGTTTTGTGTCTGTCTCACTGGCCTTATTCAATCAAAACAAAATAGGATGTACTCACATTTAATATGATCTACTCACATCTAGAAGAATACGCCTACATTTTACGCCGAGTTCTGCGTTGGTTTGCACATATCTCCAGAGATAATGGGTCAGTCCGGGTAATTTAAAGAGTAGGAGGGGTTGTCAATGTCCTTAGTGCACTCTACAGAAGTTTTAGTTAATCTTATCACGTGGTGATTGATATACTGCTATCGAGTTGGTCATTTCTTCTGGGAACGTGGCCCAATTTGTTTTAGCGCTCCGTAAATATTTGATGTTCTTCACAGTCCGAACAATGTTCAAGTTAGGATGGGAGAGGATTAAAAAAAGCCAGGTTCGATTTGCTTTTCAAGCTATGTGCTACATCACATTTCATTACATCGTTTATATTATGATTATGGGAGGCAGTAGTAGCGGAAGCGCGGTAAATTTGATCCTAACACTGTTAGGGGTGTGACAGTTATTGCCATTTATGGACCACCCACTAACATGGTCAGAGACGCCCACTGATGGAGGGAAATCTAAGGTGGACTAGGGTTAATCAGTAGGTCATTGATGCTAATGAAGGTGGGCTACATAAATGCAAACTTTGGATATATCCACTCTTATCGTTGAGTTGAGCGTTTGCGGTGAGCGTTGAGGTGTGAATTGAGGTGCACCTTGACGTGCGCCTTGAGGTGCGCATTGAAGTGCGCATTGAGGTGTGCCTTGAGGTGTGCCTTGAGGTGTGCCTTGAGGTGTGCATTGAGGTGTGCATTGAGGTGTGCATTGAGGTGTGCATTGAGGTGTGCCTTGAGGTGTGCATTGAGGTGTGCATTGAATTGTGCCTTGAGGTGTGCATTGAGGTGTGCATTGAGGTGTGCATCGAGGTGTGCATTGAGGTGTGCATTGAGGTGTGCATTGAAGTCCGCATTGAGGTGCATATTGAGGTGCACATTGAGGTGTGTATTGAGGTACGCATTGAGGTGCGCATTGATGTGTGCATAGAGGGGCGCATTGAGGTGTGCATTGAGGTGCGCATTGAGGTGTGCATTGAGGTGCGCATTGAGGTGCACCTTGATGTGTGCCTTGAGGTGCGGCTTGAGGTGTGCATTGAGGTGTGCATTGATGCACACATTGAGTGCGCATTGAGGTGCGCATTGAGGTGCACATTGAGATGCAACCAGTCAGTCCAAATATGGTCCTACGACCAACCCCTCCGTCCTAAATCAGTAAGTCACATGGTAGTGCATCCAGTGTTTATGTCTATGTCCCTCTCCTCTGCTCACCAATCAGAACCTTGGCTGGCGGATGCCTATTTAGACACTGAGTGGATAGTTGTGATGACGACTGACCTGTCACAGTGTCAGTATCTGGCTCCACTGTATGCATTGCATGCTCAGAAAGACAATGATCCAATATAAGAATGAATAGCGAGATAGTTCTACGGTAATTAATCATTAAATGATATGGCAGAAATCAGATTTATTTTTTTTAAATTTATTTATTTTTATTGAGGCTGTATTTATGCTGTCCATAGCATATAAACCCGGGTACCCAGGCTTGTTTTCAATGCTGGCCAGTTGTAGTGTTGGTGTTATCTTAACACACAGTAGCTGCTGATAAGTAATTTGATTTTGTTCTACCCTTATTACTACACTAGCCTACTCCTCTTTACATATCATAGGCTTGTACATAGCTGTGTGGTGTATTATCTGGCTACTCTTGGCATGGTTACCTTCCATTGGGTGTCCTGCTGGTGGGCTGTGACATATCACATGCCCCTTTGCAGTGCAGCTTAGTGGGGGTTTCCTAGCCTTATTTTGCACAGATATTTTTTGTAAGTTTTTAGGTCAGGAATTTGTCGTTCCTTTACCGGGTTGAAGGCAGACAGGCTGTCGAACTGCCTCTAGGGGCTCCTTGGAAATTCTGAGTGTAACCTTTTAACCCTTTGGGACTGGGAGGACCTAATTCTACCCACTTAGTGCACTTCTACTAGAAATTATTTCCTGAAAGTTTGTAGATCATATCAGAAATATAAGGCTACCTAATTTCGGGTGCATTCAGATGCAATCAGACTGTAAGCGTGCAAAACCTGCAGGCGCACATGGGCTTTTCTGGCCCCAAAGGCTTATAACCATCACTGGGGAAACTTTGCAAGGAAAGATTGTTGGAACTCTTGTGTTGTATACGCTCACCTTTATCTGATCCTCCTCTGCTTCATTGAGCAGTATACATGAAGTGTCATGACTACGCTAACCTACAGTCCCAATGGCTGCATGACAGATGGCATGCAACTTAATTGGAGCGTATCATATTCAATGGTATAGACTGGATTTATACCATTGAATATGAATGAATCCATATTTGTACGACTCCCAAAGAAGCTAAAACCAACATTGTGTACTGAGTACAGAACACTAAGCCTGATGAGTCATATGTTGAAGATGATCCTGAAAATAATTTTACTGAGAAACAGACAGAAAATTGAAGAACAAATCAGTAACGTACAAAGTGGGTTTATATCTGGAAGAGGTACACGTGAAGGGATTTTCAATATGAGAATGATTTGTGAACGTTATTGTGAAGTGAACCAGGATGTTTATGCCTGCTTTATTGACTATGAGAAGGCCTTCGACCGAGTCAATCATGAACTGTTAATCAAATGTTTACAAGATATTGGTGTCAATGGCAAAGACATTAAACTAATTGTGAACTTATACTGGACACAACGTGCATTTATAAAAATGGAGCAGGGCCTATCGGATGAAGTTATGATTAAACGAGGAGTTCGACAGGGGTGTGTATTGTCACCATGTCTATTTAACCTGTACACAGAGATGATTTTCAGACACATTGAAGATTGCAAGGGAGTGACAATAGGTGGCATGAACATCAACAATCTTAGATATGCCGATGACAGTGTAATACTAGCAGACAGTGAGAAAAACCTACAAGATATAGTGAATAGAATCAATAAAGCTGGAATATTATTCAACATGAAGATGAATGCCAGGAAGACCAAAACAATGGTTATAAGTAAAAAGACAGATAAACCAAATGTCAATATAACCATACATGGCACAAACATAGAACAAGTATCCGAATTCATATATCTCGGACAAAAGATTACAAATGATGGGAGATGTGAGGAAGAAATTAAAAGAAGGATAACAATAGCCCGAACAACATTCTCCAAAATGTATAGAGTGTTAACATCAAGTAAGATATTAATACAAACCAGGAAGCGTATTCTTCAGTGTTATGTGTGGTCTACTCTAATGTATGGGGCAGAGACATGGACAATCTCTAAGAAAATGGACAAACATTTAGCAGCATTTGAGATGTGGACTTATCGAAGGATGATGAAAATATCATGGACAAAGAAGATCACCAACAAAGAAGTTCTCAGAAAAATTAAAAATAAGAAAAGCTTGTTTGCCACTATACAGACAAAGAAACTTATTTATTTTGGCCACATCATTCGTCAGAGTTCAATATACCGTACATTGTTGGAAGGGAAGGTGAATGGCAGCAGAGGGAGAGGGAGACCAAGAACATCATGGTTTACAAATATTTCACAGTGGACAGGCTTGAATTATTCACAGTCTATCAGAACAGCACAACATCGGGACAAGTGGAGAACCATTGCATCCAACCCTCGACTAGAGGATGGAACTGTTGATTGATTGATCACATTTCCAGAGAACTTAATCAATAAAGTAGCAAATGCAAATTAAAGTGTAGCTTTCTAATTGCGTTGCCATAGTTGATAATTATCCCAAACAAAGAGGTAGGAAAACCACACCAACCAGACAAATGAACCTCCATCGAAGACATTGTGTTCATTGGGGTCATCTGCACTCAATTGCTATTTTATTCAATGAATTTGTATAGAGAACTAACATAAAAAATCACAAAGAGTCTTATTTTATGGACCAAATTGGCTAAATGTTGACTCATTAATTTCCTTGGGTATATCTGACACAAAGCAGTGGAAATCAATTTAACCAGTGTGCTTCAGGGTTCACTGCCTTCGAACGAGTAAATGCCAGACTCGATCTATTAAAAAAATGAGCCCATGGAAGCAGTCTGACAGTCCTGCCCCCCCCCCCCCCCTCATTCCCTCCCTTCAAATCAAATTATAACTTATCAAATTGATACTTGTTGATACCTAGCTTGGCGCTCAGCATTAATAGGAATTAGGATAGGGCGGGGACTGGTTAGTTCAGGGTCAGGATAATGTGACTAAGTGGGATATTGGGGCATGGTGTCATTGGCCTGAGTTCCCAGTGGGGAAGCTCTATAAAGTTGACATCAGCGCGCACTATCATACATCGGTACCCATCATGATATGATATGGTATGGACGTAAAACTCCAACAATCAACCAACCAATCAAATCAAATTGGATTTGTCCATTCTTCCAATGTATATGGGACATAACCTTAGAACTGGCAGCTGGATGTTGATCCTTCTATTATTAGCTCCATATCTTCATGAATATTCAAGACATAAAACCACCTATTTGTTTATCAATAATATGCTGGCTTATGGTTATAAACCATGTTTGTTGTACATCATTTCAATTCAAGTAGTCAAAACGAACAGAGCTAGTGATAAAAAATGGCAATCTAATCAGTATATACAAACAACCACAACGTGGCAAGAAGTCACATGGTGCCATTCGGTACATGTGTCCTGATTAGTGGGCACAGGAGAGGGCGATGTCCCCAGTGTTGATGGTTATGACCACGTGACCTCCTGAAACAGAACACCTGCCCCAAATAACGGTGGAGGAGGGGGGGGGGGGCGGATCAGCGTCTTAATTGGCAACCGACTGGCTTGTCCTGCCACTGTGACTCCACTGTGTACAGTACAACCTCTCTAACTGACCACCTCCACAGATCGACCACTCCCATATATCAATCGCTTTATTTGGGTCCCAAACAATCGCCCAGACAATATCATTGTAATGATAACAAAAAACTCCCTAAGCCGGCCACCTCCCTAAATGGTCATTTTGTTAAAAGTCAGTCCTATACTCGGTCGATTTAGAGAGGTTTCATTGTATTCCTAGATTACTTGGCCCTCAGAAAAGACTGCTGCTGTGAACCAGCATGAGAGGCTGCAAATATTTAAGAGCACCTACAACCTCACGACGAGGATCATCAACACAAACCATGGGACAATTTACCTCAGCTGTAAATGTGCCTTTTGATGAGCAGCAGCTGAATGTAGGTTTACCTCAAAGTCAGAGAGTCCATTGCACCTTGGCCAACCATGGACATCTGTGCACCAAAGGGAATTAAATCTATCACGGCGTCATTAATTGCTCCCTTGGCGACCAATCAATGTAGGTTGTTAATACAGATGGGATAAAGTATGTTTTGATTGGGGGAGTGTGCTGGGACAGGATCGGTTAGTTGATCGGAAGGGGAAGTGAAGGGGAACGGGAATGGCACGGGGAAGGGCCCGGGGAAGGGGCTTGAACTTTATTTACCCATTTGTTTTATTTCTTAATGTAACGGATCCACGCCTCACGCCCCTCGCATCATGCAAAGTTATATTGCCGCTGGGTGACGTGGTGTGTGGGGGTGACGAGTGTGTGGGGTGACGTGGTGTGTTGGGTGATGGGGTGTGTGGGGTGAGGAGAGGCGTAGGGACCAGGTGGGCTGCCCTTAGTGGCCCTTGCTGCACTTCAAAGGCCGGCCACCTCGAGCCGCCCGCCAGGTGTGCGTCCGTCGGGTCCTGTTTCACACGAGCCGAGATGTGTCAGCGACAATAAATGCACACAATTGCTGGGAATTGATGAACCTTAAGTGATCAGTCAGCGCGCTGCTGGTGTAGGGTGACGGCGCGCTGATCTATGATCTGATGCAGTGAAGGGTGTGTGTGTGGGGGGGGGGGGGGCGGGCGGGGGGGGGGGTGAAATGGGCTGAAAGTGCAGGTGCGGTATAGTGGGATGATAGGGATGGAGTGTTGGGATGTGGTGAAGTGGTGATATAGGGGTGGAGTGGGCAATAGGGTGGAGTGGTAAGATAGGGGAGGAGTGAGGAATAGGGTGGAGTGGTAAGATAGGGGTGGAGTGTGGAATAAGGTTGAGTGGTAAGATAGGGGTGCAGTGGGGAATAGGGTGGAGTGGTAAGATAGGGCTGGAGTGGGGAATAGGGTGGAGTGGTAAGATAGGGTGGAGTGGGGAATAGGGTGGAGTGGTAAGATAGGGGTGGAGTGGGGAATAGGGTGGAGTGGTAAGATAGGGGTGGATTGTGGAATAAGGTTGAGTGGTAAGATAGGGGTGGAGTGGGGAATAGGGTGGAGTGGTAAGATAGGGGTGGAATGTGGAATAGGGTGGAGTGGTAAGATAGGGGTGGAGTGGGGAATAGGGTGGAGTGGTAAGATAGGGGAGGAGTGGGGAATAGGGTGGAGTGGTAAGATAGGGGTGGAGTGGGGAATAGGGTGGAGTGGTAAGATAGGGGTGGAGTGGGGAATAGGGTGGAGTGGTAATATAGGGGTGGAGTGGGGAATAGGGTGGAGTGGTAAGATAGGGGTGTAGTGGGGAATAGGGTGGAGTGGTAAGATAGGGGAGGAGTGAGGAATAGGGTGGAGTGGTAAGATAGGGGTGGAGTGTGGAATAAGGTTGAGTGGTAAGATAGGGGTGCAGCGGGAATAGGGTGGAGTGGTAAGATAGGGGTGGAGTGCGGAATAGGGTGGAGTGGTAATATAGGGGTGGAGTGGGGAATAGGGTGGAGTGGCAAGATAGGGGTGGAGTGGGGAATAGGGTGGAGTGGTAAGATAGGGGAGGAGTGAGCAATATGGTGGAGTGGTAAGATAGGGGTGGAGTGTGGAATAAGGTTGAGTGGTAAGATAGGGGTGCAGTGGGGAATAGGGTGGAGTGGTAATATAGGGGTGGAGTGGGGAATAGGGTGGAGTGGTAAGATAGGGGTGGAGTGGGGAATATAGTGGAGTGATAAGATAGGGGTGGTTTGAGGGGATGTGGTGCAGTGGTAAGATAGTGGTGGGGTGGGAAATAGGGTGGAATGCTAAGATAGGGGTGCTGTGGGGGAATAGGGTGGAGTGATACGATAGGGAGGCAGTGGGGTGATTCTGATAATCTACCTTAATTTAGTTTGTGGTAACTTTTATTTTAAATGGTTAATGCAGTGGCAGAATGGGTAAGAGTGCAGGCTTTACGTGCAGAACGTCGGGGATAGACCCCTCCAGTTACACAGGAAAGTACCCGACATGACTGGTTCCTGATTCTTCAGACAGATGTCACTAGCTTAACTGGAGGAGTGTAATACATGTAGAGAGCGGTGGTGAAATTCTAGAAAAACAATACATTACAGGTTTCTTTTTAAAAATAGATATATTACAAAGGTAAGAGCTTGAATCCTGATGCGATATTAATATCTGAATATAATCAGGCATTTTATTATTTTCCCAAGCATTCTTGTGTGAAATCATATGCAGTCAGGGAATGTAGCCGACTAGAGTGGTTCCAGATTTTTTCCGCCAGATGTCACTAGCTTAACTGGCGGGGTCTATTGACATCACAGCTGAGTTCAAAACAATTATTCACAACATTGATACTTGTTGCTAGCTAGCCTGTCATATGGGATTACTAGGATATGGCAAGGACTGGTTAGCTCAGTATTAGGATAATATGACTTAGTGGGAAATTGGGTTATGATGCTGGCAGGCTGGTCTCCCACTCGCACTTGGGCAGCACTATAAAGTTGCCTTAAGTGTGCACTGGCACAAGTCGGTACGCGTCGCCAGGACGTAACTGAACCCCCTCCCCCATCTCCCCAACATAAAACACACACACACACACAAAATAACATTGCCTCAGGGAGGTTCATAAACAGCTTAACGTCATAAGATGACCAGGCTGAAGCCTACAGTTCTCTGGAATGCACAGTGAGTTCGTTTACAGTTCAACCCCTCACGGCCACCTCCGCGGTTCAAATCGCTATTGGGCTTCTTTCAATTAATGTGATTGAGTCTCACTAGATTAGACTCGGGAAACAAGGCTCTCCAACACCTATATATGTGTAAATATATATGGGTGTATGTATATGTGCGTGTGTGTATGTGTGCGTATATGAGTGTATACGTGTATATGTGCATATGTACGGGAATATTTGTGTATATGTGTATATATGTGTGTATGTATGCGAATACTGTGTGTATATGTGTGTATGTGCGTGTATGTGTATATATGTGTATATGTATATATGTGCCTTCTTCGTCGCCAAACTTGTCCACGTGACGCGATAGTCAGGCGCATTAGAGACCTACTTCCTGCCGCCATGTTTATACTTACGTCTGTGTGTATGGGTGTGTGGGTGTGTGGGTCCGTGAGTGTGTGGGTGCGTGAGTGTGTGGGGTGAGTGTGGCTTGGCGGGAGGTGGTATAGGAGGAGGTGGGTGTGGGGGCGGAGGTGGATGTGGGGGCGGGGGGGGGAGGAGGTGGTGGAGGAGGGCGGTGGGCGGAGGGTGGAGAAGGGTGGAGAAGGGTGGAGAAGTGGTGGGGGGGGGGGGGTGGAGGGGAACACTTGTCACCTTGATCACGCGCTCGGGGGTTAGATGCCAAACAAGCAGGGTCTCTGTATCATAGATACACACAGGCAACCGCTGTACATACATGCCCTACACGCTGTATACAACACTGCCTCCCCCCTCCTACGCTCAACTCCACCCCACCCTCACATCCCCATCCCCCCATCCGTCAGACGCACCGCTACCGGACGCGGTGGCCGAATCGGTAGAGCGCGGGCCTCGCGTGTGGGGGTTCGGTTCCCGGTCGAGTCAAACTAATGACTTTTAAAATTGATACTTGGCACTTCCTAGCCTGGCGCTCGGCATTAATAGGTTAGGCCAAGGACTGGATAGTTCAGTGTCAACATAATGTGACTGAGTGAGATATCAGGTCATGGTGCTGACGTTCTGGTCTCCCATTGGGGCAGCCACTATAAAATCTCCGTGAATGTGCACTGTCACAAGTAGATACCCGTCCTGATATGACCTCAAATAACCAACCAACCCGTCCTAATATGACCTTAGATGTTGCCAAGATTTAAACCTCCACCAACGAACCAACAAACCAACCCGTCCTGATATGACCTTTGATGTTGCCAAGACGTAAACCTCCACCAACAACCAACTAACCAACACGTCCTGATATGACCTTGGATCTTGCCAAGATGTAAACCTCCAACCAACCAACCTGTCCTGATATGACCTTAGATATTGCCAGGACATAAACCTCCAACCAACCCGTCCTGATATGACCTTAGATATTGCCAGGACGTAAACCTCCAACAACCAAGCAACCAACCAAGCAACCCGTCCTGATAATGGTGATATGACCTTAGATGTTGCCAAGACATACACCTCCAACCAACAAACCCGTCCTGATATGACCTTACATGTTGCCAAGACGTTTAAGCTCCAACAAACAACTAACCAACCCATCCTGATATGACCTTAGATATTGCCAGGACGTAAACCTCCAACAACCAATCAACCAACCAAGCAACCTGGCCTGATATGACCTTAGATGCTGCCAGGACGTAGATCTCCAACCAACCAACCAACCAACACGTCCTGATATGACCTTAGATGTTGCCAGGACGTAAACCTCCAACCAACCAACCAACCAACCCGCCCTGATATGACCTTAGATATTGCCAGGACGTAAGCCTCCAACAACCACGCAACCAAACAACCAAGACGTCCTGATATGACCTTAGATGTTGCCTGGACGCAAACCTTCAACAATCAACCCCTCAGCCCTTCGCTCACTCCTCATCTCCACATGCCACTGCTCCTTATCGCTGATTGTTGTGCCCCCAGGTACAGACTTGTGGACCGGCGGGGTGCCTCGCCGATACTGATAGGCTACCTGTGACGTCCGGGTGCTGGGGCTCGGCTCTCATCTCGCAGTCCTCCAGCTTCCCGCCGTCCTCCGCCTCTCGAGTTTCCTGCCACACCTGGGGTGCTGATAGGCACGGCCAGGTGAGTGCAATCCCCCCCCCCCCTCCCATACACACCCTCCCCCACCGCCGCCCCCCCCCACACACACGCGCCCGGAAAGTGGTATCTCTCCTGCATCCCCCGCCGTTCCCACCTCCTCCTTCTCCCCCCTTCTTCCGCTCCCCACTTCCCCACCTACCCTCCTTCTCCCCATTCCCCATTCTCCACCCACCCCATTTCTCCTCATTCCCTACAGAACCCCTCTCTCCAGTTTGCACCCAACCCCTGTCCCCATTCCCCACCCAGCCCACGTCCCCATCCCCCACCCAGCCCACGTCCCCATCCCCCACCCACTCCCCACCCACTCCCCACCCACTCCACTTCTTCCCCTTCCCGAACCACCCCTTTCTCCACCCTCCCCATTCTCCCCATTCCTCATCCACCCCATTATCCACATTCCTCACCAACCGCTCTCCGCCTTACCCACCCTACCAACCACTCTCACCCCCCCCCAAACCCCTCTCACCCCCCCAACCCCTGTCACCCCCTTTTCCCCCCACCTAAACCATCTCTCCATTCCCCACCCCCATTCCCCATCCACCCCATTATTCCCATTCCCCACCCTGCCCATTCTCCCCATTCCCCACCCTGCCCATTCTCCACCCTTCCCACCCACCCCCTCTCCACCCTTCCCACCCACCCCCTTCTCGACCATCCCCATCCCCCCCTTCTCCCCTCCCACCCTCCCAAATTCCCCATTCCACCACCTTCCTCCCCTCTCCCCCTTTCCCCCTGCCGACAGCCCCCGGCGCTGAGGCCCCCTGCGGTCGGTGCGGGTATACACTTGCGGCCGTCGGTGCCCCTTCTCCCCAGCTCGTCTCGCCGTCACCCCCTCCCAGCGCCGAGCAAATCGAGTTTCGCCCCGCGCGCCGCCCGCCGGACGGTACCCCGCTGGTCGCTAAGCGGCGCCCAATTTGTTGAGTAAATAACTTTGGGATAGCTTCAGCTAAAAATTGAATACGGTTGATTTAGGACGCATAGCCGAACCTGAGTGCGGTGTGCGGTGTGTGAGGTGTGTGAGGTGTGTGAGGTGTGTGAGGTGTGTGAGGTGTGTGAGGTGTGTGAGGTGTGTGAATGGGGGTGGGGGGTGGGGGTATGGTGGGATATGGTGGGGGGATGGGGGGACGCCCGTCGCGCTGGTCGCTTAGCGCCTTCGTAGTGCTTGCGACTGACACGAAAAATATACCCACATTTATACACATGAACAGGTGTGTACACCTATGTTCACGTATGTACACGTATGTACACGTATGTACACGTATGTACACATATGTACACGTATGTACACGTATGTACACGGATGTACACTTATGTACACGTATGTACACGTATGTACACGTATGTACACGTATGTACACGTATGTACACGTATGTACACGTATGTACACGTATGTACACGTATGTACACGTATGTACACGTATGTACACGTATGTACACGTATGTACACGTATGTACACGTATGTACACGTATGTACACGTGTGTACACGTGTGAACACACGTGTACACATGTGTATGTATGTACATGTATGTACACGTATGTACACGTATGTACACATATGTACACATATGTACACGTATGTACATAAGTGTACACGTGTGTACACATATGTGCACAGATGCACACATGTGTATACATGCACACATGTGCATATATGTATATACACACATCTGCTTATATATACATATGTGTATATACAGTCATATATACACATATACAAACATATATACATGCATACACACATAATCACACATATACATAGTATATATACACACATGAAGGAGATATACACACATGTACACACATGTAAACATATATGCATATACACAGAGATACACACACATGTATACACATGCTCACACACATACTGACAAGTACATCCATGCATATACACATATATGCACTTATATGCACACATATGCACTTATAAGCACACACATGCACTTGTCTGCATATGCATGCATATGTGTTCATACATGTGCATACATGTGCACCCACACGCGCACACACCCGCACACACGCGCACACACCTGCACACACGCGCACACATCTGCACACACCTGCACACACGCGCCCACACTTGCACACACGCGCGCACACCCGCACACACGCGCGCACATCTGCACACACGCGCACACACCAGCACACAAGCGCACATCCACGCTCTCACGTGAACACACGTCCACCCACGTGCACACACGTTAACATTGGTGGTCAGAGTGACGGTTTAGAGAGCGGCGCGCCACCCAAATTGTCAGAGTGGTGGCGCCACCGTCTATTCTTATTGCTGATCCGCAGCAAATTGAGATTGACTATAATAAGAAATACATAAATATATATCTATAATTATTAGATACAACGGAAATAGCTCTGCCCATTTAATAGATTATATAATACATATATTGTCAGCAATTTCCGGTATTCTTAGGCCTGGTGAGACCTGACCAAAACTTCTCCGAATCAATGGCTTCTGTCAATATTCAATCGAAGGGGCAAACAATATGGTGACATGTGAGTATGACAATGATTTGACAATGGCAAAGATTTGACAATGACAATGATTTGACAATGGCAATGATTTGACAATGGCAATTATTTGACAATGGCAATGATTTGACAATGGCAATGATTTGACAATGGCATGATTTGACAATGGCAATTCTTTGACAATGGCAATCATTTGACAATGGCAATCATTTGACAATGGCAATCATTTGACAATGGCAATCATTTGACAATGGCAATCATTTGACAATGGCAATCATTTGACAATGGCAAAGATTGTATTTTTGCTCTGTCGACCGCTCACAGTGTATGAGAGCAACAATATAACAACATAGAATGTAAATCAAATAGTGACTCAAAGTGTACTACATAGTTATGTACATCTATTGGATTTGATTTGGTTGGGGTTTATGTATCACCGAACCTATCAGAGATAGTATATATTATGAATAGAATTATCACCGTATAGGACCCAGCCTCCCACACGGGAAGCGTGTGTTAATAATAATAGACTAATTGTCATCTGGAAGTAGTTGTTGATAGACTAATTATCGGCATATACCACCGAAATTCCCACCCAGAAGAGTAATGTTAATACTATTATAATAGATCTAATAAATTATCATCATATACCACCAAACCTATATCATATACCATGGTTGCCGGAAACAAGCTGAACTCTCTTCCCGAATTCACCTATACCTCGGAAGCACTATAGCAAGTGATGGTTGCATTGATGCTGAAATACAGGCTAGCACATCTTTCGGCCCACTATGCCAGAGACTCTGGAACAACCACCATGTGTCCATGCAGGTTAAAGGCAAGATCTACCATGCAATCATGCTATCTACCCTACTATATGGAGCCGAGGCCTGGACAGTGTACAGACGACAAGTGAAAACCTGCATGCCTTCATGATGTCACATCTGCGTTCAATCATGAGGATAACCTGGAAGGAGAACATGACAAATAAGGAAATACTCGAACGGACGGGGCTGCCTTCTATGGAAGATCTTCTGATCAAAAGGAATCTCTGGTGGACTGGACACCTCATGAGGATATCATCAGACAGACTAACAAGCAGATCCTCTATTCTCAACTGTCTTCTGGTTACAGAAAGAGAGGGCACCCTCATCTCCGGTTCAAGGATACCATCAAGAGAAACCTGTACCTGAGAGACATTAAGACCGACTGATGGACATCACTCTCACAGCAGAGAGCTAAATGGAGAGTGGCAGTCAAGTAATGAAAGCAGTGTTTTGTCACATTGCGACCAATGGCATGATGATGATAATGACCACCAAACCTGCCGCACACTAAGTTTGCTTTAATGGACAATTACGATACACTATGGAAGTTCCCACACAGGAACTGGATGCACTACTACTAAGCCATCATGCCATATGTGAATTTAATATACAGTAAAACCTCTCATGGGACCGACATTAATTTAGGGGGATGGTCGGTTTAAAAATGTTTTTTGTTATCGTTACCATGGGTGACGGGGTTGGGACCCAAATAAAGCGATCGATATAGGGGAGTGGTCGATCTGTGGAGGTGGTCGGTTAGAGCTTTGACTTGTGAATGCGGCTGTCAGGTTGTTGACAGGTACAAAGAAATTTGATCACATCAGTCCTGTGCTGAAATCATTACACTGGCTCCCTGTGGAGAAGAGAATTGATTTCAAGGTGCTGCTTCTTGTATATCGTGCCTTGCATGATCAGGCTCCAGAATATATGAGACATATGCTCCAGGAGAGAACACATGTTTGAACACTGCGCTCCACACTCTCCAGCCAGTTAGCAGTTCCTCAGGGCAGACTCAAAGGCTTTGAGGATCATGCTTTTACTATTGCTGCCCCGAGACTGTGGAATGCTCTGCCAGGATATATCACAGATTGTAAATCTATTGGTGCCTTTAAAAAAGGTCTTGGACACATTTGTTTAAATCTGCTTTTAACTAGGTGAAATTAATTTTTCCTGTATATTTGTTTGTTATGTAAAGTGGCTGAGAACGGCTTGCTGGATCGGAAGCTATATAAATGTTTTATTATTATTAATATTATTATTATGCCAACTGGGATAGCGACTACATACAGTGTTTTTCTAATGGCTATATCAAAGGGACGCAAGCTGCAGTGTTATCGCCATATTTCCTGTTCATCAGGTCTGGCAAAAACCATCTCGCAAGGCACAGTGAAAATGGAAGACAACATCAGGGGAAATTGGGCCATGAGTTGAACGTCCATGTCTTGTTTTGGTAGATCGCGGATACGAACCCACGGGTTCGAACCCTGGTCGAATCAAATCGATGACTTAACAATTGTACAATTGTGAATTGCTAACCAGGTGCTCGGCATTATTAGGATAGGACAAGGACTGGTTTGGCTCAGTGTCAGGATAATATGACTGAGTGGGATATCAGGTCATGGGGCTTGTGGCCTGGTCTCCCAGTGGGGCAGCACTATAAAATCGCCATTATAAAGGACTATAAAGTCGCCACTATTAAGCACTATAAAGCCGCCACTATTAAGCACTATAAAGTCGCCACTATTAAGTACTATAAAGTCGCCACTATAAACCAATATAAAGTCGCAACTGGGTATCCGTCCTGCTATGGCCTTATATGTTGCCAGGACGTAAAACCCCAACAACCAACCAACCGAGCCAGCGGCCTGGGGGGCCTAGTGAAGTAGCAGTATAAAATCACTCATGAGTGCACACAGTCAGTTGCTTGCTGTCCAGACCTCATCTAGTCCACACCTCTTATATCGTCTCCCCACTTCCGGATTCCTCCTTGAATATGTCTGAGAAGAGTTCCAGTAGGGGGAGCTGGCCAGCATTTCACCTTCTACCTCTTACTTTGTCCGTGTCTCTGGCTCGCCGACCAGACGGGATGGCCGAATGAGTTCGAGCGGTCCGTTTCCCCGTGTTGGTAGATCGTGGGGTCGTGGGTTCGAACCCTGGTCGAGTCAAACCATTGACTTAAAGATTTATACTTGTTGCTTCCTAGCCTGGCGCTTGGCATTATTAGGATATGGCAAGGACTGGTTGGCTCAGTCTGAGGATAATGTGACTGAGTAGGCTATCAGGTCATGGTGCTGGTGGCCTGGTCTTCCAGTGGGGCAGCCCTATAAAGTCATCATGAGTGCGCACTGTCACAAGTCGGTACCCGTCCTGATATGACCTTAGATGTTGCTAGGACGTTAAACAACAACAAACAACAACCTGGCTCGCCGACTGGTCACCAGAGGGCAAGGAGGCGCGTCCCTTTGACTCAACTGTCCTCACTTCCCTTTCCTCTATACGAGTAGGGTCACTCTCCTGAAAACTGGTCAGCATGGGATGGGATTTTAAAAGATCAATAAAAAAACGTCCTACTTATTTTTATCCTTATACTTTTCATATTCATGTTCAGATTTGATGTAAGAAATAAAGTAAATAACATAAACCGCATGCAACTTTGGTCTTTTTAGCTATGAAGTCTTTTTGTACCAAAAAAAAACATTTTACAGTCAGCCATTTGTAACATGACATATGAGACATGTTTGGATCCTTACTAACATCTTGTATTGCATTGATATATCAAACAAAACAGTTCCAAAATCAAAAGGAAGTATTTATTAACATGTACGCATGCTCACATTTAAAACAAAATTATTTGATGTCTTCAGAAATAACATTATGTATTTCTGTCACATATGTAACCAGTTGTGTCTGGATGCCACACAAATATTGTGCACTAATTATTCAGGGATAAAGCATGGCTAGGAATTACTTTTTTTTGTTATCAATATAAGCACTACATATTTCTGTATATTATGCCATGATTAATATGCTTCTCTTAATGAAATTATTTAATTCTGCTTAGATTTTTATTAAGCGGACTGTGTGGTGTCCTAAGCATGTGCTACGTCTGAGCAACACATGTTATCCTGCCCTATGACATAACTTAATCATGGACTACACCTTCATTTCTTATCTCATCAATTTATATGTTACAGACTTTGAAAGGGGAGATTTCCAGCTTTCATGTGCAACCAAAAAAGGTTAAACATTAAAATATTAGATTTTACCTGGCCATTTTCAGGAGAGTGACCCAATACTACCCATTCTTTTTTCTCTGTTCCCGGGCTTACTCCTTTCCCTGATCAAGGGATTTATTTACTTGGGTGCGGCCCTTTTCCTTTTCCCGCTGACCAGCTGCTGACTCGCTTTCCACCTTCTTGCTGCAGATCCGATCTCTCCCCCCCCCCCTTCCTGCTAACCCATCGGCGACTGGACACGAGTGCTCTGCCAAAATCGGACCGGCTTCAACGACTTGTCGTTTTCATTTTTAAGAACTCACCGCTTCAAACAACCATTCCCCCAGACACTTCATCCAACTGACCAATTTATCGGTGTCGCTATATTGCTGTAGGTGTGCACCCTGTAACCATCAAGGTCATGGTGCTGTCACACTACGACGTTTCGCCCCAACGTGCTTCGACGTGTTGCCTTTTTGGTCGAAACGTCGGGACACGTCGGGACACGTTAATGGCTCGTTAACGGCGCGTTAACGGCACGTCGGTACACATCAGTACACATCGGTACACGTTGAGTGATAGCAATGTGCTTACCGACACGTCGGCGCCCGTTGGCGGCCGTCGGCGCACGTCGATCGTTTTGTGCTTGCACGAAACTTTCGACGCGGACCAACGTGCTCGGAGGGGTTGGAGCGCGCATTACGGACGCATTACGAACACGTCGACACCCATTGCCAGCGTGCCGGCGGAACGCTGGCAGATCGTTGATCAACGTCGGTTAACGTTGGAATTTTTTTCACCAAACTGCGACCATTCTGTCGGCGCGTCTGCAACATCCCATCGACGGGTAGTGGGCACGCCATTGGCATTGCTCCAGTGTTTCTCGGCACGTTGGATGTGTTGCCGGTGCGCCTGGACGTGTTGGCGGCGGGTGTGGACGTGTTGGCGGCGGGTGTGGACGCACTGCCGGCAGGTGTGGATGCACTGCCAGTGCGTGCTGACGTGTTGGTGACGGGTATGTATGCATTGACACGCTACTAACATGATACCAATGCGCTGCCTACATGCCATCAACACGCCACCATGACGCCACCAACACGCCACCAACACGCTACCAACACGCTACCAACATGCTACCAAAACGTCAATGACACGCTACTAACACACCAATAACACGCCACCAACACACCACTAACATGGTGCACCCCGTCAAACTTTCTCCCACAATGCTGAAAAGTTTGGACGTGTGTCTAGTCCTAGCAAATATCTTGCTCCTTGGCGGCGCGCCGGGGGAAACGTCGTAGTGTGACAGCACCATAACACACACCCCCAAAGCCCTGTCAGAAGTGGGTACCCGTCCTAATATGACCTTAGATCTTGCCAGTATCTAAAACCTAACAATAAACCAAATATGACCTCAAGTGTAAAACCCCAATAACAACTAACCAATCTCTCTACCAGGAAGCTGATCCGTCACAGCCGTTTCCGTTGCAGTTTCAGCCTTCCTAAAAAGAACGCCTGGGACTTAAAAGTGAAATCGCTGAATGTGCCAGGGAATGTGAGCGCGGTGACCGTGACTTCCTTCTGGTAAAATTGACACACGAATATCACCGGAGGTATGTGAATCGAACTGAATGGGGTTGCAGACTAGGTGGTTGCACTCTGATGTGTCCTATTGGTGCACCGGACGCGGTGGCCGAATTGGTAGAGTGCAGGCTTCCAGTGCGGGAGATTGGGGTTCCATTCCATGTCGAGTCAAAACTATGACTTATTACATTGAAACTTGTCACTTCCTATCAATAGGATAGGACAAGGACTGGTTAGCACATTATCAGGATAATATGACTGTGTGGGATATCGGGTCATGGTTTTGGCGGCAAGGTCTCACAGTGGGGCAGCACTATAAAAGTCGCCGTGATTGCGCATTGTCACAAATCGGTACCCGTCCTGATATGACCTTAGATGGTACCATGATGTAAAACTCCAACAAACAAACCAACACACAAACCTATGGTGCACTACGTATCGGGTGGGGTGGGGTGGAGAGAGGAGGTCCAGCAATAACGATGCAACTGTGATACAAATTGTGCGTCAATTGTGTGCAAATGGGGCAAGCAGTGAGCCGATTATTAATATTATAATGTGGCACTGACACAAGCATGACTTGCTCAAAAAGTCTTCTTGACGGAAAAACGAGGGGGATGGGTGATTTCAAGCCAATGCTTCAGTGAACATCATTATTTACAATCCTTATCGTATTGGGTTATTTATCACATGTCATGATCTTATCAACAACTGTTTCTCATTTATTACCAAATGCATCTTGGTATGTACAGTTGGTTTTATTTGCTTCCCGCCTTAATGTAATTCGGTATACATAATGGTGATTACACAAGCGTATGCTCCTTAGATATTGCCCATTAGAAAAAACGGGCGTATAATATAGTCGCTGACAAAATCTTTTAGATGTTGAATAAAGTATATTTTGTTCAAAAGAATATTTTTAACCCGAATCAAATTGTGCGTCTCCGCGCGTCTCTGCGTGTCTCCGTGTCTCCGTGTGTATCTGCGCGTATCCTTGTGTCTCCGTGTGTCTCTCTGTGTCTCTCTGTGTCTCCGTGTGTCTCCGTGTGTCTCTGTGCATCTCCATTTGTCTCTGTGTGTATCCGTGTATCTCCATGTGTCTCCGTGTGTCTCTGTGCATCTCCATGTGTCTCCGTGTGTCTCCTTGTGTCTCCATGTATCTCTGCGCATCTTCGTGTGTGTACGTGTGTCTCCGTGTGTCTCCTTGTGTCTCTGCGCATCTCCGTGTGTCTCCGTGTGTCGCCCTGTGTCTCCGTGTGTCTCCGTGTGTCTCTGCGCATCTCCGTGTGCATCAGTGTGTCTCCGTATGTCTCCGTGTGCATCCGTGTGTCTCCGTGTGTCTCCGTGTGCATCAGTGTGTCTCCGTGTCTCTCCGTCTCCGTGTCTCTCCGGGTGTCTCCGTGTGTATTTGTGCGTCTTCGTGCACATATCCACACATCTCCACATATCTCCACCTCATCTCCACCTCATCTCCACACATATCCACACATCTCCACACCATCTCCACCTCATCTCCACCTCATCTTCACCTCATCTCCACCTCATCTCCACGTCATTTCCACCTCATCTCCACCTCATCTCCACCTCATCTCCACCTCATCTCCACCATCCCATCTCCACCTCACACTCCACACATCTACACGCATAACACACATCACTACACACATATCACACATCTCTCCACACATCTCCACACATCTCCACCCATCTACCCACATATACACACTAGTTCACGCATATACACACATATACACACATATACACACATATACACACAACTACATGCATCTACACACATCTACCCACATCTACACATATCTCCACACATATCCACACATCTCCGCACATCTCTGTATATCTCTGTACATATCTGCACATCTCTGCACATCTCTGCACATCTCCACCCATCTCCACACATATACATATGTATCCACACATACCAACACATATCCACACATATCCACACATATCCACACATATCCACACATATCCACTCATATCCACTCATATCCGCACTTCACATTTCCAGACGAATTATCGGCTTCATAATGAGGGAGTCTGCGGCATGTTATAACGGTCATTGCTGATTCGCTAACACTATTGTAATAGTAAGTAGTACCTCGAGTCTACCGCGTCCTATCTGTCTTTTACACCCGAAACTACATGTCTCATAAGTTATATCAAAGTCTACACAGTATGAGAATATATTCGACTATAAACAACCAAACATATATAAATTCGAGTGCGCGAGTGACAGTATTCGAGGCACTGGGGAGGTGGGGGTGGTGGCGCCACCTGTCCCACCATGAAGAGGGGTCACCTATAAAGTTGTACACAACATCCGGGTGGCCAATAGGGAATATTCCCTTACGCGCCTTTATACTTGCATGGTATTTTTATAGCATCACATTCGTACTGTCTCTCTGACTCGTGATATCATATATACATATATTATTAATATATTATAATTAATTTTACCCTACGGTAAACAGCCTCTAGCTAGCTTCAGGCTAGGGAGAAGGAAGCACGTGAGGTACCAGCAATTAGCATACACAACGCACGAGTGGATAACGTGTTGTTGTGGAGGACTGGACAAATTTAATCTACAAACACGCTAAAACGCAGTAAGTAGAATAAAAACTGTGGTTAGCTTAATTATGATGCATTAGAGCATCATTATGGAAAGTTTAGACTTTCGTTGGTCCATTTTGGACGAGTTATATGGTTATATAAAAAACCAAGGATAGAACGCTCTAGAGTCCTTCTCGAAGGAACCAAACCGGTCATTAGCGGTTCTGTCAACACCCCTGTCACCGTGTGACTTTGGGTAGAGATGCGGGTTTCGTCCTATCTCAAATGGAAATTCTCTCGTACTCTAATAGAGAGTTATGTATGGAGATGCTCCTGGGTTTCTTTTATAGACTCCCCTAGACAAACTTTTTCAGGCGTTTTCTCCGAGTTTCGTAGCATTTTCTCCAACTTGTTGACGTAGTAGTCACAGGTGGGAGAAGTGTGCGGAACAGAGGGATGGGCGGGCCGATACACTGGTCCCGACCCCGCGTATAGATTTGGGCTTGACCCACAATCCACGCACAAATTTAGCTTATTACGCCTGTGTTATAACGGTATAAACACGTTCTCTAACACCATTAGATGTACAATGAAGTTCGAAATAACTGAATTGTGACATACATATATACCGAGACTGACAAAAATTCTTTGTTTACAGTTCTCGATGGCCACGAAGCGGAGTAAGCGCGGTGCACCGGCAGCCGAGGGGCGTGTCCCGAGTGGGACTACGACTCTTCACCTGTGTTGTCGGCAGTGCCTGCGACACAGCCCGGGCAGCATATACTCTCCGAGTTGGATGAGGATCCTGATGTGGCAGCAACCTCCAATTGGGAGGCTCGCTTTGCGTTGATGGAAAGTCATATTATGGCTTTGAAACCGCCGCAGTCGTTGAAACGGCTTAGACCGAGTGTTCAAGAAGAAGCAGAGTTTGAGGATGACTCGGACACTGACTCGGTGTTGGAGCTGAGGGCTCCTTCTCCTTCTCCTAAACGGAGGAAGAAGAAGAAACATGTGGTTTCTTCTGGTGATGAATTCACCAGGGAGCGTAGCAAGACTGGGTTTCGCAAAAAGCGAAAGATCAAGTCCAAGAGGAAGAAGAAGAAAAGGGTTTATTCTTCTTCTTCTGATTCGTCCAAAGATTCCACTTCTACGGAATCGGATTCGGACACGGTATATGAAGGTGTCTTTGCTGACATTGGTACTAAAGGGCTAAGAAGGTGGAGAAGCCAAAGGCTAAGCGAGTTAAAACTACTACGCTTATGCGTGAGACTGTGAATGGTCATTTCCGCACGTTTAAACCGGCGGAGGTTATCTCCAAGTTAGGAGAGGAGTTAACAGGTATTAAAGGTGTTCCTAATTCTGTTATTAAAGAGATGGATCGGGATGTCAACATGACGGACGATCGTAAGAAGTTTGAGGGTGTGTTGCACACTGTGCATAAAGCTGTGCTTGGTACCCTAACGGCTATTATCCCTGTGGCAAACAGAATGCAAAGTGAAAATAAGTTTACATCTTTGGCTAAAACTATGGATAAGGCCATTGCGATGTTAGCAGCGGCAGGAAATTACTTGTCGTATCGGAGATATGAGAATGTCTTCAAGTCGGTTTGCACAGATGCGGGCAAGGAAGTAGCTCGCTCTAAAAAGGTTACGGATAATGATGGGAAGGAGTTTACGCTCTTTCTTGCGCCAGAGCCCATTAAAGGTAAACCTTTGGATAACACCAAAATGTTTGGTGGTCAACTACAATACCTCTTTAAAGAGGTAGAAACTGCAGCCAAGAGTGGCAGAAACATGGATGGTAAGAGGCAGGAACCTCCTCGTTTTAAAAAGTCACGAGGGGATTTTCGTCCAAGACGGTTCACCAGAGGAACCAGAGCGGGTTCAAACTTGGGTCAAGTCTTTCGGGGCCGGGGTGCGCGCCCAGGCTACACCGACAACACCATACGGCCATTAGGTCGAGGGTTCAGCTCATCGAGACCCTTCCCCAGGGGAGGGTCCAAGTAGAGGTGCAAACACAGACTTTGCAAGTCCTTGCAGCCTCGAAAAACACACAAACTGTAAGCAACTTTGTGGCTGGTAATATTAAGAATCATATTTCTGAGTGGCACGAAATTACTAGTGACCAAGAAATTTTACAAATAGTTAGAGGTGTTCACATTCCATTAACACAAACTCCCGTACAAGGCAGGGTACCTTTTCCATATATTATTGAACCGGGTGAACGAGAGGCACTAACTAAACAGGTACAAAAATTCTTTGACAAAGGAATTATACAAAAAGTGAGACACTGTTCAGGGGAGTTTATTTCAAACATCTTTTCGAGACCAAAGCCTAATGGCGAAGTTCGAATGATCCTGGATTTAACAATCTTTAATAAAATGGTTGAATATCGACATTTTAAAATGTTCTCGCTAGATACAGCACGAGATCTGGTTACACCAGATGCGTGGATGGCTAGTGTTGATTTACAGGATGCTTATTACACGCTTCCCATAATGAAACAATATCGGAAATTTCTCCGGTTTCTTTGGAATAACCAACTCTATGAGTTTACCTGCATGCCTAATGGCTTAGCTTGTGCTCCTCGTTTATTCACTAAACTGCTTAAACCTGTTTTCTCGGTAATGGCGAGGAAAGGTCACATAATGTTTCCATATATAGATGATTCCTTTATTATAGCATCTACACAAATTGGTTGTGAGAATGCAGTTAGGGATTTATGTGCATTACTCACTAAATTGGGGTTTTATGTACATCCACAAAAGTCAGTGTTTAAACCAACAAAACAACTTAAGTGTTTAGGGTTTATTCTGGATACACAGTCTCTTACAGTGTCAATAACAGAACAAAAACTCGTTAAGTTTATGACTACAGCGACTCAGCTGATTAGGTTAACAAAACCTAAAATTAGACAGGTTGCAGTCCTTATTGGGATAATGATATCGTATGCACCCGCTATTCTATACGGGAAGGCTCATATTAAACCTCTAGAGATAGATAAGAATTTAGCGTTAACACGAACTAAAGGGAATTTTGAGCGGAATATGGTTATTTCGCAAGAAGGACTACAGGATATTGGGTGGTGGATGAGACATATAACAAGTTCACCAAATCCAATCCGCATGGCGGAACCTAACATAGTAATTACTACTGATGCTTCGTTAGAAGGTTGGGGAGCTCATAGAGATGGGGTCACAACTGGAGGTAGATGGCTTGATGATGAAAAATCAGACCATATTAATGCACTAGAGTTACGTGCTATTTATCTAGGTTTATGTAGCTTAGTAAAGGTAAATAAATCACAAGTTAGAATACTAACTGATAATACTACTGCCATGGCATACATTCGTAACATGGGTGGAACTAAATCAAAGTTTTGCAATCAGTTGTCTAAACTGATTTGGAACTGGGCACAGGCTCAACAAGTCTGGCTGACGGTAGCGCATATTCCAGGGTCACAAAATACACTTGCAGACCATAAAAGTAGGAAATTCCATGACCATTTAGAATGGTCTCTCTCGACACATTTGTTTAACTTTGTTTGTGACAAATGGGGTACACCTGAAGTTGACTTGTTTGCATCACGAAATAATAACAAGTTACCCTGTTATGTTTCTTGGCATCCGGAACCGGATGCTTGGAAAGTGGACGCATTTGCGTTTATCTGGGAAAATAATTACTTTTATATTTTCCCACCGTTTAGCATTATCAGCCGAGTGGTGAGAAAAATCGGCTTGGAAAGGACACATGCAATACTGGTCGTGCCCGATTGGGACACGCAACCTTGGCTGCCAGTAGCTTTACAACTGGCAAAAGAACATATACGATTCCCAAGAAAACTCGGGAATCTGACGCACCACGGACCGCTGCAGGTTCACGGCGACGTGTCAACGACGCCCCTATTGGCATTCCTTTTCTAAGGAACCAGTTGAGGCAATTTGGTTTGGACAAAATAACTGAGAACAGGATTGTATCTGATGCCTGGAGGCCAGGAACTGTTAAAAATGTACACAACTTATTTAAAGAAATGGGGTGTACATTGTTTGTTAATGAAGGTCAAGCCAACAAATCCAACGATTTCACAAGTAGCTCGTTTTCTTCGCTCTCTAGAGGATGAAGGATTATCCTTTGGGTCGATCAATGCGGCAAGATGTGCGTTATCAATTATACTACCTAGAATTGATGGCGAGACAGTTGGAAAACATTATGTCCTTGGTTATCTACTTCGGTCGATTTATCAAAGGAATCCTCCAAAGCCAAAGTATAGTCGGTTTTGGGATGTTTCTATAGTATTTAAGTTGTTTCAGGCGTGGCCTCACAACTCGTGGTTAGATATAAAACAATTAGGTTTTAAGGTCGCGGTTCGGTTATTATTAGTAACCGGACATAGAGGACAGACGATTGTTGCGTTATCCTTAACAGGATTAGAAATAGACAAGAAACAAGCTACGTTTGATTTAGCACGGTTGCTCAAATCGAACACGTTAGGTGACCCTTTATCTACGGTTCACTTAGACTGTTTTCCGAATGATCGGAAATTGTGTGTTGTGTCGGCCATAAGGGCGTATATATCCAAGACAAGGGATTTACGTGCGTCACAACAACTCTTGGTGAGCTTTATAAAGCCACATAAGGCAATTTCACGAGACACTCTTGCCAGATGGACAATTACGGTGTTGAAATTGGCCGGAGTGGATACGAGCAAATACTCTTCCCACTCAACTAGGGGTGCCATGGTTTCCAAGGCACGTGTGCTTGGTATTTCTGTGAAAAGGATACTAGCACATGCAGGTTGGAAGACGGCGAAGTCGTTTGCAAAACATTATAACAAGCGATTAGAAAAGCCTACCGGCATTGCAAGTCGCCTGCTCAAAAACTGATAAGAATAGGTGAGAAAAAATTTAGAAGATGATATAAGAAAGATGATATTAAGGATAAAAATGAATTACGTAAAGGTCTCCCTAGCCTGAAGCTAGCTAGAGGCTGTTTACCGAGGTAAAATAGTATAGTTATACGAATCTTACCTGGGTATAGATGATGGATAACTGTTGTTTTACCGAGGTATAAGCCTCGGATAGATGTGGGCTAGGGCCCTCCCGCCACACCCTACCACATCTATTCCGTTGGCGTACCTTGTCGGTAAAATATAGTATCCATTGTCTTGAAAGGTCATTTTTATCCTCAATATGTAGGTTAAAATTGCTGGTACCCTCACGTGCTTCCTTCTCCCTAGCCCACATCTATCCGAGGCTTATACCTCGGTAAAACAACAGTTATCCATCATCTATACCCAGGTAATGATTCGTAATAACTATACTATATATATATATACATATATATACACACTCATAATATATATATATATATATTATATATAATAATATTATATAAAATAACATTATATATAATATATAGGGATCGGAGAAGAAGTCGTTCAAGGTGGTATGAGTGTCGGACCATAGTAAGCGCGCATGCCATTTGCCGTTTTTCTGTACCTAGTGGCGCGCGCTGAGCCGGCCGCTGATATATATTCAATGTTCTGTGCCAGCTCACACCATACTTCCACCGATTGAAAAATCTTGCCAGAGTGTTTACATAAAATACCTCAGACCAATTTGTATTGTCTTTGTCTCTTCGTAGAACTGCTTATATATATAATAATATATATATATATATATATATATATCTATATATATACATTATATATATAATTACATATACATGTATATATGTATATATATATATATATATAATATATACACACACACAAATAATCATAGCTGGGTGGTAGTAGTAAGCAAAATGGGTGGGTGGGCAAATTTGCGCGAATTGGACTACCACACCAGCTAACCACATGTACACCTATATTCCATCCACCCTATCCACCATATCTCACTCCCGCCCCCATCCCACTGCACCACCAATAAGAACCCCCCCCCCCCCCCCCTGTCCCCCCCCCCCCCCTCCTCCCATAGCGCCGAGCCCCGACAAATATCTACCACTGCCCCCCCCCCCCCCCACCAGCAGCGCAGTGACCGAATCGGTAGAGCGCAAGCCTCGTGTGCGGAAGGTCGGGAGATAGGTTTCCGGTCGAGTCAAACCAATGAATTGACGCTTGTCCCTTCCTAGCCTGGCGGTCAGCATCAATAGGATATGGCAAGGACTGGTTTGCTCAGTGTCGGGATAATGTCACTAAGTGAGATATCAGTTTATGGTGCCAGCAGCCTGATTTCCTAGTCTGGCAACACTATACAGTCACCATGAGTTTGCACTGTCACAAGTCGGTACCTAGCCTGATATCGCCTTAGATATTGCCAGGACGTAAAACTCCAACAACCAACCAACCAATCAGCCCGTCCTGATATGACCATATATTTTGCCAGGGCATAAAACTCCCAACGACCAACCAACCAACCAACCCTCTCCCCTAACCCCCCCCCCCCCCCCCCCCTAATATAAACATGCCAAATTTCCGCTGCCATCAAGACAGCAATGACAGCGTGCAGCGACCCACATACACGCACACTCGCTCACCCATGTAGTCTTTGTGACAGCAGATGCTACTTGACTTGCTGACACTGGTGAAGAAACAACAGCTGCCTTACAACTATATTAGAGGTAATGACATGTATTTAGGGGGGCCCGACGTGCCTGTACAGGGATACGCTTATATCAGCGCTGACAACCGGCGTAATGGGGCTGGGGTCGGGCGGAAGGAGTCAAAGTGGGGTCCTGAGGGGTGAGTGGGGTGGGGGAGGGGTTGGTGTTGGGGGTGGTGGTGGGGGGGGGGGGAGACAAGGGGAAAGATAGGGGTGGGGCGACAGGAGGAGGTAGGGGTGGGGTGACAAGGAAATATTGTTTGGGGGGACAGGGGGGGAGATAAGGGTGGGATGACAAGGGAGATAGGGGTGGGGGAGACAATGGGGGGGGGGGGGGCTAGGGGGGAGGGGAAAGTGGGGAGTGAAGCATGGCCACAGATTCTAACTTGTTTGCTAAGACAGTCTTAAGCTAAGATTCCTTATACGTGGTATGTGGCATGCAGCATGCAAATGTTGTATATGCGCCATAAATATATGCCAACACCCAACATTTGTTGGGGTTTTTCCTCCAAATTTGTGAAGGAACAGTATTGGTTTCTGTGGCAAACGCAGCAGCATTCGCATTCGCATACCGCACCGATTCAGTTGCCTCATTCGCATTTGGAGGCATGAAAGCATCCCTATTCACTTAGATGCTTTTCCATTGTTTGCCGCATTCGCATTCGCATTCACATTCGCATTCGCATGCCACATACCACATGTAAGGAATGCTAGCTTTACACTGATGCCAATGTTTGTTATATATCCATATACATATATATCCATATATATGTCCTAAACCGGAGGTTTCAGACCTGACATGGTCCACTGAAATAACTGGAGCAGTGTGCCGGTATAATTAAGAACCACACATTCTAAACCCACCAACAAATCACACATGACGGGATGGCCAAATGAGTTGAGCGTCCGTCTCCCGTTTTGGTAGATCGTAGGATTCGAACCCACGTGTTTGAACCATTGTTGAGTCAAACCAATAACTTACAAAATTATACTTGTCGCTTCTTAGCCAGGCGCTCGGCATTATTAGGATAGGGTGAGGACTGGTGGGCTCAGTCTCAGGATAATGTGACCGAGTGGGATATCAGGTCATGGTGCTGGCAGCCTGGTTTCCCAGTGGGGGAGCACTACAAAGTCAACATGAGTGCGCACTGGCACAAGTCAGTACTCATCCGGATATGACTTGAGATGTTGCTAGGACGTAAAATTCCAACAACCAGCCAACCATCAAATCAAACAAAACATAGCTTTTCTAATGGAGGCATGGCGGATAGATTTGCTTATTCCACAGCTGGACCATTGCCACATGGAAGCCACTTTTGGTTTTTGTTCCAAATAGTCTGGCTACAGTTACAATATTCAAGTTTTATGTCGAGATATAAACATGTGTTTAGACGCCCTCCTGGTTATCTGTGTATATCAATGGCCAGGGCAATTCAAAGTTAACAATCTGTGTACAACCGAGCCTGTAAATTTGCAAACTCCGATCAAAATATAAAAGAGTCAAAAGCAAAAGCTTTGCGTCTACTGATACTGATGGATTTAGGAAGTATTTCTTGCTACACAGAAAGGGATACAAAGTCAGTATTATAGAACTTGTTACTCCTGAAACCTATGAGGTCATGATTTTGGTGTGCTTGCCAACATTACTTTAGCATCTTTTCACGCCAAATATCTGGATCAATTTGGCCTGTTTACACTTCAGGTATCTCCTCAGTTAATGATTTTAAAGACAGATTTATGTCAAAGAAATATAAGCCAGTAAGGTGAAGCTCAAATCCATCGGACTCTGCAATTTTAATTGTTCATGTTGTGCGCAACATGAGTAATTAAACGTGCGAGGCTGATGGCATTCTCGTTACTATGGACGCGCTTTGGCGCCACATACCAGTATATACCTGAACACGTAAGCGGCTGCTGATCGCCCCGCCACCTCATCATCATCATCATCATCATCATCATGCTGTCAGTCGCGATGCGACAAAGAATGCTTTCATTACTTGACTGCCGCTCTCCATTTAGCTCTCTGCTGTGAGAGTTGTGTCCATCAGTCGTTCTTAGTGTCTCTCAGTTTCAGGTTTCTCTTGATGGTATCCTTGAACCGGAGACAAGGGCGCCCTCTCTTTCTGTAACCAGAAAACAGTTGAGAATAGAGGATCTGCTTTGGTAGCCTGTCTGATGACATCCTCATGAGCATTTCATAAAAGCTGCCTGCAAAAGTGTTGAAGTGCTGCTGGCTTTTGCAAGTTACCAGCGGCACTCTCTCTGGGAGCAAATAAAGGTTTCACACTGGCAAGAACATGTCAAGACAGGCGCAAAGCTATTTGTCCCTGCAGTGGCTGGTCGGGAGATGTTGGGAGTTCCATACATCAACCACCCTTAATGCTGCCACAGTGACATGGTTTTCTGTTTAGGGTTTGCTCCCTTAGCCTTTGGTTCTGTCAAGAACCTGTACCACAAGGCAGTGGTTTCCAACTCTGCAAGGCAGGGACATCAAACTCCCTGAGGTATTGCTATGCCTGCATACCACCTCCATACCCCGCCACCTAGCGTAATGACCAACTTGGTCATAATCACTTCATCCTTATCATTTCAAACAACAAGATGTAAATCGTACAGCAACCTAAATTTGCCATCCCACTCACCCCATCTGCTTAAAGACTATCTTAATAAGGTTATGTGTCTTGGAGCCTCAAAGTCATTGAACCATCCTTACTGTTGTAACATAAAGAAGAACATTTAAAATGCCACTATATGTACTTGTCGGTCTCGTGCTGTTTAATTATATACCATGATAGGATGGTGCCCTGAACTGCATTATTTCGATATAAATAACTTTAAATAACCTGAACAAGGACGTGGCCAGAGTAACAGTCGACCATTTCCGGAGATCATGCTCAGTGAGTTGCTACACAGATCCTTCATTTCTGCCACTACCATTAGAAGCCACAATGGTGACCTTTTCCACATAGATTGCAGTATATTGAACTGCTACCCAAAGCTTGACTTCTTTCACTTCCGTCAGAGCGCTGATTGGTGGTGAAAATTGTCTACATATTGGCCGTCATCCGATATTTCCAATCGTCCATATCGACTTCGTTAAACCTTGCACTTTGGCCGGGAGCGGAAGTGGAAGCGGAAGCTGGAGTCCGACTACAGATGACTAGGTTTCAACCAGGGGAGCGGGACGTAGCTCAAGCAGTAGGGTGTCCACCTGTGAAGGTGTGGGTCAGCCGATCGATCCTGCTCAGTGGAAAATTTGCAGTTTGGGTTATTTTCCATTCCATCCAGTGGTCCACAACTGGTTCATCAAAGGCTGTGGTTTGTGCTGTCCTGTTTCTGGTAAAGCGCATATAAAAGACCCCTTGCTGCTTCTTGGAAAGAATAGCCTATGTAGCGGCAGTGGCTTTCTCCAAGGAAATGTGTCAGAATGATCATAAGTTTGACGTCCAATAGCCAATGATAAAAATCAATGTTCTCTAGAGGCGTCGTTCAATAAAACACTCTCTTTTTGTTTACATTTCAACCAGTGTCCTCTGGCTTTGACTTCTCCATATTTATTTAATAAGACGCTACGTCTTGAACCGGATTTTCGTATATGTATATCTAAGGAAATTGACAGTCAACTAAATTCATCATGTGACATACTCCAATGGTTTTGAGTTTCTGTCATTTTTCTGAGATCAAAATATTAAATTGATTATTACAATTTACATTACTTTAGTTTGAATTCACTTTTTATTATAAATGGCTAACTTTTGAGACATTTGAAGTGCAACATGTCAAATTAGATTTGGCCAACACATCAGAACCGTGACACCATTAGGCTTTAGGAGTAACAGGTTCTATTAAATTGCCCCAGTATTCCCTTCTATGTGGTAACACATGCTTAATACATGCATCAGTTTCCAAATTAACTATGTAGAATCAATTCGAGATAATTGGTTTAGTTTTGAAAAATCGATGTTTCATCGGACAATGCAGCTTTAATAAGTGCGCCAGTTTCAAAATTAGATACTTAGAATCAATTCAAGATAACTGGTCTAATTTTGAAAACTTGATGTTTTCATCGGACTATGAAGCTTTAATAAGTGCAGCAGTTTCAAAATTAGATATGGAGAATCAATTTGAGATAGTTGATTTAGTTTTGAAAAGTTTATGTTTCATCGGACTATGCGACTTTAAGAGCTGACCTTGGAATACCGCCACCCCCATCCCTCAGAGCGCCATTTGATCCAGGTTGATAACATTTTTTTTTTTTTTTTTTTTTTTTTTTTTGTGACAAGTTTTTTATTCTGCCCATAACGTATAAGCTCCCGTGAGGGTGCTTGTTTTCAACGCTGGACAGCTGTGGTACTGGATTGGTCTGGTCCCGCACTCAGGAGTCTTTACCTGATCTTTCTCGGGCCAACCTTTGCGGTTTTGGGTGTTAGTAGTTTCTATATTAGTTTTTTTTTTAATTTTCAAGTTTTTTCCTAGCCTGTATATGATAACTTAGCCTACTATGTACATCTACGCAGATGACATACAGGCCTGTGGGAGAGGATCCCATCCCATTGTGGTTTATTTGTAATATCTACCATCTTTTCTGGCCGGTCTTTTGCTTTTTGTGCCAGAACACAGCAAGCAGTGACTGCGCCCAAGATCAGGTGAGATATTGTTTTTTTAGTAGGTGGTTGTGTATTATGTTTTCTTTAAGGACCTTTTATAGTGGTCCATGCTTTTGATTGCCCGTTGTTGTGTGGGTTGATTATTCCAGGCATGCTTTCGATTGCCCGTTGTTGTGTGGGTTGATTATTCCAGGCATGTGCCGCCATGGCCAGTACACTTCTCTCATAAATTTTTGTGTTACTTATTATTTATTGTCAGTAGCACTGGGACTGCCATTTTCCTGGTGTCCCTATGGGGGGTTGCTGTGTAGCCTGGTTTTGTGGTGTAATGGTGTGCCAGTATTTTGAGGTGCGTTTCCCCTCTACTCGTTAGTAGTGTTGCATTGCATTTTTTGTGTAATTTGATTGTGGGATATCTTTTGTTCACCTGAAGGCATACTTTGAGGGCTCTATTTTGTAGCACCTGTAGTTTGTTTAATAGTTTTGTAATTCCTCCCATATATACTACATCGCCATAGTCAAAGTAGGGGATGATCATGCCTTTATATATTTTAATTGCCATGCTTTCAGTCATGTAGTATCTCAGTTTAGCCAGTAGCCATATTTTATGGTTTACTTTTTTGATAGTATTTGTTATGCAGAGGTCATAATTTAGGTGTCTGTCTAGATCCACTCCCAGATATCGGTAGTTGTCTACTTGTTCTAGTTCGTTGTTTCCCAGAAGACACTTTATTTTCTCATTACTTGTTAGCCTGGTACCAAATAGTACTGTTTTTGACTTGCTGTTGTTTATGGTTATCCTATTTAGTTGGCACCACTCGATTAGTTTTGTTAGTGTTAGATTCAGTTTCATTTCTATTTCTTCGGTTGTTTTGCCTGCAGCATATACCACAGTGTCATCTGCATATAGTTGGATGTTTTCAATTTTTAGCCAGTTGTTTAGATCGTTAATATATATGAGGAAGAGAAATGGCCCCAGGACTGACCCTTGGGGTACTCCGCAAGTTATCTTTTCCTCATTGGATATGGATCCATTTACTGTGGTGCATTGCTTTCTGTTTTCTAGATAGCTCGCTAGCCATTTTCCTGTTACTCCCGTTATTCCCATTTTGGTTAGTTTGCTCCTTAGGATAGGGTGGTCCACCGTGTCAAACGCTTTGCTGAAGTCTATGAACGCTGCACCCACTAGGTTCTTTTTATTGATACTGTTTGCAATATCAGTTATTAAGTTAGCAATTGTTTTTATTGTCGAGTGGTATTTTCTGAAACCGCCCTGGTTACTGTTTAATATTTTGTGTTTGTTTAGGTGGTCCATAATATGTCTATGCATTATTTTTTCCATTAGTTTACCAGGCAGTGGGAGTATGGAGATCGGTCTATAGTTTCCCAGTACCTGTTTATCCCCTCCTTTGTGGAGCGGTGTTACTTTGGCTAGTTTCCAGCAGTCCACATAAGTACCTTCTGTGAACGATTTGTTGTATAGCTCACATATAACATCTGGGATGCATCCGAATGCATCTTTCATTACTATACTCGAGGTATTATCAATGCCCGAAGGCTTGTTGCAATCAATTGATTTTATGAGCTCACTTATCTCTTTTATTGTGGTTGTGCAATCTCCAATGTCTGTGTTTAATTGTTGCGCTTTCGTGGTCCAGTTTGTGTTGAATTGTTTGGATAGTTTATTGCCTATGGTTGAAAATGTTTGTTCATTATATTAGCAGTATCGTTGTTGCTGATTTCCACCCCCTCGTTGTTGTAAAGGGTAATCCATTCTTTATTTTTATTATTTGGTATTAGTATTTTCACATTGTTCCAGAATTTGTGTGAGTTTTTTCCCCATTGCTGGTCTTGTTTGACAATGTACCGTCTTTTGGCTTTTCTCACTGATTTCTGGCTACGATTTCTTGCTTTGTGGTAATTTTCTATGTCTATTAGTCGCTCGCTTGCTTTGGCTAATTTGCCTGTTTTATATTTGTCCATAATTAGGTTGATTAATTCTGGGGTTACCCATGGGTCTTGGTTGTTTTTGATTTTAAGTTTTTTTATTGGGCAGGTAGTGTCCAGATGCTTTCAGACTTCCCCAATGATATTGTTCCATTGGTCATTTACACCTATCTCAGTTGGAAATGGCAATTTAATTTTCTCTTTCAGATGAGTTTCTAGTGCCTCTTTTGTGTAGTTTTTGTATGATCTACCCATACGGGGAGTAGTTGTGTTTTTTGTTTTTATTTTCTTTCTAGTAACATATATCAATTCATGATCGCTAATGCCCCAGTTTCTTGTTCCTGAGGTGTGGGTATGATTTGAGTCTGTTATTATTAGGTCTATTATCGAGCTGTTTTCTCCAAGCCTTGTTAGCTCACTCATTTTTTGCTTTAACCCTCTGCCTTTGATTAAGTTCTCTAGTGAGTGTTTGTTTTTGTTGATTGTTTTGTAGTTTATGTTGAAATCCCCTAGTAAGAATATCTCCGCCTTCGTCAGTTTCGACACACTTTCTAGGGATGCCTCCAGTTGTGCGATGAAGTCTTCGATGTTTCCATTTGGCGGTCTATATAGACTCCCTACAGCTATATTAGCTTGTTTTTCATTTTTTATGAGTGTCCATACTAGTTCAATATTTGTGTCTGATCTGTTTGCTTCTTGTAATGGCTTATGTTCGGAGTTTAGGTATTTTTTGGTGTATATTGCAACTCCTCCACCCCTCTTTTGTATTTGTGCATTGGTCAGGGTTTTTCTATCCTCTCTCACAAGCCTGTACCCACCAATTTCTAGTAGTTGGTCACTATGCAGTTCATGAAACCATGTTTCTGATAGTGTTAACACATCAAATTTACAGAAATCTAAGTGTAGTTTAATGCTGTCAATTTTGTTGTAGGCGCTTTGGCAGTTTAGATGGGCAAAATGCATGCCTCTGCCTAGTCTACAATCAATCTCTTCCACCATATTTGTGCGGCAGTCAGGTCGAAATAGCTGTTTGCGCTGGAGCTGGTTTTTAGTGTGGAATTGGGATTTGTATTTAAAACTACTCAGCCTGCATTATGTGGTCACCTACCTTAATTTGCTGTTGGTGCTTGCGCCGCCAGTGCATGCGGTCACATTACTGTTCCTGTGCAGCATTAGTAAGGTGGCCGCTGAGTATATATATGTTCCGATATTATTTTATTTTACAATTAAAATAATCCGATTCGGTAGACTTTGAATAATTATTAAAGGATTTATTGTGGCAAATTATGTTATGGTTCTTAACAGAGCCATTTCAACATGATCAGTTTGGGTACATTTTCTAAATTTCTATAGCATAACGACAAATTTCGCTCATTCTA
Organism: Branchipolynoe longqiensis; assembly: GCA_030323885.1. Lineage (NCBI taxonomy): Eukaryota > Metazoa > Annelida > Polychaeta > Phyllodocida > Polynoidae > Branchipolynoe > Branchipolynoe longqiensis. The sequence continues at coordinate 180,781,628 of CM059186.1, forward strand.
TGGGTGTGTCGTAAAAGTTTCTCCGTTTATGTTTACGCCCGCCTCGTAGCAGGTGTGGCATAAGCTTCAGTTGGGCTTAATTTATCCTGTTTTATTATATTATTTTTATTATTATTATTGTTAACAATGTTTCTATTTTTCTATTAACTTTGGCACTTACCTTGATTTCTGGCAGTTTGCCCGGATGTTGTCTCTTGTTTTTTGGAGGATTTCACCCATTTTGTTTTTGTATCCCGGTTTGATCATTTCTCCTGCCTTTGCATCTTGAAGAAATAATCATGTGCCCAGTAGGGGCATCTCGTGCATTCCCTTAAGGCTTTCCCAGGTGCGTTCAGGATTTTCTCTTTTAGGTCTTTGTTTTGTGTGAATTTGGCCATTACAATGTCCTCCATCACTTTTTCATTGGTTTTTATCCACTCTGGCGATCTCCATACTTTTTTCCCGATGGCCTTGATGGTGTATGGGTTGTTCGTTGCCTCAATAAGTTGCATGATATCGAACTTATTGTGGTATTTAGCCATAACCGAGCAGTAGTACTGCTCTGCTGAGCTGTAGGTTTTACCATCTTTTCCTTGGATTTTGCACTCATATAGATTGCTGTAGGGGGAGTTGTGTCCCTGGAAGGAAATTCCCCAGCTATGCGTTCTTGTTGCTGCCTCTTCTGGGTTTATTCCTTCAACAGTTATGTTCCCGAATTCCGATGGTTTGTATACTTTTCCTTCAATTTCAAAGTTTTTTTCCTCTCATTCTGGCCGTGGTCTGTTCGTTTTTTTCTCTGGCCAGTGTGTACATTTGCTGTACTGTTTTTTCGTCTAGCATTTCCTTTTCAGTCCTGTCGGGCCTGAGTGTGATGTTCTTAGATTTTTGTTCATTGGTCAGTTTTTGCTTATTTCTGAATAGTTCCCGTTTTTGGCTTTCTTTTTCAAGGTGGATTTTTATCCCTCTCGGCCTGGGTTCCTTGTGTGGGTTTTTTGTGTCATCAGTGGGGTCTCCCACCTGTTCTTCATTGACCCTTTCTTTCTGTCCGCCATCTTGTTTGTTTGATTCTACATTCGTTGTTCTTTTCTTATTCTTTTTCCCCAGTCTATAGGCTTTTTTTACCACTGTCCAGTCGAAGGAACATTCCGCTTTTTCCAGTATGTTTGATACTGTGCTTTCTATTGACTCACCTTCCTTTTCTGGGACGCCGTACACGATTATGTTTAGCTTTTTGTTCTCTTCTGCCGGCTGTGTTAAGGCATTTTTGTCCTGCGTTGTTGCATTGTCATCCCTTTTGTTTTCATCCTTTCCGTTTTGTGTTAGACTTTTGTTGCCCATGTAGTTTGCCTTGTACCAGGCACATTCTAATGTTAGGCTATTGTACGCCGTTTGTAATTTGTTCAGTTCATCTCTAAGGCTTTGGATTGTGTCCTTGGATGTTTTTGCATTCTTTTCCATGTTCTCTGTGTCCGTCCCGGTGCCTTCCTCCAGTTTCGTCACGGACGGTTTGGACTGAAGCTGGCTCATTTCTTTTTTTATCCAGTCCTTGATTATTTTTGAGCCATTTTCTCCTAGTATCGTAGCAATGACTTTTTCCTCGAAGTTGTTACTATTTTGGGGGATTGTCATCTTGTCGGTGGTTTTTATCACCTGATCGTTCCCTATAGCGGCTGCCGCCATTTTCTAAATGATAGTTTTATTCACTGATTAAATTTGTTTAAAAACCTATATGAGGTGGTACAAACCAGCTGCCCCCAAAAAGGCTAAAACGTTTTCCTGCTTCACTTTAGTAAAAGCTCACGCACGCTGTTTGCAGTGTAAAATTGTTGGCGCAGGGCCATGACATCTACACAGTTAGTACTTAGCTGTGAGAGCTGAATACGCCGTGTAGCATCGCACATATGCGTATCCACAGTCACTATAGTGTCAGTGTCACATCCGTGTGAAACGTCCAAGTTATGTGCAAATAAGAACACTACCGTAGTGCAGTTTACTTCTTATTATCCTAGTAATGTATTTTGTTGTCAGTGTTAGTTCTCTATAGCGGCTTTCGCCATTTTTTAACAGTCAGGCAAACCTGTTGCATTTAGTGCTGGTGAGTGGTAATAGGGGATTCTATCAGTTCACTCAATTCACAGCGGTTTTAGAGTTATTAATACATTAGTAATCACACCTACACATACATCAATAGTAAAAGTAAAGTATATGAGTGTTAATATATAATGAGTGGTACTTAGCCTGTGAGAGATGA
>CM059186.1:180784357-180861970 GCA_030323885.1 Branchipolynoe longqiensis
GGTGGAGTGCGGAATAGGGTGGAGTGGTAATATAGGGGTGGAGTGGGGAATAGGGTGGAGTGGCAAGATAGGGGTGGAGTGGGGAATAGGGTGGAGTGGTAAGATAGGGGAGGAGTGAGTAATATGGTGGAGTGGTAAGATAGGGGTGGAGTGTGGAATAAGGTTGAGTGGTAAGATAGGGGTGCAGTGGGGAATAGGGTGGAGTGGTAATATAGGGGTGGAGTGGGGAATAGGGTGGAGTGGTAAGATAGGGGTGGAGTGGGGAATATAGTGGAGTGATAAGATAGGGGTGGTTTGAGGGGATGTGGTGCAGTGGTAAGATAGTGGTGGGGTGGGAAATAGGGTGGAATGCTAAGATAGGGGTGCTGTGGGGAATAGGGTGGAGTGATACGATAGGGAGGCAGTGGGGTGATTCTGATAATCTACCTTAATTTAGTTTGTGGTAACTTTTATTTTAAATGGTTAATGCAGTGGCAGAATGGGTAAGAGTGCAGGCTTTACGTGCAGAACGTCGGGGATAGACCCATCCAGTTACACAGGAAAGTACCCGACATGAGTGGTTCCTGATTCTTCAGACAGATGTCACTAGCTTAACTGGAGGAGTGTAGAAATTCTAGAAAAACAACACATTACAGGTTTCTTTAAAAAAATAGATATATTACAAAGGTAAGAGCTTGAATCCTGATGCGATATGAATATCTGAATATAATCAGGCATTTTATTATTTTCCCAAGCATTCTTGTGTGAAATCATATGCAGTCAGGGAATGTAGCCAACCAGAGTGGTTCCAGATTTTTTCCGCCAGATGTCACTAGCTTAACTGGCGGGGTCTATTGACATCACAGCTGAGTTCAAAACAATTATTCACAACATTGATACTTGTTGCTAGCTAGCCTGTCATATGGGATTACTAGGATATGGCAAGGACTGGTTAGCTCAGTATTAGGATAATATGACTTAGTGGGAAATTGGGTCATGATGCTGGCAGGCTGGTCTCCCACTCGCACTTGGGCAGCACTATAAAGTTGCCTTAAGTGTGCACTGGCACAAGTCGGTACGCGTCGCCAGGACGTAACTGAACCCCCTCCCCCATCTCCCCAACATAAAAAACACACACACACAAAATAACATTGCCTCAGGGAGGTTCATAAACAGCTTAACGTCATAAGATGACCAGGCTGAAGCCTACAGTTCTCTGGAATGCACAGTGAACTGTAGGCAGTGAACTTTACTGGCACTGTAAACGAACTCCGCACAGTGAGTTCGTTTACAGTTCAACCCCTCACGGCCACCTCCGCGGTTCAAATCGCTATTGGGCTTCTTTCAATTAATGTGATTGCGTCTCACTAGATTAGACTCGGGAAACAAGGCTCTCCAACACCTATATATGTGTAAATATATATGGGTGTATGTATATGTGCGTGTGTGTATGTGTGCGTATATGAGTGTATACGTGTATATGTGCATATGTACGGGAATATTTGTGTATATGTGTATATATGTGTGTATGTATGCTGGTATGCAGGTAGTGCAATACCTCAGGGAGTTTGACGCCCCTGCCCTGCAGAGTTGTAAACCACTGCCTTGTGGTACAGGTTCTTAACAGAACCGAAGGCTAAGGGAGCAAACCCTGAACAGAAAACCATGTCACTGTGGCAGCATCAAGGGCGGTGATGTATGTGAATCCCCAAATCTCCCGACCAGCCACTGCAGGGACAATAGTTTTGCGTGTCTTGGACATGTTCTTGCCGATGTTGAAAACCTCTTTTGCTCCCGAGAGAGTGCTGCTGTAACTTGGCAAAAGCAGCAGCACTTCAACACATTTGCAGGATCTTTTATGTAACGTACAAACCGCACACAAAAATGGAGAGCGGCAGTCAAGTAATGAAAGCAGTCTTTGTCGCATCGTGACGACAGCATGATGATGATGATGATGATGTAGCGAATCTGTGTGTTGTGGTGTGCATGTGCGTTGTATGTGCTGGTATGCGTGTTATATGTATATATGTGCTTCTTTCGTCGCCAAACTTTGTCACGTGACGCGCTAGTCAGGGCGCATTAGAGATATTCCTGCCGCCATTTTATACTTAGTCTGTGTGTTATGGGAGTGTGGGTGTGGGGTGCGTGAGTGTGTGGGGTGAGTGTGGCTTGGCGGGAGGTGGTATAGGAGGAGGTGGGTGTGGGGGCGGAGGTGGATGTGGGGGCGGGTGGGGGAGGAGGTGGTGGAGGAGGGCGGTGGGCGGAGGGTGGAGAAGGGTGGAGAAGGGTGGAGAAGTGGTGGGGGGTGGGGGCGGAGGGGAACACTTGTCACCTTGATCACGCGCTCGGGGGTTAGAAGCCAAACAAGCAGGGTCTCTGTATCATAGATACACACTGGCAACCGCTGTACATACATGCCCTACACGCTGTATACAACACTGCCTCCCCCCTCCTACGCTCAACTCCACCCCACCCTCACATCCCCATCCCCCCATCCGTCAGACGCACCGCTACCGGACGCGGTGGCCGAATCGGTAGAGCGCGGGCCTCGCGTGTGGGGGTTCGGTTCCCGGTCGAGTCAAACTAATGACTTTTAAAATTGATACTTGGCACTTCCTAGCCTGGCGCTCGGCATTAATAGGTTAGGCCAAGGACTGGATAGTTCAGTGTCAACATAATGTGACTGAGTGAGATATCAGGTCATGGTGCTGACGTTCTGGTCTCCCATTGGGGCAGCCACTATAAAATCTCCGTGAATGTGCACTGTCACAAGTAGATACCCGTCCTGATATGACCTCAAATAACCAACCAACCCGTCCTAATATGACCTTAGATGTTGCCAAGATTTAAACCTCCACCAACGAACCAACAAACCAACCCGTCCTGATATGACCTTTGATGTTGCCAAGACGTAAACCTCCACCAACAACCAACTAACCAACACGTCCTGATATGACCTTGGATCTTGCCAAGATGTAAACCTCCAACCAACCAACCTGTCCTGATATGACCTTAGATATTGCCAGGACATAAACCTCCAACCAACCCGTCCTGATATGACCTTAGATATTGCCAGGACGTAAACCTCCAACAACCAAGCAACCAACCAAGCAACCCGTCCTGATAATGGTGATATGACCTTAGATGTTGCCAAGACATAAACCTCCAACCAACAAACCCGTCCTGATATGACCTTACATGTTGCCAAGACGTTTAAGCTCCAACAAACAACTAACCAACCCATCCTGATATGACCTTAGATATTGCCAGGACGTAAACCTCCAACAACCAATCAACCAACCAAGCAACCTGGCCTGATATGACCTTAGATGCTGCCAGGACGTAGATCTCCAACCAACCAACCAACCAACACGTCCTGATATGACCTTAGATGTTGCCAGGACGTAAACCTCCAACCAACCAACCAACCAACCCGCCCTGATATGACCTTAGATATTGCCAGGACGTAAGCCTCCAACAACCACGCAACCAAACAACCAACACGTCCTGATATGACCTTAGATGTTGCCTGGACGCAAACCTTCAACAATCAACCCCTCAGCCCTTCGCTCACTCCTCATCTCCACATGCCACTGCTCCTTATCGCTGATTGTTGTGCCCCCAGGTACAGACTTGTGGACCGGCGGGGTGCCTCGCCGATACTGATAGGCTACCTGTGACGTCCGGGTGCTGGGGCTCGGCTCTCATCTCGCAGTCCTCCAGCTTCCCGCCGTCCTCCGCCTCTCGAGTTTCCTGCCACACCTGGGGTGCTGATAGGCACGGCCAGGTGAGTGCAATCCCCCCCCCCCCTCCCATACACACCCTCCCCCACCGCCGCCCCCCCCCCCCCCCACACACACGCGCCCGGAAAGTGGTATCTCTCCTGCATCCCCCGCCGTTCCCACCTCCTCCTTCTCCCCCCTTCTTCCGCTCCCCACTTCCCCACCTACCCTCCTTCTCCCCATTCCCCATTCTCCACCCACCCCATTTCTCCTCATTCCCTACAGAACCCCTCTCTCCAGTTTGCACCCAACCCCTGTCCCCATTCCCCACCCAGCCAGTCCCCATCCCCCACCGCCCACGGCCTCCCCCACCCACTCCCCACCCCACTCCCCACCCACTCACGTTCTTCCCCTTCCGAACCACCCCTTTCTCACCCTCCCCATTCCTCACCATTCCTCATCCACCCCATTACCCAACATCACACCAACACACACACTCGTTACCCACCCTACAACCACTACAACCCTGTCACCCCTTTTCCCCCACCCTAAACCATCTTCTCCATTCCCACCCCCCATCCCCATCCCCCCATTATTCCCATTACCCCCTGCCCCATTCTCCCATTCCCACCCTGCCCATTTCTCCACCCTTCCACCCACCCCTCTCCACCTTCCCACCCCCCTTCTCGACCCTCCCATTCCCCCACTTCTCCCCTCCCACCCTCCCAAATTCCCCATTCCACCACCTTCCTCCCCTCTCCCCCTTTCCCCCTGCCGACAGCCCCCGGCGCTGAGGCCCCCTGCGGTCGGTGCGGGTATACACTTGCGGCCGTCGGTGCCCCTTCTCCCCAGCTCGTCTCGCCGTCACCCCCTCCCAGCGCCGAGCAAATCGAGTTTCGCCCCGCGCGCCGCCCGCCGGACGGTACCCCGCTGGTCGCTAAGCGGCGCCCAATTTGTTGAGTAAATAACTTTGGGATAGCTTCAGCTAAAAATTGAATACGGTTGATTTAGGACGCATAGCCGAACCTGAGTGCGGTGTGCGGTGTGTGAGGTGTGTGAGGTGTGTGAGGTGTGTGAGGTGTGTGAGGTGTGTGAGGTGTGTGAATGGGGGTGGGGGGTGGGGGTATGGTGGGATATGGTGGGGGGATGGGGGGACGCCCGTCGCGCTGGTCGCTTAGCGCCTTCGTAGTGCTTGCGACTGACACGAAAAATATACCCACATTTATACACATGAACAGGTGTGTACACCTATGTTCACGTATGTACACGTATGTACACGTATGTACACGTATGTACACATATGTACACATATGTACACGTATGTACACGTATGTACACGGATGTACACTTATGTACACGTATGTACACGTATGTACACGTATGTACACGTATGTACACGTATGTACACGTATGTACACGTATGTACACGTATGTACACGTATGTACACGTATGTACATGTATGTACACGTATGTACACGTATGTACACGTATGTACACGTATGTACACGTATGTACACGTATGTACACGTATGTACACGTATGTACACGTGTGTACACGTGTGTACACACGTGTACACATGTGTATGTATGTACATGTATGTACACGTATGTACACGTATGTACACATATGTACACATATGTACACGTATGTACATAAGTGTACACGTGTGTACACATATGTGCACAGATGCACACATGTGTATACATACACACATGTGCATATATGTATATACACACATCTGCTTATATATACATATGTGTATATACAGTCATATATACACATATACAAACATATATACATGCATACACACATAATCACACATATACATAGTATATATACACACATGAAGGAGATATACACACATGTACACACATGTAAACATATATGCATATACACAGAGATACACACACATGTATACACATGCTCACACACATACTGACAAGTACATCCATGCATATACACATATATGCACTTATATGCACACATATGCACTTATAAGCACACACATGCACTTGTCTGCATATGCATGCATATGTGTTCATACATGTGCATACATGTGCACCCACATGCGCACACACCCGCACACACGCGCACACACCTGCACACACGCGCACACATCTGCACACACCTGCACACACGCGCCCACACTTGCACACACGCGCGCACACCCGCACACACGCGCGCACATCTGCACACACGCGCACACACCAGCACACAAGCGCACATCCACGCTCTCACGTGAACACACGTCCACCCACGTGCACACACGTTAACATTGGTGGTCAGAGTGACGGTTTAGAGAGCGGCGCGCCACCCAAATTGTCAGAGTGGTGGCGCCACCGTCTATTCTTATTGCTGATCCGCAGCAAATTGAGATTGACTATAATAAGAAATACATAAATATATATCTATAATTATTAGATACAACGGAAATAGCTCTGCCCATTTAATAGATTATATAATACATATATTGTCAGCAATTTCCGGTATTCTTAGGCCTGGTGAGACCTGACCAAAACTTCTCCGAATCAATGGCTTCTGTCAATATTCAATCGAAGGGGCAAACAATATGGTGACATGTGAGTATGACAATGATTTGACAATGGCAAAGATTTGACAATGACAATGATTTGACAATGGCAATGATTTGACAATGGCAATTATTTGACAATGGCAATGATTTGACAATGGCAATGATTTGACAATGGCATGATTTGACAATGGCAATTCTTTGACAATGGCAATCATTTGACAATGGCAATCATTTGACAATGGCAATCATTTGACAATGGCAATCATTTGACAATGGCAATCATTTGACAATGGCAATCATTTGACAATGGCAAAGATTGTATTTTTGCTCTGTCGACCGCTCACAGTGTATGAGAGCAACAATATAACAACATAGAATGTAAATCAAATAGTGACTCAAAGTGTACTACATAGTTATGTACATCTATTGGATTTGATTTGGTTGGGGTTTATGTATCACCGAACCTATCAGAGATAGTATATATTATGAATAGAATTATCACCGTATAGGACCCAGCCTCCCACACGGGAAGCGTGTGTTAATAATAATAGACTAATTGTCATCTGGAAGTAGTTGTTGATAGACTAATTATCGGCATATACCACCGAAATTCCCACCCAGAAGAGTAATGTTAATACTATTATAATAGATCTAATAAATTATCATCATATACCACCAAACCTATATCATATACCATGGTTGCCGGAAACAAGCTGAACTCTCTTCCCGAATTCACCTATACCTCGGAAGCACTATAGCAAGTGATGGTTGCATTGATGCTGAAATACAGGGGAGGATGGGCAAGGCTAGCACATCTTTCGGCCCACTATGCCAGAGACTCTGGAACAACCACCATGTGTCCATGCAGGTTAAAGGCAAGATCTACCATGCAATCATGCTATCTACCCTACTATATGGAGCCGAGGCCTGGACAGTGTACAGACGACAAGTGAAAACCTGCATGCCTTCATGATGTCACATCTGCGTTCAATCATGAGGATAACCTGGAAGGAGAACATGACAAATAAGGAAATACTCGAACGGACGGGGCTGCCTTCTATGGAAGATCTTCTGATCAAAAGGAATCTCTGGTGGACTGGACACCTCATGAGGATATCATCAGACAGACTAACAAGCAGATCCTCTATTCTCAACTGTCTTCTGGTTACAGAAAGAGAGGGCACCCTCATCTCCGGTTCAAGGATACCATCAAGAGAAACCTGTACCTGAGAGACATTAAGACCGACTGATGGACATCACTCTCACAGCAGAGAGCTAAATGGAGAGTGGCAGTCAAGTAATGAAAGCAGTGTTTGTCACATTGCGACCAATGGCATGATGATGATGATGACCACCAAACCTGCCGCACACTAAGTTTGCTTTAATGGACAATTACGATACACTATGGAAGTTCCCACACAGGAACTGGATGCACTACTACTAAGCCATCATGCCATATGTGAATTTAATATACAGTAAAACCTCTCATGGGACCGACATTAATTTAGGGGGATGGTCGGTTTAAAAATGTTTTTTGTTATCGTTACCATGGGTGACGGGGTTGGGACCCAAATAAAGCGATCGATATAGGGGAGTGGTCGATCTGTGGAGGTGGTCGGTTAGAGCTTTGACTTGTGAATGCGGCTGTCAGGTTGTTGACAGGTACAAAGAAATTTGATCACATCAGTCCTGTGCTGAAATCATTACACTGGCTCCCTGTGGAGAAGAGAATTGATTTCAAGGTGCTGCTTCTTGTATATCGTGCCTTGCATGATCAGGCTCCAGAATATATGAGACATATGCTCCAGGAGAGAACACATGTTTGAACACTGCGCTCCACACTCTCCAGCCAGTTAGCAGTTCCTCAGGGCAGACTCAAAGGCTTTGAGGATCATGCTTTTACTATTGCTGCCCCGAGACTGTGGAATGCTCTGCCAGGATATATCACAGATTGTAAATCTATTGGTGCCTTTAAAAAAGGTCTTGGACACATTTGTTTAAATCTGCTTTTAACTAGGTGAAATTAATTTTTCCTGTATATTTGTTTGTTATGTAAAGTGGCTGAGAACGGCTTGCTGGATCGGAAGCTATATAAATGTTTTATTATTATTAATATTATTATTATGCCAACTGGGATAGCGACTACATACAGTGTTTTTCTAATGGCTATATCAAAGGGACGCAAGCTGCAGTGTTATCGCCATATTTCCTGTTCATCAGGTCTGGCAAAAACCATCTCGCAAGGCACAGTGAAAATGGAAGAAAACATCAGGGGAAATTGGGCCATGAGTTGAACGTCCATGTCTTGTTTTGGTAGATCGCGGATACGAACCCACGGGTTCGAACCCTGGTCGAATCAAATCGATGACTTAACAATTGTACAATTGTGAATTGCTAACCAGGTGCTCGGCATTATTAGGATAGGACAAGGACTGGTTTGGCTCAGTGTCAGGATAATATGACTGAGTGGGATATCAGGTCATGGGGCTTGTGGCCTGGTCTCCCAGTGGGGCAGCACTATAAAATCGCCATTATAAAGGACTATAAAGTCGCCACTATTAAGCACTATAAAGCCGCCACTATTAAGCACTATAAAGTCGCCACTATTAAGTACTATAAAGTCGCCATAAACCAATATAAAGTCGCAACTGGGTATCCGTCCTGCTATGGCCTTATATGTTGCCAGGACGTAAAACCCCAACAACCAACCAACCGAGCCAGCGGCCTGGGGGGCCTAGTGAAGTAGCAGTATAAAATCACTCATGAGTGCACACAGTCAGTTGCTTGCTGTCCAGACCTCATCTAGTCCAGACCTCTTATATCGTCTCCCCACTTCCGGATTCCTCCTTGAATATGTCTGAGAAGAGTTCCAGTAGGGGGAGCTGGCCAGCATTTCACCTTCTACCTCTTACTTTGTCCGTGTCTCTGGCTCGCCGACCAGACGGGATGGCCGAATGAGTTCGAGCGTCCGTTTCCCGTGTTGGTAGATCGTGGGGTCGTGGGTTCGAACCCTGGTCGAGTCAAACCATTGACTTAAAGATTTATACTTGTTGCTTCCTAGCCTGGCGCTTGGCATTATTAGGATATGGCAAGGACTGGTTGGCTCAGTCTGAGGATAATGTGACTGAGTAGGCTATCAGGTCATGGTGCTGGTGGCCTGGTCTTCCAGTGGGGCAGCCCTATAAAGTCATCATGAGTGCGCACTGTCACAAGTCGGTACCCGTCCTGATATGACCTTAGATGTTGCTAGGACGTTAAACAACAACAAACAACAACCTGGCTCGCCGACTGGTCACCAGAGGGCAAGGAGGCGCGTCCCTTTGACTCAACTGTCCTCACTTCCCTTTCCTCTATACGAGTAGGGTCACTCTCCTGAAAACTGGTCAGCATGGGATGGGATTTTAAAAGATCAATAAAAAAACGTCCTACTTATTTTTATCCTTATACTTTTCATATTCATGTTCAGATTTGATGTAAGAAATAAAGTAAATAACATAAACCGCATGCAACTTTGGTCTTTTTAGCTATGAAGTCTTTTTGTACCAAAAAAAAACATTTTACAGTCAGCCATTTGTAACATGACATATGAGACATGTTTGGATCCTTACTAACATCTTGTATTGCATTGATATATCAAACAAAACAGTTCCAAAATCAAAAGGAAGTATTTATTAACATGTACGCATGCTCACATTTAAAACAAAATTATTTGATGTCTTCAGAAATAACATTATGTATTTCTGTCACATATGTAACCAGTTGTGTCTGGATGCCACACAAATATTGTGCACTAATTATTCAGGGATAAAGCATGGCTAGGAATTACTTTTTTTTGTTATCAATATAAGCACTACATATTTCTGTATATTATGCCATGATTAATATGCTTCTCTTAATGAAATTATTTAATTCTGCTTAGATTTTTATTAAGCGGACTGTGTGGTGTCCTAAACATGTGCTACGTCTGAGCAACACATGTTATCCTGCCCTATGACATAACTTAATCATGGACTACACCTTCATTTCTTATCTCATCAATTTATATGTTACAGACTTTGAAAGGGGAGATTTCCAGCTTTCATGTGCAACCAAAAAAGGTTAAACATTAAAATATTAGATTTTACCTGGCCATTTTCAGGAGAGTGACCCAATACTACAACATTCTTTTTTCTCTGTTCCCAGGCTTACTCCTTTCCCTGATCAAGGGATTTATTTACTTGGGTGCGGCCCTTTTCCTTTTCCCGCTGACCAGCTGCTGACTCGCTTTCCACCTTCTTGCTGCAGATCCGATCTCTCCCCCCCTCCCCCCCCCCCCCCTTCCTGCTAACCCATCAGCGACTGGACACGAGTGCTCTGCCAAAATCGGACCGGCTTCAAGGACTTGTCGTTTTCATTTTTAAGAACTCCCCGCTTCAAACAACCATCCCCCCAGACACTTCATCCAACTGACCAATTTATCGGTGTCGCTATATTGCTGTAGGTGTGCACCCTGTAACCATCAAGGTCATGGTGCTGTCACACTACGACGTTTCGCCCCAACGTGCTTCGACGTGTTGACTTTTTGGTCGAAACGTCGGGACACGTCGGGACACATTAATGGCTCGTTAACGGCGCGTTAACGGCACGTCGGTACACATCAGTACACATCGGTACACGTTGAGTGATAGCAATGTGTTTACCGACACGTCGGCGCCCGTTGGCGGCCGTCAGCGCACGTCGATCGTTTTGTGCTTGCACAAAACTTTCGACACGGACCAACGTGCTTGGAGGGGTTGGAGCGCGCATTACGGATGCATTACGAACACATCGACACCCATTACCAGCGTGCCGGCGGAACGCTGGCAGATCGTTGATCAACGTCGGTTAACGTTGGCCTTTTTTTCACCAAACTGCGACCGTTCTGTCAGCGCATCTGCAACATCCCATCGACGGGTAGTGGGCACGCCATTGGCATTGCTCCAGTGTTTCTCGGCATGTTGGATGTGTTGCCGGTGCGCCTGGACGTGTTGGCAACTGAATCGGTGCGGTATGCGAATGCGAATGCTGCTGCGTTTGCCACAGAAACCAATACTGTTCCTTCACAAATTTGGAGGAAAAACCCCAACAAATGTTGGGTGTTGGCATATATTTATGGCGCATATACAACATTTGCATGCTGCATGCCACATACCATGTATAAGGAATCTTAGCTTAAGACTGTCTTAGCAAACAAGTTAGAATCCGTGGCCATGCTTCACTCCCCACTTTCCCCTCCCCCCTAGCCCCCCCCCCCCCCCATTGTCTCCCCCACCCCTATCTCCCTTGGCATCCCACCCTTATCTCCCCCCCTGTCCCCCCAAACAATATTTCCTTGTCACCCCACCCCTACCTCCTCCTGTCGCCCCACCCCTATCTTTCCCTTGTCTCCCCCCCACCACCACCCCCAACACCAACCCCTCCCCCACCCCACTCACCCCTCAGGACCCCACTTTGACTCCTTCCGCCCGACCCCAGCCCCATTACGCCGGTTGTACAGGCACGTCGGGCCCCCCTAAATACATGTCATTACCTCTAATATAGTTGTAAGGCAGCTGTTGTTTCTTCACCAGTGTCAGCAAGTCAAGTAGCATCTGCTGTCACAAAGACTACATGGGTGAGCGAGTGTGCGTGTATGTGGGTCGCTGCACGCTGTCATTGCGGTCTTGATGGCAGCGGAAATTTGGCATGTTTATATTAGGTGGGGGGGGGGGGGGGTTAGGGGAGAGGGTTGGTTGGTTGGTTGGTCGTTGGGAGTTTTATGCCCTGGCAAAATATATGGTCATATCAGGATGGGCTGATTGGTTGGTTGGTTGGTTGTTGGAGTTTTACGTCCTGGCAATATCTAAGGCGATATCAGGCTAGGTACCGACTTGTGACAGTGCAAACTCATGGTGACTGTATAGTGTTGCCAGACTAGGAAATCAGGCTGCTGGCACCATAAACTGATATCTCACTTAGTGACATTATCCCGACACTGAGCAAACCAGTCCTTGCCATATCCTATTAATGCTGACCGCCAGGCTAGGAAGTGATAAGCATCAATTCATTGGTTTGACTCGACCGGAAACCTATCTCCCGACCTTCCGCACACGAGGCTTACGCTCTACCGATTCGGTCACTGCGCTCGCTGGGGGGGGGGGGGGGGAGTGGTAGATATTTGTCGGGGCTCGGCGCTATGGGAGGAGGGGGGGGACACCGGGGGGGGGGGGGGGGTTCTTATTGGTGGTGCAGTGGGATGGGGGCGGGAGTGAGATATGGTGGATAGGGTGGATGGAATATAGGTGTACATGTGGTTAGCTGGTGTGGTAGTCCAATTCGCGCAAATTTGCCCACCCACCCATTTTGCTTCCTACTACCACCCAGCTATGATTATTTGTGTGTATATATATATATATATATATATATATATATATATATATATATATAAGCTGTTCTACGAAGAGACAAAGACAATACAAATTGGTCTGAGGTATTTTATGTAACACTCTGGCAAGATTTTTCAATCGGTGGAAGTATGGTGTGAGCTGGCACAGAACATTGAATATATATCAGCGGCGGCAGCGCGCCGGTACCAGAAAACGGCCAACGCATGCGCGCTACTATGGTCCGAACTCATACAACCTTGAAACGACTTCTCCGATACCTATATATATATAATGTTATTATATAATGTATATATATATATATATATTATGAGTGTATATATATATATATATATATATATATATATATATATATATATATAATATATGTATATGTGATGTATAAAAACCATGCAAGTATAAAGGCACGTAAGGGAATATTCCCTATTGGCCACCCAGATGTTGTGTACAACTTTATAGGTGACCCCTCTTCATGGTGGGACAGGTGGCACCACCACCCCCACCTCCCCAGTGCCTCGAATACTGTCACTCGCGCACTCGAATTTATATATGTTTGGTTGTTTATAGTCGAATATATTCTCATACTGTGTAGACTTTGATATAACTTATGAGACATGTTCGACTGCCTGTAGTTTCGGGTGTAAAAGACAGATAGGACGCGGTAGACTCGAGGTCCTACTTACTATTACAATAGTCTTAGCGAATCAGCAATGACCGTTATAACATGCCGCAGACTCCCTCATTATGAACCCGATAATTCGTCTGGAAATGTGAAGTGTGGATATGAGTGGATATGAGTGGATATGTGTGGATATGTGTGGATATGTGTGGATATGTGTTGGTATGTGTGGATACATATGTATATGTGTGGAGATGGGTGGAGATGTGCAGAGATGTGCAGAGATGTGCAGATATGTACAGAGATATACAGAGATGTGCGGAGATGTGTGGATATGTGTGGAGATATGTGTAGATGTGTGTAGATGTGTGTAGATGCATGTAGTTGTGTGTATATGTGTGTATATGTGTGTATATGCGTGTATATGTGTGTATATGTGGGTAGATGGGTGGAGATGTGTGGAGATGTGTGGAGATGTGTGGAGATGTGTGGAGATGTGTGTATATGTGTGTATATGTGTATATGTGTGTATATGCGTGTAGATGTGTGTAGATGTGGGTAGATGGGTGGAGATGTGTGGAGATGTGTGGAGATGTGTAGAGATGTGTGGAGTTGAGGTGGAGATGAGGTAGAGATGAGGTAGAGATGAGGTGGAGATGAGGTGGAGATGAGGTGGAGATGAGGTGGAAATGACGTGGAGATGAGGTGGAGATGAGGGGGAGATGAGGTGGAGATGGTGTGGAGATGTGTGGATATGTGTGGAGATGAGGTGGAGATGAGGTGGATATGAGGTGGATATATGTGGAGATGTGTGGATATGTGCACGAAGACGCACAAAGACACACGGAGACACCCGGAGAGACACGGAGAGACACGGAGACACACTGATGCACACGGAGACACACGGAGACACACGGATGCACACGGAGACACACGGAGACACACTGATGCACACGGAGATGCGCATAGACACACGGAGACACACGGAGACACAGGGCGACACACGGAGACACACGGAGATGCGCAGAGACACAAGGAGACATACGGAGACACACGTACACACACGAAGATGCGCAGAGATACATGGAGACACAAGGAGACACACGGAGACACATGGAGATGCACAGAGACACACGGAGACACATGGAGATACACGGATACACACAGAGACAAATGGAGATGCACAGAGACACACGGAGACACGCGGAGACACAGAGAGACACAGAGAGACACACGGAGACACAAGGATACGCGCAGATACACACGGAGACACGGAGACACGGAGACACGCAGAGACGCGCGGAGACGCACAATTTGATTCGGGTTAACAATATTCTTTTGAACAAAATATACTTTATTCAACATCTAAAAGATTTTGTCAGCGACTATATTATACGCCCGTTTTTTCTAATGGGCAATATCTAAGGAGCATACGCTTGTGTAATCACCATTATGTATACCGAATTACATTAAGGCGGGAAGCAAATAAAACAAACTGTAAATACCAAGATGCATTTGGTAATAAATGAGAAACAGTTGTTGATAAGATCATGACATGTGATAAATAACCCAATACGATAAGGATTGTAAATAATGATGTTCACTGAAGCATTGGCTTGAAATCACCCATCCCCCTCGTTTTTCCGTCAAGAATACTTTCTGAGCATGTCAAGCTTGTGTCAGTGTCACATTATAATATTAATAGTCGGCTCACTGCTTGCCCCATTTGCACACAATTGACGCACAATTTGTATCACAGTTGCATCGTTATTGCTGGACCTCCTCTCTCCACCCCACCCCACCCGATACGTAGTGCACCATAGGTTTGTGTGTTGGTTTGTTTGTTGGAGTTTTACATCATGGTACCATCTAAGGTCATATCAGGACGGGTACTTTGGCGCCACATACCATTATATAGCTGAACACGTAAGCGGCTGCTGATCGCCCCGCCACCTCATCATCATCATCATCATCATCATCATCATCATGCTGTCAGTCGCGATGCGACAAAGAATGCTTTCATTACTTGACTGCCGCTCTCCATTTAGCTCTCTGCTGTGAGAGTTGCATCCATGAGTCGTTCTTAATGTCTCTCAGTTTCAGGTTTCTCTTGATGGTATCCTTGAACCGGAGACAAGGGCGTCCTCTCTTTCTGTAACCAGAAAACAGTTGAGAATAGAGGATCTGCTTTGGTAGCCTGTCTGATGACATCCTCATGAGCATTTCATGAAAGCTGCCTGCAAAAGTGTTGAAGTGCTGCTGGCTTTTGCAAGTTACCAGCGGCACTCTCTCTGGGAGCAAATAAAGGTTTCACACTGGCAAGAACATGTCAAGACAGTCGCAAAACTATTTGTCCCTGCAGTGGCTGGTCGGGAGATGTTGGGAGTTCCATACAGCAACCGCCCTTAATGCTGCCACAGTGACATGGTTTTCTGTTTAGGGTTTGCTCCCTTAGCCTTTGGTTCTGTCAAGAACCTGTACCACAAGGCAGTGGTTTCCAACTCTGCAAGGCAGGGACATCAAACTCCCTGAGGTATTGCTATACCTGCATACCACCTCCATACCCTGCCACCTAGCGTAATGCTTAACTACATACGGACCAACTTGGTCGTAATCACTTCATCCTTAACATTTCAAACAACAAGATGTAAATCATACAGCAACCTAAATTTGCCATCCCACTCACCCCATCTGCTTAAAGACTATCTTAATAAGGTTATGTGTCTTGGAGCCTCAAAGTCATTGAACCATCCTTACTGTTGTAACATAAAGAAGACAATTTAAAATGCCACTATATGTACTTGTCGGTCTCGTGCTGTTTAATTATATACCATGATAGGATGGTGCCCTGAACTGCATTATTTCGATATAAATAACTTTAAATAACCTGAACAAGGACGTGGCCAGAGTAACAGTCGACCATTTCCGGAGATCATGCTCAGTGAGTTGCTACACAGATCCTTCATTTCTGCCACTACCATTAGAAGCCACAATGGTGACCTTTTCCACATAGATTGCAGTATATTGAACTGCTACCCAAAGCTTGACTTCTTTCACTTCCGTCAGAGCGCTGATTGGTGGTGAAAATTGTCTACATATTGGCCGTCATCCGATATTTCCAATCGTCCATATCGACTTCGTTAAACCTTGCACTTTGGCCGGGAGCGGAAGTGGAAGCGGAAGCTGGAGTCCGACTACAGATGACTAGGTTTCAACCAGGGGAGCGGGACGTAGCTCAAGCAGTAGGGTGTCCACCTGTGAAGGTGTGGGTCAGCCGATCGATCCTGCTCAGTGGAAAATTTGCAGTTTGGGTTATTTTCCATTCCATCCAGTGGTCCACAACTGGTTCATCAAAGGCTGTGGTTTGTGCTGTCCTGTTTCTGGTAAAGCGCATATAAAAGACCCCTTGCTGCTTCTTGGAAAGAATAGCCTATGTAGCGGCAGTGGCTTTCTCCAAGGAAATGTGTCAGAATGATCATAAGTTTGACGTCCAATAGCCAATGATAAAAATCAATGTTCTCTAGAGGCGTCGTTCAATAAAACACTCTCTTTTTGTTTACATTTCAACCAGTGTCCTCTGGCTTTGACTTCTCCATATTTATTTAATAAGACGCTACGTCTTGAACCGGATTTTCGTATATGTATATCTAAGGAAATTGACAGTCAACTAAATTCATCATGTGACATACTCCAATGGTTTTGAGTTTCTGTCATTTTTCTGAGATCAAAATATTAAATTGATTATTACAATTTACATTACTTTAGTTTGAATTCACTTTTTATTATAAATGGCTAACTTTTGAGACATTTGAAGTGCAACATGTCAAATTAGATTTGGCCAACACATCAGAACCGTGACACCATTAGGCTTTAGGAGTAACAGGTTCTATTAAATTGCCCCAGTATTCCCTTCTATGTGGTAACACATGCTTAATACATGCATCAGTTTCCAAATTAACTATGTAGAATCAATTCGAGATAATTGGTTTAGTTTTGAAAAATCGATGTTTCATCGGACAATGCAGCTTTAATAAGTGCGCCAGTTTCAAAATTAGATACTTAGAATCAATTCAAGATAACTGGTCTAATTTTGAAAACTTGATGTTTTCATCGGACTATGAAGCTTTAATAAGTGCAGCAGTTTCAAAATTAGATATGGAGAATCAATTTGAGATAGTTGATTTAGTTTTGAAAAGTTTATGTTTCATCGGACTATGCGACTTTAAGAGCTGACCTTGGAATACCGCCACCCCCATCCCTCAGAGCGCCATTTGATCCAGGTTGATAACATGTCAGTTCTACCAGACTAAACTTCCTGCTTTTACGTCCGCCCACCCCCTTGTCCCCCCCCCCCCCGTTCCCTAACCGCACCCAAGAAAAGGTGTCAAAATTAGCCTGAGGCAATGAACTCCCTTCCAGGTGTTAGTGAGAATGTCTGAACTGATTCCGCTGCTATAGCCTTTTGTGTTTGCCTAACGAAATCTTTAACATTTCGAGACACAAAAATCAGAATATACAATACAACCCCGTTAAACCAAGCTTGGTAAAACCAAACGATCTGTTAATCCAAACTTTTTTTAGGTGGCCCGTCAAAATACTACCATTTATCATATAAAATAGTTGGTTAAACCAAAGTCGGTTCTTCCAAATTGTCGGTTAATCCAAACAAAATTGTCGGACTCCAGGGGCCATATGCATGAAGCAGTGTTAGCGAGCCAAAACGCGTTTATACGGGATTTCTGGTTTAGCGCCGAAAAGTCGGTATGCATGGAGCAGTGTTAGGCCTAACACCACAAGGTTAAACTAGGTTAAGCTAAACCAGAAAATAGCTGGTTTACAGGTGGTGTTAGTTATCAAATCTATTCAATGCGATCATATTTAACAGAATTAGCTACCAAATAAGTGAAATTTGACCAATTTAACCCTAAATTCGAAGCGTTATTAAGGCTACCGCCGCATTGGCGGCGATATCAATAGTTATATTTTCGAATCGACGAACGTAAAGTAAACAAATCGTCGCCGCCGAATCGGCGGGAATTTCTTACGCCCAAATCTATTAAATGCTGTCATATTTAACAGAATTACATACGCAATAAGTGAAATTTAAGCAAATTAACCCTAAAAACGAAGCAATATTAACGCAGCAGCCGCATTGGCGGCGATATTAATAGTTATATTTTCGAATCGACGAACGTAAAGTAAACAAATCGCCGCCGCCGTCGCCGCCGAATCGGCGGGAATTTCTTACGCCCAAATCTATTAAATGCTGTCATATTTAACAGAATTACATAGGCAATAAGTGAAATTTAAGCAAATTAACCCTAAAAACGAAGCAATATTAACGCAGCAGCCGCATTGGCGGCGATATTAATAGTTATATTTTCGAATCGACGAACGTAAAGTAAACATATCGCCGCCGTCGCCGCCGAATCAAGGGATTTCCCAAATCTATAAATACATTCACGTTTAGCTAACACTCACCGTTTAGGCCGCCATGCATACGTTTTCGACGCCGCCGATAAACGGTGATAGCTATACAGTGTTAGAGGGATAACACCACACGCCGCTAACACTGCTCCATGCATACGGGCCCAGGCCTATCATGTAAGGTTAAACCAAACTGTCATGTGGGTATAAGGTCATCTGAGACCCTGCCAACTTTTTCATATGATAAATGGTAGTATTTTGCTGGGCCGTCGTAAAAAAGTTTGGGTTCACCGATCGTTTGGTTTAACCGAGCTTGGTTTAACGGGGTTATATTGTATATACATAATAAACAATAATCAAAGTGTCGACATACATTGTATATTACATGTGTAATACACGCTTACTCTAAGTCAAAGTCAAAGCCAAGCTCGGTTAAACCAATGATCATTTAATCCAAACAAATTTCTAGGGTCCCTTCAAGTTTGCTTTAACGGGGTTATACTGTATATATATATATATCTTATCCTAGATTTGATTCTACATACTCAACTTAGATCCCGGTGCAATTATTAAGCATTTGCTGTTGCCTAGAAGGGGGATAGGTTGGGGGTAGTACATCAATGTAATAGAACTTTTTGCTGCAGAAGTCTATTTGACGTGCTTGCCAACATTAATCTGAAATGTTTTTATTTCAAAGATCTCCATTTTGAAATGTAGGCTACTTCAAACTGAATTGAGCGAGATTGCGACAATCAACTGATCAATTCATGGACGCTTAATCTATTCAACTACTACGAACAGACCCCGTCCTGATATGACTTTAGGTGTTGCCAGGACGTAAGACTCCCCCCCCCCCCCCCCGTTCCCTAACCGCACCCAAGAAAAGGTGTCAAAATTAGCCTGAGGCAATGAACTCCCTTCCAGGTGTTAGTGAGAATGTCTGAACTGATTCCGCTGCTATAGCCTTTTGTGTTTGCCTAACGAAATCTTTAACATTTCGAGACACAAAAATCGAATATACAATGCAACCCCGTTAAGCCAAGCTTGGTTAAACCAAACGATCTGTTAATCCAAACTTTTTTTAGGTGGCCCGTCAAAATACTACCATTTATCATATAAAATAGTTGGTTAAACCAAAGTCGGTTCTTCCAAATTATCGGTTAATCCAAACAAAATTGTCGGACTCCAGGCCTATCAGGTATGGTTAAACCAAACTGTCATGTGGGTATAAGGTCATCTGGACCCTGCCAACTTTTTCATATGATAAATGGTAGTGTTTTGCTGGGCCGTCGTAAACAAGTTTGGGTTCACCGATCGTTTGGTTTAACCGAGCTTGGTTTAACAGGGTTATATTCTATATACATAATAAACAATAATCAAAGTGTCGACATACATTGTATATTACATGTGTAATACACGCTACTCTAAGTCAAAGTCAAAGCCAAGCTCGGTTAAACCAATGATCATTTAATCAAACAAATTTCTAGGGTCCCTTCAAGTTTGCTTTAACGGGTTTAT
The DNA here is from genome assembly GCA_030323885.1 of Branchipolynoe longqiensis. NCBI lineage: Eukaryota > Metazoa > Annelida > Polychaeta > Phyllodocida > Polynoidae > Branchipolynoe > Branchipolynoe longqiensis. Next base: position 180,804,559 of record CM059186.1, read on the forward strand.
ACTGTATATATATATATATATATATATATATTACCTAGATTTGATTCTACATACTCAACTTAGATCCCGGTGAATTATTAAGCATTTGCTGTTGCCTAGAAGGGGGATAGGTTGGGGGTAGTACATCAATGTAATAGAACTTTTTGCTGCAGAAGTCTATTTGACGTGCTTGCCAACATTAATCTGAAATGTTTTTATTTCAAAGATCTCCATTTTGAAATGTAGGCTACTTCAAACTGAATTGAGCGAGATTGCGACAATCAACTGATCAATTCATGGACGCTTAATCTATTCAACTACTACGAACAGACCCCGTCCTGATATGACTTTAGGTGTTGCCAGGACGTAAGACTCCCCCCCCCCCCCCCCCCCGTTCCCTAACCGCACCCAAGAAAAGGTGTCAAAATTAGCCTGAGGCAATGAACTCCCTTCCAGGTGTTAGTGAGAATGTCTGAACTGATTCCGCTGCTATAGCCTTTTGTGTTTGCCTAACGAAATCTTTAACATTTCGAGACACAAAAATCTGAATATACAATGCAACCCCGTTAAGCCAAGCTTGGTTAAACCAAACGATCTGTTAATCCAAACTTTTTTTAGGTGGCCCGTCAAAATACTACCATTTATCATATAAAATAGTTGGTTAAACCAAAGTCGGTTCTTCCAAATTATCGGTTAATCCAAACAAAATTGTCGGACTCCAGGCCTATCAGGTATGGTTAAACCAAACTGTCATGTGGGTATAAGGTCATCTGGACCCTGCCAACTTTTTCATATGATAAATGGTAGTGTTTTGCTGGGCCGTCGTAAACAAGTTTGGGTTCACCGATCGTTTGGTTTAACCGAGCTTGGTTTAACAGGGTTATATTCTATATACATAATAAACAATAATCAAAGTGTCGACATACATTGTATATTACATGTGTAATACACGCTTACTCTAAGTCAAAGTCAAAGCCAAGCTCGGTTAAACCAATGATCATTTAATCCAAACAAATTTCTAGGGTCCCTTCAAGTTTGCTTTAACGGGTTTATACTGTATATATATATATATATATATATATATTATCCTAGATTTGATTCTACATACTCAACTTAGATCCCGGTGCAATTATTAAGCATTTGCTGTTGCCTAGAAGGGGGATAGGTTGGGGGTAGTACATCAATGTAATAGAACTTTTTGCTGCAGAAGTCTATTTGACGTGCTTGCCAACATTAATCTGAAATGTTTTTATTTCAAAGATCTCCATTTTGAAATGTAGGCTACTTCAAACTGAATTGAGCGAGATTGCGACAATCAACTGATCAATTCATGGACGCTTAATCTATTCAACTACTACGAACAGACCCCGTCCTGATATGACTTTAGGTGTTGCCAGGACGTAAGACTCCCACGAACAAAACAACTAGGAACAGTAGGTCCCATATTTGGGTAGTTCTCCCGATTGCCGCTAGAGGCAGACACATATTTCGGCTTATAAATGAGTTTTCCCATCATGACAATCCATTCTTTTATATTATTTCAGCAATACGCCGCCTGCATTTTTATCTGCTTAGAGTTAGGATGTGGAATCCACATATCATGAAAACTGGCTAGAAGTGTCACATGGAGAGTTAAAATCTAATATTTGAATTTTTTACATTTTTTGGTTGCAAATGAAAGCTGGAAATCTCCCCTTTACATCTATCTAAAATATAAATTGATGAGATAAATAATAAAGGTGTAGTCCATGATTGAGATATGTCTTATGGCAGTATAACATGTGTGTCACACGTGTAACACATGTTTAGGACACCACACAGTCTGCTTAATAAAAATCTAATCAGAATTAAATATTATCATACTTAGAAGCATATTAATCATGGCATAATATACAGAAATATGTAGTGCTTATATTGATATAATAAAGTAATTCCCAGCCATGCTTTATTCACTGAATAATTGGTGTACAATATTTGTATGGCATCCAGACACCACTGGTTACATGTGTGACAGAAATTTGTAATGTTATTTCTGAAGACATCAAATTTTCTTTTTTTAAATTTAAGCATGCATTCATGTTAATAAATACTTACTTTTTGATTTGGGAACTGTTTTGTTTGATATATCAATGCAATACAAGATATTAATAAGGATTCAACCATGTCTCATATGTCATGTTACAAATGTCTGACTGTAAAATGGGGTTTTTTGGTACAAAAACACTTCATAGCTAAAAGGACCAAAGTTGCACCCAGTTTATTTTATTTCCCTTATTTCTCTCATCAAATCTGAACATGACTATGAAAGATATAAGGACATAAATAAGTAGGAAGGTTTTTATTGATGGTTTAAAATCCCATCCCATGCTGACCAGTTTTCAGGAGAGTGAGCCAAAATGCCATTGCTATTTTGACGATGTCAAGGCCCTCCCTCATTGCCTGCTGAAGCCAGTGAGGTTTGAGCTTGCTCAATGGTTTTTTGTTTGTTTGTTTGTTGTTTTACATCCTAGCAACATCTAACATCATATCAGGACGGGTACCGACTTGTGACAGGGTACACTCATGGCGACTTTATAGTGCTGTCCCACTGGGAAACCAGGCCGCTGGCACCATGACCCAATATCCCAATCAGTCACATTATCCTGACACTGAGCTAACCAGTCCTTGTCCTATCCTAATAATGCTGAGCTCCAGGCTAGGAAGCGATAAGTATCATTTTTTAAGTCATTGGTTTGACTCAACCAGGGCTCGAACCCACGACCCCACGATCTACCGTGCTCAATGGTAAGACCCCAAAGGAATGACTGCACCAGTATATAACTTAAAACATCTCTGGTTACATGGAGGTATGTGCTATGATTTTAAAAATAGGATTTGATTGAATTGTGTAACTTTAACCGGAATGAGTCTTGATACAATACTACGGCCAGTAGATTGAATTGGTCCAGTCAACGCCGGAATGCGTCCTTCATTTAAACAGATAGTGAGGACCTAATTATAGACCGCCACACTCCAATAATGTCTCTGATTAAAGCTGCTAATTCCGATGAAGGCAAATACATTTTAAAATTAAAACAAGTACTTTTATTATTATTGTTATCCTACATAGCTTTTTGAGTTTCTACCTTTAAACAAAAGTATATTGGGTCCATTAATATGATTTATTTTTAATTTACTTTGATATAATCTTTAGGATAAATGTCTACCTTTGGGTATATTTTAAGGAAAAGCATAAAACATTAATGTTGGAGTGCGCCTTTAAAATATGGATACAAAAGGTTTCAGTCGTTAGAGGTTCTCTGAAATGGGTCTACTATTCTTTGATAATGACATGCTATGTATGATATCTAGGATAAAGTCTAGGTAACTCTATTGGTTTAGCAAATTTAATGTTTTCATCGGACTATCCATCTTTATTCATGTATTGCAGTTTCAATCAATCAATAGTTCCGTCCTCTAGTCGAAGGTTGGATGCAATGGTTCTCCACTTGTTCCGATGGTGTGCTGTTCTGATAGACTGTGAATAATTCAAGCCTGTCCACTGTGAAATATTTGTAAACCATGATGTTCTTGGTCTCCCTCTCCCTCTGCTGCCATTTACCTTCCCTTCCAACAATGTACATAATATTGAACTGTGACGAATGATGTGGCCAAAATAAACAAGTTTCTTTGTCTGTATAGTGGCAAACAAGCGTTTCTTATTTAAACAATTTCTGAGAACTTCTTTGTTGGTGATCTTCTTTGTCCATGATATTTTCATCATCCTTCGATATGTCCACATCTCAAATGCTGCTAAACGTTTGTACATTTTCTTAGAGATTGTCCATGTTTTCTTAGAGATTGCAGTTTAGGGGTCAGAAAATTGGTAGTCGATACGTATGTCCGGAATTTGCCTGCAACCACCCATATTAATTATGCATGCTTCCACTTAAAATATCTCCAAAATTAAACTGTTTGCAATGAAAGTGCCTTCAAGCTAAAGTGAATTAATCAACAAAAAAGGTAATATGGCAGAAACGCTAAACCATTGGGTTATGCCTTTATATGCAATTAGCTGCAAAGCATAACTAGAACGAGTAGACATTTTTTCCTTTGCATGCATTGCACGGCAGCATTGTGCAACATTAAAAATCCAGAACCTAGATACCTTGAAGATTTATACTTGAAGATTTATACTGCCTATCATGGATAAGTCTGACTAGACTTGTTTTCACCATTAGACAGTTTGCTGATAGAAAGCCCGAGCCTACACTTTTACCGAAAGGAGAGACTTAGAAAACTGCGCGTGATTTGAAAGTTACTACTTGATTGTATTACTCCACGCTGAAAGATGTGTCAGTGTTTGCAGCAGGCAATGTAAACAGGCCACCTCTGTGTACACATGCTAGTTTTGTCTGGGTCCTAGTCGGGCCCCATCGGTGCAATGGTTCCCGCTCGTGCCTGGCTCGTGTTATTTAAAGTGGTATAGTCCGATGAAGCATCACATTTAGAAAACGAAAACAATTATTTTAATTTGATTCTACATATTGTCGTGGGGGTGATGAAAATGGGAATTATTGCGCCTAGAGCGGGACTCGAACCCACATCTCTTTGCATTCCGGGCCAGTGTGCTAACCATTACACCACCTAAGCTCCCTGATATCAACACACTCCCCACGCCTACCTGTCTATGTGGTTACTTGCCTGAGAGGTCAGTGCAGACCACTACACTCGTCCCCCTGGAATTGTAAGTCTTGTAATGCTTACAATTACATACATATAGGCAATGCACTAACACATACATACACAGGGTAGGTTCAACAACCATACAGCGCAAAGCTTGTACAGGATCCTGGTCACGGAACCAGTGTCGTGGGGGTGATGAAAATGGGAATTATTGTGCCTAGAGCGGGACTTGAACCCACATCTCTTTGCATTCCGGGCCAGTGTGCTAACCATTACACCACCTAAGCTCCCTCATATCAACACACTCCCCACGCCTACCTGTCTATGTGGTTACTTGCCTGAGAGGTCAGTGCAGACCACTACAATATCTAAGTACGGGGCGTGCTGGCCGAATCCATAGAGCTTGCGCCTCGCGTGTGGGAGATCAGGAGTTTGGTTACCTGGTCGAGTGAAACTAATGACCTGATAGTGATACTTGTCGCTTTCTAGCCTGGCGCTCGGCATTAATAGGATAGGGAAAGGACTGGGTAGCTAAAGGGGCTGCCATACTACGACGTATGGCCTTAGCGTATGCCGACGGATACGATTTCGACCAACATGTTGGCATATGGCGTAATACGTTATGTATACGTTGGGGATACATCTAGTACACTCGGGATACGGCGTCATAGGTCGACATAGGTTGAGCCGCTAAAAAATAGTTTTTCATGTTCAAAATTGTTAACATATGTCGCCGTATGGCTCATACATTTCTCATATGCTAAGCATACGATCAGTGTATGTCAGCGTACGTTATGCACACTTAAGGGGTAGGTCGGGATAGGTTGGAACACATTAGCCATATATTGTCTGTTGGGAACGTGCAGTCTGCATACAACCAACGGATGCATAACATACTCCTAACATACTTTGAATGTATGCCTGCCATATCTCCAGTGTACTTAGTGTATATGACATACTTCTAGCGATGAAGTAACATGTAAGATTGGTCAACATCCCGTGAGCGTAGGCGAGCATTTTGCAAATATATTGCAAACATTTTGCGAGGCACATGAACGTTCTCATAAGCTAGCAATAGGTCAGAGATACATTCTGCATACATTACGTATGTTTTGTGTACGTTGTGTGTATGTTGTGTGTACGCACATTTTTATCCCCCACCCCTGACAAGTTTGATGAATGCCGACGTACTGGCAAATTGTTGTACTTTGGGCACGCGCTGACACTGTACGTCGTAGTGTGACAGGCCCTTTAGTGTCCGGATAATGTGTCTGAGTGGGATTATGCATCATGGTACCAGCAGCCTGATTTACCAGTGGGGCAGCACTATAAAGTCACCATGAGTGTGCACTGTCACAAGTCAGTCACCATCCGGATGTGACCTTAAATGTTGGCAGGATGTAAAACTCCAACAACCAACCAACTAACATATATAATTAGATCCTGAGACACTTATTAAACATGTATTGCCACATATACGGGAATACTGAGTCAATTTAATAGAACCGATTACCGCTGAAGCCTATGGTGTCAACGTTTTGGTGTGAAAGCTTGCCAAAACTAATTTGACATATATATGCACTTCACCAATCTCAAAGCTTAGCCATTTAAAAACAAGTTACTTCAAACTAAAATAAGGTAGGTTATAACAACCAATTTAATATATTTATCTCAGAAAATGCCAGAAAGAAAAAACCATCGGACTATGCAACTTTAATCTCAGGCCCACCCTGCCCACCCGCCCCACCCGCCCCTCCCGCTACCGTCAGTCTGCACTCGTCCCGGGCGGTGTCTGTATAGACAAGGCCTGGCCACACCCAGCACCAAATGCTCTTCTCGTGTCCTCCGAGAAAACCTCTCGCCAAGTTTAAAATTTCGGATGGACATTGAGCGCCAGATAATGGCTTATTGGGTGAGTCAGACGGGGAGAATGCCGTACTGGCCGCCATGTGTATATATGTGAATATATGTGAATATATGTGAATATATGTGCATATAGGTGTGTGTGGGTGTGGATGTGCGTATGTATGCTTAGATGTATGTGTATATGTGGTATGCAAATTGGTTTGTATATGTCTGTATTTATGTGTATGTATGTGTCTGTGTTTATAAATGTGTAATTGTGTATGTATATATTATATTATGACTGTGTATGCATATATGTGTATGCATGTGTACGTGTGTATATATTTGTACTTATGTATATGTGCGCATATGTATGTGTATGTGTGTATGTGTATGCATATATGTGTGCTTATGTATATGTATGCGTATGTATATTATGTATAATATATGGATATGTGTGTGTATATGTATGCATATGTATATGTATATATCTAGGCAAATGTATATATGAAGGGATGTGTTTCTAGACACATCTATATGTATGTATTTATAAATACCGTTATTATAAGCAGACAAGCATAACACATATTGGAATGATGTCTTTATATTCGCAGCAGGGAGTGGGTGATGAAAGGGTCGGTTGTGTCTGTGTGTGTCCGGCTGTGTCTGTGTGTTTCCGGATGTGGATGTGTGTCTCCGGATGTGTCTGTGTGTCTGCGGTTGTGTAGGTGTGTCTCCGGCTGTGTATGTATGTTTCCGGACGTGTATGTGTGTCTCCGCCTGTGTCTGTGTGTCTGCGGTTGTGTAGGTCTGTCTCCGGTTGTGTCTGTGTGTCCCCGGTTGTGTCTGTGTGTCTCCGGCTGTGTATGTGTGTCTCCGGCTGTGTATGTGTGTCTCCGGCTGTGTATGTGTGTCTCCGGCTGTGTATGTGTGTCTCCGGTTGTGTAGGTGTGTCTCCGACTGTGTATGTGTGTCTCTGGCTGTGTATGTGTGTCTCCGGTTGTGTCTGTGTGTCTCCGGCTGTGTATGTGTGTCTCCGGTTGTGTACGTGTGTCTCCGGTTGTGTATGTGTGTCTCCGGTTGTGTATGTGTGTCTCCGGTTGTGTCTGTGTGTCTCCGGTTGTGTATGTGTGTCTCCGGTTGTGTATGTGTGTCTCCGGTTGTGTATGTGTGTGTCTCCGGCTGTGCCTGTGTGTCTCCGGCTATGTATGTGTGTCTCCGTCTGTGTATGTGTGTATCCGTCTGTGTCGGTGTGTCTCCGGTTGTGTCTGTGTGTCTCCGGATGTGTCTGTGTGTCTCCGGTTGTGTATGTGTGTCTCCGTCTGTGTATGTGTGTCGCCGTCTGTGTCTGTGTGTCTTCGGTTGTGTATGTGTGTCTCCGGCTGTGTATGTGTGTCTCCGGCTTTGTATATGTGTCTCCCTATGTGGATGTGTGTCTCCGGCTGTGTATGTGTGTCTCCGGCTGTGTCTGTGTGTCTCCGGCTGTGTATGTGTGTCTCCGGCTGTGTCTGTGTGTCTTCGGCTGTGTCTGTGTGTCTCCGGCTGTGTATGTGTGTCTCCGGCTGTGTGTGTCTCCGGCTGTGTATGTGTGTCCGTCTGTGTCTGTGTGTCTCCGGCTATGTATGTGTGTCTCCGGCTGTGTTTGTGTGTCTCCAGCTGTGGACGTTTGTCTCCGGCTGCGTATGTGTGTCTCTGTCTGTGTCTGTGTGTCTTCGGATGTGTATGTGTGTCTCCAACTGGGTATGTGTGTCTCCGGCTGTGTCGATAACACGCACACAACTATCATTGTGTCCATGTTCTGGCCTCATACTATGGGAATCTTTGCATTGCGGAAAGGCTAACAGCCTTCTAGGTAATTTGTTATTTCGTTACTTTTGCACTCCCAGCATGGCCTGTCTTGTAGACAATTGACCAATTTCATATGACGTCAGTATGTGTATTTAGGTCAGTGCGCACGCTGCTTGGCTGTAAGACAACATCCGGTCACTGCAAACTCAATGGCTATGAGCTTAGAATATCCCAACTTTCACTATTATCTCTGTTTTAAATACTTTCAGAGAAAATTTCGCTTAAGTTAAATTAAATACTTCAGATCTTCCTCTTCAATCGCGGATTAATATATTTTAATCGACTCAGAGAAAGCTTTTAAATTAATTTTGCTAAAATAAATGCTCTGCATAGACATAGCATTGCTGCAGCACAAATCAATGCAGTGTTTACCCTTCGCGGGCTAGTCAGCAAACTCAGTGCATTGTCAATGGTCGTAAGCAATCTTCTTACAGAAAAAGTGAAATATCTCTAAAACTACACCACTTAGACACAAATCACTTAGAACACATATAGAAAACATATTTCACGAATAGATTATCTTAAATTCATAAGGTTAGAGTTCTGCATTTCTATTAATTTTGAATAAAACCTACATTTTGCACTACGCGTACCGGCAAACACAATGCATTGTCAATGGCAGTGAGCAATCTTCATACAGAAAAAGTGAAATATCTCTCAAACCACACCACTTACACACAATCCGCTTGGAACAAATGTAGAAAACATATTCACAAAATAGATTATATTAAATTTATATGGTTACGGTTCTTCCTTTCTATTAATTTTGAATAAAACAAACGTTTTGCACTGCGCGTACCGGCAAACCCAGTGGCAGTGTGCAGCCGAGCTGTATGCGCATACACAATGTTTATAACCATTAAAATAGGTATATATATCAGTAATGTCCCATCACTATAGACCCCTTCGAATGTTTACAAACATCGTGTATGCGCGCGCAGCTTGGCTGCAGAATGAAGGCACACTGCCATTGAGTTTGGTGATACACGCAGTGCAAACCGTCAGTTGTATTCAAAATTAATAGCAATCCAGAACCTGAACCATATACTTTTAATATAAACTTGTTGGTAAGCATGTTATCTGTTTGTGTGCCAAGTGGTTTGTGTCTAGATGGTGTGCTTTTAGAGATATTTCACTTTTTCTGTAAGAAGATTGCTCACGGCCATTGACAATGCATTGAGTTTGCCGATACGAGCAGTGCAAAACCTTAGTTTTATTCAAAATTAATAGAAATCCAGAATCCAAACCTTATAAATCTAATATAATCTGTTTGGGAAGCATGTTATTTGTTTGTGTGCCAAACGGTTTGTGTCTAGGTGGTGTGGTTTTAGAGATATTTATTTTTTTCTGTATGAAGATTGCTCACGTCCATTGAGAATGCATAGCATTTTCCGATATGTGCTGTGGAAAACGTTAGTTTTATTCAAAATTAATAGAAATCTAGAAAACACATCTTATAAATTTAATCAAATCTGTTTGGTAAGCATGTTATCTGTTTGTGTGCGAAGCAGTTTGTTTCTAGGTGGTGTGGATTTAGATATATTTCACCTTTTCTCTATGAAGATTGCTCATAGCCATTGAGTTTGCTGTGTGACCCTCTGTCGTCCTGCAGCCAAGCAGCGCACATACTGACCTAAATACCCATGCTGACGTCATATGAAATAGATCTATACGGTGTTTCATGCCAGTTGGTGTTCGACTGGCATTACTTCAAATAATTTTTATTTTTAATGTCTAACTTTAGAGCTATTTTCAGTACAAACTGCCCAAAGTAATTTTGGTATACTCCTTTAATCTCTAACCACATATGCTTCAGCAGGAAGATGTTCTCTTAAATTTGCAAAGTATGCCCTTCTATATAGCAAGAACATCTACGCTGGATATGCCAGTTCAAATCGACAAAAGGGTTTGCCCTGGATGTTTTCAAATGTTTAAAACATCCGGGGAAGTCCGGGGCATCCGGGTTCGATCCGGCATGGTGGGAGTAGTAGTAGTAGTAGTAGGGAAACTGCCCCGGAACACCCCCGGACAGCCCGGACAGACCCAGGTTCACCCCCGGACTACCCGGACCAGCCCCGGACCAGTCCCGGATCGCACCCACCGGGTAGGTCTGACTGTGAGGCAAAAAACAACGAAAACAGCTGTTCTATCCGGGGCGGTCCGGGACAGTCCGGGCGATTGGTTCGGGGGTGGTCCAGGTCAAAATCCGGGGCTCGTCCGGGTAGGTGTGACTGGGGCTTTATTTATATTATGGCTTGCAACAAAGCGCGACCACTTTAGGAACACATTGCGACCAGGTTACTACCACTTTGTGACCACTTTGCGACCAAAAGCCAGCGACCTTTGCAATGAAAGCAACAATACAAAAGGTGGTGAAACCAATGGTCGCTAAATGGTTGCTGACAGCTCGCAACCTCCGGGTCAAATGACCGAATGAGTTAGAGCGTCCGTCTCCCGTGCTGGTAGATCATGGGGTCGTGGTTTCAGACCCTGGTCGAGTCAAACTAATGACATTAAAATTGATACTTGTCGCTTCCAAGCCAGGCACTCGGCATTATTAGGACAGGGCAAGGACTGGTGTGCTCAGTGTCAGGATAATGTGACTGAGTGGGATATCAGATCATGTTACTGGCGGTCTGGTTTCCCTGTGGGACAGCACTATAAAGTCACCATGAGTGCGCCCTGTCACAAGTCGGGACCCTTCCTGATATAACCTTATATGTTTCTAGGACGTAAGACAACAACAAACGATTTTAGTCACCAACTTGCAGGTTCTGCACCAAAAACTTCCTTACAAACAAAATGGTCACAAGGTTACCAACCACTTTCACCACTTGCAACCAGTCAGCAGCCAGTGTGTCATTTGGTCGCAAAGTGGTCGCAAAGTGGTCGCTATTTTGGTGTAGTTATATCGGTCATTAAAAAAAAAAGGTTTTGGATTTAGCCACCATTTTTCCCCCACCCCGAGCGTGGAGAAGCATGTTCGTTTATTCAACCCGAGTGTGTAGGATGTGCGCATGCGCCAAAAAGTGACTCGGGTGACCCGAGTTGGCTAATCGAATACGCCCAGTGTGACTGTGACTTAAAGCCCCAGTCACACATAGCCGGATGAGCCCCGGATTTTGAGCCGGACCACCCACGGATCAACAGCCTGGACTGTCCCGCACCACCACGGATAAAATCACTGTTTTCGTAGATTTTTGCCTCGCAGTCACACTTTTCCAGACGAGCCCCGGACGAGCCATGGACCGCTCTGTACCACCCCCGGACTGCCCCCGGACTGGGCCGGACCAGCCTGGATGAGGCCGGACCACCCCCGGACTGCCCTGGACCACCCCTGGCCTATCTCGGATCACCCCCAGACTTTCCCGGATCACCCCCAGTCTTACGGGGGCAGGCCGGGAGTGGTCCGTGGCTAGGCCGGGGGTAGTCCTGGATAGTCTGTGGATGGTCCGGGTCAAACCGTGGCTCAAAATGATGGCAGACCACCCCCGGACAGGCCCGGTCCACCCCGGACCACCCCCAAAATACCCAGACCACCCCCGGATCAGGCCGGATCAGGCCGGATCGAACCCAGATCGCAAAATCCCCCGGACCACCCCAGATTTTAAAAACATTTTAAAACATCCGGGGCTGAGCCCGGACGGCCCCAGATGAGCCACGGATCAGGCCGGATCAGGGGGTGTCAGCACGGATGAGCCACGGACGAGTCACGGATCACCCCGGATCGCCCCGGACCACCCCGGATGGCGGTCCGGGGCTCGTCCGGCCCCTGATCCGGGTATGTGTGACTGTGGCTTTAGTAACATTTAATAAACAACAGCAGGCAGTGTAATAGCGGAAGTGCGTAGAACAGATAGAAAATAAATCCCACCCCCCCCCACCTCGCCCTCCGCCCCCGCCCCCAACTCCTCAACACTTGCCCCCTCTGCCCAGCCCTAGGCGCGTTGCCAACGGCCCTTTGTTTCCTTGACAACACGTCGCGCGCTGCATGCACGTCACTACGCGGCGCTGGTCCCACGACAACGTCAGCGCATACAGCCTAGCCTGCCCCCCCCCCCTACCCCTCCCACCCACCCCCGAGCCCATGTCGCCGGGTCGCAAGGTGCCGGCTTTGTGGTCAGAGGGTCATTGATTTGAATGGGCCCGACCGGTCCAAGGTGCTTACAGGGCGTCCACCGCTGGCAAGAAAGATGGACATTCTTCTTATTCATAAGTTTTTTTCACTTTAAGGACACATGACCGGAAGTAGACGTGTCATATGTATGAAACAGTAGTCAGCGACTAATGCGATGTACTGTGCCCTTTTATATCACACACACCCATATAGCACCCGCATACCGTCACTCAAGCACAGACTTGTGCACATGTGCTCATTGACGACAATTTGCAATGTGTTTTTTCCCCATAGCAAACTGTGGGTGTTGTTGCCATATTTGTGTTTATTTCGTTTTTTGTACGTCATATTAAAGCTGCATAGACCGATGAAATATCAAATTTTCAAAACCAAACCAATTATCTAGATTTGATTTTACATATCTAACTTAGATACTAGCACACTTAGTAAACATTTGTCCCCATATATAAGGGAATACTGAGCTAATTTAAAAGCTGTTACTGCAGAAGGCTATGGTATTAGAGTTTTGACATCCTTGCCAAAATTAGTTTGTCATGGTGACACTTCAAATATCTCCAAAGTTAGCCATTTAAAATAAAAGTTACTTCAAGCTAAAGTAAGATATATCCTAACGATCAAACTAATGTATTTATCTCAGAAAATATCAGAAATTCAAAACCATCGGACTATGCAACTTTAACATCTAAGGGCATAACCGGATGAGATTAATGCTACTTGCCTTTTACCGGGTGTGAAGGTTGCATTTGCTTTAGGAAAAAAACAAGAATTTGATAATACATATCCTAGCATGAGAGGAGTTATTCTGCTATACTTTGTAGTACCTTTGATCATAGATGTTTACGATTTGAACTGCAATCAGACATGATAAGGTACATGTGCAAACCAACATGATGGGTGCAAATAAACTTTCCTTACCCATTCCCTGTGCGGAGCAAGCAGCTTGTGACAGGAGATTACCTAGCTTCTCAAGGATGGCCATAGGATCACAAGTCCTAGTTGACTGGTAGAAGTATGTCTTAACTCAATTTAATTACTTTCATCCACACATCCTGATGTGTTAAAATATTGACCTTTTTGTTTTTATTACTTGAAATGTGACTTTACAGCATTCCGTGTCCAGCCAAGGTAAGCAACTTGGCGATACATAATGCATTAGCTGATGCTGCGTGTCAAATATATCCATAACTGTTGATGGAGATTGATGTAAATCGTGTCTAGTTTAATGTATGACACCACCTTATAAGTGTTGCCAATAAATAGCAAATAGAAAGGAAGAAACAAAAGGAAAGAAATAAGCTCTTCCACGTCTTTACTCCTTACTTTCAGACTGGTTGGCTCAGTGTCAGGATAATGTGACTGAGTGGGATAGTGGGTCATGGTACTGCCGGCTTGATTTCCCAATGGGGCAGCACTATAAAGTCGCCATGGCTGCGCACTATCACAAGTCGTTACCCGTCCTGATATGACCTTAGATGTTGATAGGACGTAAAACAACAGCACACACCTTACTTTCATAAGAGAATAGAGTAAACCCCCAAGAATAATATCGCCTATAACTAATTTCCAAGAGCAATATACCAAGCGCGGTGGCCGAATCGGTAGAGCACAGGGTTCCCAGGCGGAAGGTTGGGAGTTTGAAACCAGGCCGAGTCAAACCAATGACTTACACAATTGATATGTGTCACTAGCTAGCTTGGCACTCAGCATTACTAGAATAAGTCAATGACTGGTTCGTTCGGTGTCAGGATACTGTGACTCAGTCGGAAATCGGGTCATAGTGCTCACTATAGAGTTTACATGAGTGCGCAATGTCACAAGTCAATACCCATTTGGCCTGCCAGGACCTAAAACCCCAAGAAACGAAACAAAACAAGAGCGATACAGATTACCTTATTATATTTCTGCTTGAAATTAGATCTCCCACGCGTCATTTTTTGTTGTTGATACATTAGTTGTTTAAGCATGGGAAATTTCAATCGCAGACAATTGGTCTTCCTCATTCCACTGCTCTTTGCCCTATGCTAATAATGCCAAGCGCCAGCCTAGGAAGCAACAAATATCAATTGTTAATGTAAGTTATTGGTTTGACTCGACCAGGGTTCGAACCCACAACCCCACGGTCTACCAACACGGGAGACGGATGCCCTAACTCATTTGGTCATCCCGTCTGGTCATTCATTGTAATATAACTTTATAAGTGTCTCGCTTAAATGGATGCCCACTTATTTAAATGCAATTTGGAAGAACAAAAACAAGCTTTTTTTTTTACCTAGCTCACTCCCACATCTACACAATGATAGTGGAAACTAATCCCATGGTCTACCAAAACGGGAGACGGGCTCTCAGCTCATTCGGCCATCCCGTCTGGTCCATTGCTATGACCATCATCATCATCACTCTGTCGGTCGCCATGCGACAAAGACTGCTTTCATTACTTGACTGCCGCTCTCCATTTAGCTCTCTGCTGTGAGAGTGATGTCCATGAGTTGGTCTTAATGTCTCTCAGCTTCAGGTTTCTCTTGATGGTATCCCTGAACCGGAGATGGGGGCGCCCTCTCTCTCTGTAACCAGAAGACAGTTGAGAATAGAGGATCTGCTTTGGTAGCATGTCTGATGACATCCTCATGAGGTGTCCAGTCCACCGGAGATTCTTTTTGATCAGAAGATCTTCCATAGAGGGCAGGCCCGTCCATTCGAGTATTTCCTTATTTGTCACTTTGTCCTTCCAGGTTAGCCTCATGATTGAATGCAGATGTCACATCATGAAGGCATGCAGCTTTTTCACCTGACATCTGTACACTGTCCAGGCCTCGGCTCCATATAGTAGGGTGGATAGCACAATTGCACGGTAGATCCGCATGGACACATGGTGGTTGTTCCAGAGTCTCTGGCTAGTTGGCCGAAAGATGCGCTAGCCTGCGCTAGATTGCTGTGACCACAATCCGTATATTCAGTATACTGGCTTTACTGAAAATGTATAGGGCCTGGGTTGTGGAGTGAAGGTAATGGTCATAGAGCAGGGCTCAAAGCTGCACGCTATTAAGGGGGGGGGTGTTTTGATTTACTAGATGATCCAGCTTTTCAAATTGAAATAGCGTTCACATCTCCACCTTGGTCTTCCCCCACATGCGGTTGCCGAATGGGTAGAGCTCATGCCACCCGTGCGGGAGATCGGGAATATGATGCTCGGTGGAGACAAACCAATCACTTAGTTGTCACTTCCTAGCTTGGTGCTGGGCATTAATAGGACAAGGCAAGGACTGGTTAGATCAGTGTCACGATAATGTGACTAAGTGGGATATTGGATCATGGTGCTGGTCGCCTGATTTACCAATGTGAGCAGCACTATAAAGTCACCGTGAGTGTGAACTGTGACAAGTCAGTACCCGTCCTGATAAGACCTTAGATGTTGCCAAGACGTAAAACTCCAACAAGTAGCAACCAACCAATCTGCCTAGCCCTATATAAGCTATACCCACTCATCAAGACAGTATCCAGTCTCTGGGTGAAATTTACGCATAATTATAGAGACTACTTCCTTCAGCTCCTTCACCTTTGACCTTTATCGCACATTGACCTAGACATCATAGTTGGCACACTCCACCAGACAAAATTCATATCTGCATAAAGAAACACCGGTGAAATGAAAGACAGTTTCTTTCTTTAATGGTGTTCTCTGTGGCGGAGTGGTTAGAGTGTCTGACTTTTTTCTAGGTCGGATTCCTAATCTGAAGGTTGGTGGTTCGATTCCCCATGCCCCCACCTCTGCCAATTTGGATTTCCACCGCTGTGTATAACTTACACTGTCATCAAAGGCTAGTTGCTCTCATACCATGTCTCTGTGGTGTGGGAGGTTAAAAATCACTTGGGTCGGTAAAAGTGTAGGCTTGGGCTTTCTATCAACAAACTGTCTAATGGTGAAAACAAGTCTATTCAGACTTATCCATGACAGGCAGTATAAAAATGATGGAGGGGTGTGGCGGATGAGGTGGGGGAGGGGTGTGGTGGATGGGGTGGGGGTTGAGTATGGGGGTAGGGTGTGGGGGTAGTGTATGGGGGGGGGGGGCTACTGGGTGGAGTGTGGGATGGGTGGGTTTGTGTGTCCGCGCAACACACCACATGATTTGTTCTAATTGTAACCAATTAAATTCCTCAAGGGGGAGAACTTAGGGCGGAAACTCCTGTTGTAATTGTATTTAATGTGGTCTAATAGGCCCGTTTTGCACTAGTCAGGGGTGTGGCCACAACATCAGAGACGCGCCCTGGTGGCCCATGCTCGCCACACACTAGCCGAATATTTGACTGGAATTCTATTCTTTCCTGGATGAGGAATCAAGCCTTCCTCCTTAATTAGAAAAAACAACACCACACTAAAACAAGTATCGTTTGCTCTGGTGATGCTAGCATCAGAGCGGAATAGGATAATAACAATGGAGGTGTGTGTCTGGGCGGGTGTGTGGGGAGGTGAGTTCGAGAAGGTTGGACGGGGTTCGTGGGTGGGAGTGGGGAGGGGTGGGATGGGGTGGAAGGTGGGTGGGATGGGGTGGGAGTGGCTTTGGAGTGGAGTGGGAGGTGTTGTGAGTGGGGTGGCAGGGCGTGGCAGGGAGGTGCCATCTCAGATCCAAGACATATAACTGCAATTATCGGATAGTATGAGGCGGGCTTTTGTTGACACATGGCTCTGGTGCCCACATGTAGACCGCCCACGGGTGCTTTCTAGCAGCAGCCTATACTGGGTCAGGCCCAGGAGGGTGGTGTAAGTTTGGCACTATAGGGAGAACCAAGACAGTATAACATATTGAAAAGTATGTATGTACCTTTACCTGAAATGAAGTATAAAATCACCCAAAAATGACTAAGTGAATAAGTGTAGAACCATTGCCGTCAACACTATTCCTACCATTGTTAGCATCGTGAGAACCATTAATATGTATGGGCCGTCCGTCAGGCGTACATCTGGATAATATAATAGTTCACACTTAAAGCTGCATAGTCCGATGAAAACATCAAATTTTGAAAACCTAATTACGTATCTAGATTTGATTCTACATATTAAACTTAGGTAATGGTGCACATATTAAACATTGTTCACCACATTGAAGGGCATACTGAGGCAACTTAATATAATCTGTTACTGCAGAAACCTATGGTGTCAGAGTTTTGGTGTGCTTGCCAAAATTAATTTAGCATGTGTGCACTTTAGATATCTCAAAAGTTAACCATTTAAAATCAAAGTTATTTCAAACTAAAGTAAGGTAGATTATAATGACCAACCTAATATATTTATGTCAGAAAATTACAGAAACTCAAAAGCATCGGACTATGCAACTATAAGGCCTGGTCACATACACCTTAGTGGACTTAGTTGAACGTAGTGGAGGCTAACGTAGTTGAACGTAGTTGAAGGTAGTTGAAGGTACCGGAGAAGTATGGATGCCACTACGTTCAAGTACATTCAACTATGTTAGCCTCAACTACGTCCACTAAGGTGTATGTGACCGGGCCTTGAGATACACACACATTAGTCATGGGTATGCAGGTATTGCAATACCTCAGGGAGTTTGACGCCCCTGCCCTGCAGAGTTGTAAACCACTGCCTTGTGGTACAGGTTCTTGACAGAACCGAAGGCTAAGGGAGCAAACCCTGACCAGAAAACCATGTCACTGGGGTAGCACTAAGGGTGGTTGATGTATAAAACTCCCAACATCTCCCGACCAACTACTGCAGGGACACATAGTTTTGCGTCTGTCTTGACATATTCTTGCTGGTGTGAAACCTCTGTTGGCTCCCCGAGAGAACAGGCAATTTGCAAAAGCCAGCAGCACTTCAACACTTTTGCAGGCAGCTTTCATGAAATTAAGGAAATACTCGAACGGATGGGGCTCCCCTCTATGGAAGATCTTCTGATCAAAAAGAATCTCCGGTGGACTGGACACCTCATGAAGATGTCATCAGACAGGCTACCAAAGCAGATCCTCTATTCTCAACTGTCTTCTGGTAACATAAAGAGGCTGAGCCTTCGTCTCTGGTTCAAGGATACCATCACAAGAAACCTAAAGCTGAGGGACATTATGACCGACTCATGGACACAACTCTCTCAGCAGAGAAATGGAGAGCGGCAGTCAAGTAATGAAAGCAGTCTTTGTCGCATCGCGACCGACAGAAGATGATGATGATGAGTCATGAGAGTCACATAGGGCTACATGTCTGTTACACTCTATCTAATGTCCAGAGTTAGGGAAAGAGTGGTGGAGGCAAGAATGGGATCTGAACTGTCATCTGCAACTTCTTGGTCATTGATCAAGTTTGTTTTCTTTGGTGTTTATATGTTGGGGTTTAATGTTTAATGTACTAACAATGTCATAATATGACGGCTACGGAATTGTGATAGTGTATAGTCATTGCAACATTACAGTGTTGTCCCATTGAGAGACCAGCCTGCCACTACAATGACATGATATTCCATTTAGTAACATTATCCTGATACTGAGCTATCCTGTATTGCCCTATCCTAGGACTGCTGAAAAAGTGCCAACTGTCAATATAGTAAGTCAGTGGTTTGACTCAGCCAGCATTCAAATTATGGACCTTCCGCGTGGGAAGTCAGTACTCTTAGCGATTTCGCCTGGTCCACACTTTTACCGACCCAATGTTGACCTCTGACACCACATAGACATGGTGTGAGGGCAGCTGACGTTTGATGGTGCTGTACATTTTATACACAGCGGTGGAAATCCAAATCGGCAGAGATGGTAATGTCTGCTCCTTCTAACGCTAGTCTTTATCGGCTGCCTTCAACGGTGTGGAAATCATCTATTAGTATTAGTATTCCCCACATCCCCCTGATCGGCCTTGAGACTGACGGGTTTCGGTTACGTGCCTATTGCACGTTCAGCCAACATGCTTTCAATAAGTTTGATCACGCGCGGGGTTTCTTACGAGTATCCCTCAGGGCGAGTGTGGTGTACCCCTACGGCGTCCGTTGCCTTCATCATGCCCACATGTTCGCGCTATTCACGCTAGCACTTCCTTTGTGATACCAGAAATGAATCCCCCCCCACCCCAAAAAACAAGCCATGATGTGATGCAAACAAAAACAATAAGAGCAAAAACAACCAGCCAATTGCTTGCTCACTTTATTTGGTGTTTTGTGTTTTTTGTTGTTGCTCTTTTGCTTTCCTTTAACTGTTCTTTAAGGGGACAATTTGTGCATAGCATTATTTCTTTAGTTGTTGTTTCTGATTGCATAATCCGATGTAAACATCAAATTTTCAAAATCAAAACAATCATCTAAATGTTACTGTACATATCTAACTTAGTTGTATATGCACTTATCAAGCATTTGTCAGCACATAGAAAGGAATACTGAGGCAATTTAATAGAAGCAGTTATTGCAGAGTTTTGGTGTGCTTGCCAAAATTAATGGTACATACTCGCGCTTTACATATATCCAAAGTTAGGCATTCAACCTCAAAGTTACTTCAAACTAAAGTAAGTTAGATTATAACGATCAACATAAGAGAGTTATCTCAGAATATGACAGAAACGCAAAACCATCGGATTATGCAATTGTTAAAAAAAAAACACCCTGAGGCAGCTGTCACTCATGGTTAGAAGACATCAGAGAAGACGTGTGACAAATGTGATGTTGTGCACGTACGTCTACCGATTATCCACGTATCTGATTCAATTTGCGAATTTCACAGTGTAGTAGAGTTTTTCTTTCTGCATTCCACTACCCTCCCACCGCCACCCTTTGGGTTGTTTTCTTCTTTGCGGGTTTTCTTTCTCTTTCTCTGAACTTGGAGGCGAATTAAGATGAATGCGGCAAATGCTGAGGCACAGACTGAACTTTGGGATCAGTTTACAACAATTGGATGGTTGCTTGCCCCACAAGATCCGAAACTAGTGTCGTGGTCTGCACTGACCTCTCAGGCAAGGAGCCACATAGACAGGTAGGCGTGGGTAGTGTGTTGATATTAGGGAGCCTAACAGTGTAATGGTTAGCACACTGGCCTGGAATGCAAAGAGATGTGGGTTCGAGTCCCGGTCTAGGCGCAATTCTTCCCATTTTCATAACCCCCACGACACTAGTAAATCTTTGAGGATTTTGTCAAAATACTCCAATAGATTGACATTCAATCAATCAATCAGTCAATCAATCAGTCAGTTAATCAAATGCTTTGTTCGCAGCGAATAATTCGATTTTATTTTGTCACTATACATCCTTGAGATAAGATCAGCCAATGCATAACGATGAAATACTAGGTGATATCAGTTGGCCTTTTCTTTTACTAAAACTATTGGACTACTCTAATTTGTGGCTTATATATCTACCCATTAAGAGCAGCTTAAGAGGTTGTTTGCTAGCAGCGAAGGAGGGCTATGGGGGGGGGGGGGGACCCGGGGTGCGTGGGTAGGTGGGTGGGTGAGTAATAGGTTCTTCGTGAAGTGCGCCATTCTTGGACAGGGTCCCGATCAGATGGCTGTTGTTTCAGATGTATATAAAAAGTATATCAGGGGCATTTGAGACATGATCCAGTGGTATGTGGCTATTAGATGACGAGGCTAATTACAGTATTAGTCCGAAACGCTTAGCTGATTGGCGTGAATTGTTTTCTATTATATTCTAGATCCATTTTGCTATATTTAGATAACAAATTTAATTAGTTATAATATAAATTCCATTGCGCAAGTGAAAGTATTCGCGGCACTGGTAGGTGTTGGGGGTGGTGGCGCCACCTGTCCCAACAGTGAAAAGGGGGGGGGGGCACACATGAAGTAGCACACAGCATAAGGGTGTCCAATATAGGGAATCTTCCCTTACGCACCTTTATACTTGCATAATTCTTATAGTTATACATCATATATATATATATATGTATATATATATATATTTATATATTACCACAATTGCTTTACTCTAATGTTGACTCATAGAACACTGAATATTAATTGAACATTGAATGCTTTATTAATTACTATAATGGGCTTTGCATGCAAGAACATTTTCGTCGCTGAATTATGAATTAGGCAAATACACAGTAAAAAGCGTAAGTATAACATTAACAATCTGGACCACTTTCCAAGGTGGCTGCACTTCGCCCAGAACCTATCACTGGCCTCCACTGTTTCCCTTGCAAACACCTTTCACTACTCTGTTCCTGTCTCAGAAGTGTTGAGTAAACAATGTCTGCTACTGACTATTTTCCAATGGATATTTCATAGCAGACGGTTGTAGGTATTCTTACCAATGTTATTTTCCTACATTTATGGTTGGTGCACATCTATTAATAGCACTAATAATTATGTATTGCTGCGCGGATGGAATTGGGTAATAACATTGTGAAGGGAGGGTGGGTGAAATAAATGACCGCGAGTTTGAATTAGATTGTTAGAGAGCGGATAGTATTTACTGAAGATATTCAAGTCGTGGTAAGCGGGTTAAGAGGTTGGCTGTCGGGATTGGGGGTTAGGGGGGGGTGGCTGAGGGGGGGGGGGGCAGTTGCAGGTTCAGCTCGAAGTGCATCGCCCACGGAAGTGGCCTAGATCAGGAAGCAATGGAGGCGGATTTACCAAACATATCTGAATTTTAAATAACCGGAACCGAACGCCTTCAGCTTGCTTCTTTTAGAGCAAATTTAGACAGGACGGAAAGAATATACCCCCCCTCCATCCTCTCATACAAGCAAGTTAAATGGTGCTGTGAATGTAAGGTATTATTAGGTTTAATCTGTAATATAGGAACATTACATTAAAGTTAGTATTTTCGCCGTGTGTGGTCGGTGACATGATAATGAAAGGGGGCCCGCTGAGGCTGGGACTTTGGGGTATCGGTATGATAAGGCACACTGTGGGGGTGGGATGTGTCTGAGGGTAAATCAGTTGCTATGCAACCCACCTGGTTAAGGGCGACTGTTTGATGACTGATGGAGGGGGGGTGGCTCTCCCCACAAGTTGGTTGCTTGTTGGGAGTTTTACATCCTGGCAACATCTAAGGTCATACCAGGACGGGTACCGACTTGTGACAGTGCACACTCATGGTGACTTTATAGTGGTGTCCCGCGTGGAGACCAGGCTGCCAGCACCATGACCAGATATCCCCCTCAGTCACATTATCCTGACACTGAGCTAACCAGTCCCTGCCGTATCGTATTAATGCCGATCACGAAGCTGGGAAGCGACAAGTATCAATTGTATAAGTTATTGGTTTGACTCGACCGAGAACCATACTCCCGATCTCGCGGACGCGAGGCCCAAGCTCTGCCGATTTGGCCACCGCGCCCGGTCC
Organism: Branchipolynoe longqiensis; assembly: GCA_030323885.1. NCBI lineage: Eukaryota > Metazoa > Annelida > Polychaeta > Phyllodocida > Polynoidae > Branchipolynoe > Branchipolynoe longqiensis. Next base: position 180,827,326 of record CM059186.1, read on the forward strand.
TCCCCACAGTAGTAGTCCGTACCGTGATATATCCACCGGTAGAGCATGCTCAGGAGGATGGGAGCCAAGCACCTCACTAACACAGAAGTGCTTCGCCATAGTCATGGACGTCCTGAGTAACACAACTCTCTTGTGGTAACCAAATCCTAATAATCATACTACTCAGTCATATTCATCACATTCTCATAATCGGACCAGACGAGATGACAGAATGAGTTGACCATCCGCCTCCCGTTTTGGACGATCGTGGGAATCGAAACTACGGCTCCAAAAACAAACACACCTGTGGGTTTGAACCCTAGTCGAGTCAAACTAATGACTTAGAAATGTATATGTGTCACTATCTAGCCAGGTGCTCGGCATTAGCAAGATAGGGCAAGGACTGGTTGGCTCAGTGTTATGATAATGTGACTGAGTGGAATATCAGGTCATGGTGCTGGTGGTCTTGTCTCCAAGTGGGGCAGCATTATGAAGTTGCCATGATTGTGCACTGTCACAAGTCGGTACCAGTCCTGAAATTACCTTAGATGGCGCCAGGACATTAAACACCAACAACCAACGAACCAACGGTGATTATTAGTAGTGTGGCATTGGAAGCGTTTTAGTTATGTCCACATGTGTCCTTTTAACTTTTAAGCCGGGGCATGGCGTTTTAAATTCAGTGAGGTTTTTTTTACTAATGGTCGTTTCAAAGTAACGATAACTAATTCTCTGGTTGCTCGTGTTTTAGGAGCTTAGCGTTTTCTAATTGTTATTTGTTTTCTTTTTTGTTAGATGTATTTTATCCTCTAAGTGTTCTTCTGTTGAAATGAGATACCCTTCCTGCCCATTATCAGTGACGTATTTCGATGAGGCCATTTTGCCAGTTTAATTTGCACTCAGAGCAGACGCTCATAAGAACAACAATGACAAGTCTCAAGCCCCACACCCCACCCCAAGTCCCAGCCCCCCCTCCCCCAGCCCCACTCCCCGTATGTGTGCGGGGGATGGACCGGTGTAACGATTTCAATTTTCACCCTTTTCAAGTTCCCCGGGGGAATCTGAAAACGTTTTTAATTTCCATGGAGGGAAATTAAAAACTTTTCAGATTCCCAGGGGGAAATTAAAAACAGTTTTCAGATTCCTCCCCCTATTTTCAAATTCCCCCCTCCGGGAATTTAAAATTGTTTAAAAAACTTAAAAAAAACGTTTTAAAATTCAGACCTATAATATTTTGTTCTTCGCCATCTTGGAGACTTTTTGTGTAATTTGGGGTGAAATATGTTTTGTTGTACTACTACTAGTAATAATTTCCATTATGCTATTCTCTGAGTATTATTATATTTGTCATAAAAAATAACAAAAAATAACAAAATATAACAAAAATAAAGAAAATTCCCCCAAAATGGGGGAGGGAAAGTTAAAACGAGGGAGGGAACTTGAAAACATTTTCAAATTCCCCTGGGATGAATTTGAAAACATTTTCAAGTTCCCGGGGGGAACTTGAATCAGGGGGGAATTTGAAATCTTTACACCGGGACGCCGGTAAGATCTGCCGACACCAGTCGACATTAACGATTCGATGGAGCCTCGTAAGTCGTATGTACGTCGGGGGCAATGGGTAAGTAAGTTGATGTCTTTCAATGCTAGCTTTTTGGACTTAGTCATATTTACTATAGCTCACTGAGCATAAGCTTACTTTGCAATGGGATTTCTAATCGCTGAATATACAAGTTTCCTTAGCAATGTCACATGGTGTTCGGCAGGTATTGCCGGGCAGGGTAGGGAAAGGTAGGGCTAGGTCGCGCAGGGCAGGGCAGGGCAGAGCAGAGCAGAGAACACCAGTGGCAGATCAGTTACATGTGTGAATTCAAATAATGGGGGTCTTCAATCAAATTCAGTTCGTAACCGTATAGCTCAGCATTCAGGACATTTCCTGGTCAATACTGTATGTGTGTGTGTTGGTGTGTGGGTGTGGGCGTGGGGGTGGGGATGTATGGGTGTGTGGGTGTGTCTGGGTGATGAGTATGAAGCGCCAGTGCTGTGGACACATAGCATCATTCACGCACTGGAACTTCTCGCAACAATCACATAGATAATTCCCGTCAGCAACCAGCTGCGCTCCGCTGATGTCGACTCACTGAAAGAACAATTGTTGAAATGCCAGCCATTTCCAATGGTCCCCTCGAAAAACCCTTCAGTTGCGGTTTTAATATTTACAATCATGATTAAAGAACCATTTCCCCATCTATTTAAATAGAACATGCTGTAAAGTCGACGGCTGGCAGTTTGAGTGGTGTAGATAGGCTAATAGAAAATCACTACAGGCAAGGAAGGAAAGCAGATATAGAGTGAAAGGTAGGAGAGTTGGACTCCCTTCTTTATTACATATATATATAGTCTCAGGAATCAAGATGGTGGTGTACACATGACCAAATCATCCAATCACCAACAGGCATTCTTATATTAGCCAATGAACATTCAATATCCTTGTAACCAAGGCATGTTTATGTCTGGCTACAGTGCCCTGTTGTGTCTGGTGTGCAGTGATCCATAAATAACACTTGGGGGGGGGGGGGGAGGGGGTATGTGAGGAGAGTTCCAAAGACTATCTCACATGTCAAGAAGTGACCCTCTCACACTATCTATATTGATATACAATTTCTATCTTTAATTCGTAATGGATCACCAACACCACATATACCTCATATGCCTTTGGTTTTACATACCATCTACCATTATATATACCATTTGCAATTTATTATAGAATAATAGTTCTCCATAGCCCATATCTCAAATATCGGAAGATTTTACAATGCTTCACATGCATGTAGACTGCAATAATGGAAATGCCACGCCTTCTGTGGGTGTGGCTTCCCGTATTCATTGATTAACATTAAAATGTCCACTCTGGCATGTATGCCCATATGGAATGGGAGTGCAATACATGTTATTCTTTACCCATTCGGCAAATTGATGACAGGAAGCCCCACACACAGCAGGCAAGGTGACTTGCTAATGTCTGATGTCAACTAGGCTCACTGCACCAATTCGGTCAGAGTCCCGCCTAGTCTGAGGTAATTCCACCTCCAGTAATTTGGTTGGTTGTTGGAGTTTTGCGTCCCAGCAACATCTAACCTCATATCAGGACGAGTCCCGACTTGTGACACTGTGTACTCATGACTTTCTAGTCTTGCCCGACTGGGAGACCAGGCTGCCAGTACCATGACCTGAGATCCCACTCAGTCACATTATACTGACACTGAGCCAACCTGTCCTTGCCCTATCCTAATATCAATTTTTAAGTCATTAGTTTGATGCGAACAAGGTTCAAACCCAATGTTTTGAATCCCACGATCCACTAAAAATGGGAGACAGACACTCAATTCATTCAGCCATCCTGTCTGACCCCTAGCACCAAATATGGTTGGCAGGGAGGGTACGCTTTGGTGGTGGGTTGGCTTTGGTGTGTACAGGTATGGTGGTGGTGATGGTGGTGGTCATAGGCTCGGGGTAGGGGGTGGGAGTGGGGGTGGGAGTGGGGGTGACAGTGGGGATAGCGGGGGGGGGGGGGTAGTCGGCAGGTGGTTGGATATATGCAAATATGCTAAACCTGAACCCATCTCTGACTGAACACTCAGGACTCTGAATGTACACACGGCACGCTGCCTCCGCCTCTTGGGCTGAAAGTGCTATGCACCAACACTACACAACACCAGCTAGATAAGTATGTGCTCACCGGTCCGGCGGATAGATGTGTAATGCCATATTACAATTCTTAATCGGCCTATCATTTTCCCCGACACTGCAGTAAAATTGCCGAGTTACCACAACAGCAAAGTCCCCCACCCCACCCCCGCCCCTCCCCACAGACACAGCACCAATCCTACACCGTATAAGCTATGGCCCGACTCGGTGTACTAATCGGTAGAGCGCGGGCCTGTTGTGCGGAAGGTCGGGAGTTCCGTTCCCGGTCGAGTCAAACCAATGGCTTTAAAATTGATATGTTTCGCTTCCTAGCCACGCCTGGTCTCCAAGTGGGGCAGCACTATAAACAGTAACATGCTTAATAAGTGCATCAGTATCTAAGTTAGATATGTCAAATCAAATCTAGATAATTGGTTTGTTTTTGAAAATTTGACATTTCATCGGTCTACGCAGCTTTAAGTAGGGAGACTGGTGGAGCATTCCCGGTTAGATAGAGGGTGGGTGGTTGGTTGGTTGCTGGTAAGGAGCCTTAGGTCCTGGCAACATCTTACGTCCTGGCAACATCTAAGGTCATATCAGGACGAGGACAGACTTGTGACAGTGTGCACTCACAGCAACTTTATAGTGCTGCCCCACTGGGAGATCAAGCTGCAAGCAGCATGACCTGATATCGGACTCAGTCACATTATCCTCACACTGAGCCAACCAGTACTTGCCCTATTCTAATGATGCCAAGTGCCTGGCTAGGAAGTGACAACTATCAATTTTTAAGTCATTGGTTTGACTCGACTCTGGTTCGAACCTGTGTGTTCTAATCCCAGGATCTACCAAAACGGGAGACTGACGCTCAAGTCAATTCATTTAGCCCTCCCGACTGGTAGATAGAGGACGGGTGATGGGCATCTGCTGTATGTGTGTGTTGTGTCTGTGTATCCGTGGATGATGGGGAGCTGAGGAAATAGTAGTGAACCATTGGTGGAGGGATGTGAGCTGGGATGGGCCGGTGTCGCAGTTTAAAAGGGTGCCGGGTTTAAACCGGACTTTTCACAATGTATTTCTGCCTAATTGAGATTGTACTCATGTTTACTAACGTGTTACTTGCTTGCAAACTTCTTAGTGCAGAGGATAATATATACCACCAAGCATAAAATATTCACTACAACTTCAAGTACAATGATTCCTGAAGGAATCCTTGCTTAAGCTCCTCCAGAAGACAGAAAGAAGCAAGCAAGAAATTCAGACAATACTTCAGGCTTGCCATTCGGCTTTGAAGCATGCGCGTTGTGAAAATCCCCGTTTTAAACCGGGCACCCTTTCAAACTGCGACACCGGGCTGTGCTGAAGATGGGGGAACTGGTGGCTGAGAGGTCGGACAGGGCTGGGCAGGTGGAGGGGGCGGGGCCGGCGGGGGCGCCATCGGCGGCGGCGGCGGAGGGGGGGGGGGGGGCGTGGGGTGCAGCTGCTCACTGCAATCTGTGTAAACCTGGCGTCCTAATCCCTTAGAACAACCGGCGGCGTCCCTCTGACATAGATCGCGGCGACTTCCGCCAATATGCGCCGCGCTAAAGACACGCGCACACACCTGACGGTATAAATTGAGGCCGCCACATCTCGGCCCGCTCCGTAGTAACAACATCGATTTGGTTTGCCTCATGTGCTACGTGTTAGCAATAGTTTATGTTTCTTTTAAATGTGTGTCTGTTTTCTATTCGGGAATGGGTTTGGAGGAGGAGGGGATGAGCGCTTGGTTATGCGTTAAACCTAGACCGGTTGAACTTGAAGGGCGTTTCCGCTTACGGTTAAGGGACCAGACGGGTGGATAATTATACATATGTACACACCATTATACATGTAGGCCTATCCATATAATATATATATATATATTATATATATGCTGTACAAGAATTATACGAGTATAATATCACGGAATACTATACTATCCTACTATCGGGTGCTGGAACCTCACCTACTCATCTCTGCTCATGCCTCAGCTCCGACAGTGGTGCCACCGCTCGCCTGCTCACTGTCCTACTCACTTGCCGCTGATAATTATATGCATATATACATATTTACATACGCAGATGTATATATATATATATGTATATATATATATTTTACCTCGGTATACAGCCTCAGGCTAGGGAGAAGGAAGCACGTGAGGTACCAGCAATTAGCATATACAACTCACGACTGGATTACGTGTCGTTGGGTTGCTCCGGCAAATTTAGTCTACATACAAGCTAATACGCAGTAAGTATCATAAAAACTGTGGTTAGCTTAATCATGATGCATTAGAGCATCATTATGGAAAGTTTAGACTTTCTTTGGTCCATTTTGGACGAGTTATTTGGTTATAAAAAACCAAGGATAGAATTCCTTCTCGAAGGATTGAAACCGGTCATTAGCGGTTCTGTCAACACCCGAGTCACCGTGTGATTATGGGTAGAGATGTGGGCTCTGCCTCGTCTCCTGTGGAAATTCTCTCGTACTCTAATAGAGAGTAATGTTGGAGATGCTCCTGGGTTTCTTTTATAGACTCCCCACAAACTTTTTCAGGCGTTTCTCCGAGTTTCGTAGCATTTTCTCCAACTTGTTGACGTAGTAGTCACAGGTGGGAGAAGTGTGCGGAACAGAGGGATGGGCGGGCCGATACACTGGTCCCGACCCCGCGTAAGGTTTGGGCTTGACCCACAACCCACGCACAAATTTAGCTTATTACGCCTGTGTTATAACGGTATAAACACGTTCTCTAACACCACTAGATGTCCAAATGAGTTTGAAACAACTGTCGTGGGGGTGATGAAAATGGGAAATATTGCGCCTAGAGCGGGACTCGAACCCACATCTCTTTGCATTCCGGGCCAGTGTGCTAACCATTACACCACCTAGGCTCCCTGATATCAATACACTCCCCACGCCTACCTGTCTATGTGGTTACTTGCCTGAGAGGTCAGTGCAGACCACTACACTCGTCCCCCTGGAATTGTAAGTCTTGTAATGCTTACAATTACATACATACAGGCAATGCACTAACACATACATACACAGGGTAGGTTCAACAACCATACAGCGCAAAGCTTGTACAGGATCCTGATCACGGCAACAGTGTCGTGGGGGTGATGAAAATGGGAAATATTGCGCCTAGAGCGGGACTCGAACCCACATCTCTTTGCATTCCGGGCCAGTGTGCTAACCATTACACCACCTAGGCTCCCTGATATCAACACACTCCCCACGCCTACCTGTCTATGTGGTTACTTGCCTGAGAGGTCAGTGCAGACCACTACACAACCATATTGTGACATATATATATACCGGGACTGAACAAAAATCTTTGTTTCAGTTCCCGATGGCCACGAAGCGGAGTAAGTGCGGTGCAGCAGCAGCCGAGGGGCGTGTTCCGAGTGGAGTGGACGAGGAGTACGACTCCTCACCCGTGTTGTCGGCAGGGCCTTCGACACAGCCCGGGGCGCATATTCTCTCCGAGGAGGACATAGTGCCTGACGGTGCCGCGGCTCAAAATTGGGAGACGCGGTTTGCGGCGATGGAGAGTCATATTATGGCTCTCAAACCACCGGTGTCTCGTAAACGGCGAATGCCGAGTGTCCAAGAGGAGTCTTCTTTTGAGGATTTCTCGGAGACAGACTCAGCGATGGAGCTTAGGGCTCCTCCTCCTTCTCCTAAACGGAGGAAGAAGAAGAAACATATCGTTTCTTCTGGTGATGATTTCACCAAGGAACGGGGGAAGACTGGACTTCGCAAAAAGCGCAAGACCAAGTCCAAGAAGAAGAAGAAGAGGAAAGATTCTTCTTCTTCCGATTCGTCCACAGATTCCACTTCCACGGAATCGGACTCAGACACGCAATATGAAGGTGTCTATGCTGCCATTGGTGGCAAAGTGGCTAAGAAAGTGGAGAAGCCAAGGGCTAAGCGTGTGAAAACCACTACGCTTATGCGTGAGAACATTAATGGCCATTTCCGCACGTTTAAACCGGCGGAGATTATTTCCAAGTTAGCAGATGAGTTAACAGGCATTAAAGGTGTTCCCAACTCCATCATTAAGGAGATGGATCGAGATGTCAATATGACGGAGGACCGTAAGAGATTTGAGGGTGTGTTGCACACAGTGCATAAGGCGGTGCTTGGTACCCTAACAGCTATTGCTCCTGTGGTTTGCACAGATGCTGGCAAAGAGGTGGCTCGCTCAAAGAAGATTACGGATAATGATGGGAAAAAGTTTACGCTCTTTCTTGCTCCAGAGCCGATTAAAGGGAAACCTTTAGATAACCCGAAAATGTTTGGCGGTCAACTACAATACCTCTATAAAGAGGTAGAAACTGCAGCCAAGAGTGGCAAAAACATGGATGGTAAGAAGAAACAGGAAATCCCTCGTTTCAAAAGGTCACGAGGGGATTTTCGTCCACGACGGTTCACCAGGGGAACCAGACCGGGCTCAAACTTCGGTCAAGCTTTTCGGGGCCGGGCGCTCGCTCAGGCTGGACCGACAACACCGCACGGCCACTAGGCCGAGGTGTCAACTCGCCGAGACCCTTCCCCAGGGGCGGGTCCAAGTAGAGGTTGAAACACAAACTTTACAAGTCCTTCCAGCCTCTAAAACCACACAAACTGTAAGCAACTTTGTGGCTGGTAATATTAATAATCATATTTCTGAGTGGCACAAAATTACTAGTGACCAAGAAATTTTACAAATAGTTAGGGGTGTTCACATTCCCTTCACACAAATTCCGGTACAAGGCAGGATACCTTTTCCTTATAACATTGAACCGGTTGAACGAGAGGCACTAACTAAACAGGTACAAAAATTCTTTGAGAAAGGAATTATACAAAAAGTGACATACTGTTCAGGAGAGTTTATTTCAAACATCTTCTCGAGACCAAAGCCTAATGGCGAGGTTCGAATGATCCTGGATTTAACAATCCTTAATAAAATGGTTGAATATCGACATTTTAAAATGTTCTCGCTAGATACGGCACGAGATCTGATTACGCCAGATGCGTGGATGGCTAGTGTTGATTTACAAGATGCATATTATACGCTTCCCATAAGGGAAAAAGACCGGAAATTTCTTCGGTTTCTTTGGGATAACCAACTCTATGAGTTTACCTGCATGCCGAATGGTTTAGCTTGTGCCCCTCGTTTATTCACTAAACTGCTTAAACCTGTTTTCTCAGTAATGGCGCGGAAGGGTCATATAATGTTTCCATACATAGATGATTCCTTTATTATAGCATCAACACAAATTGATTGTGTGAATGCAGTTTTGGATTTATGTGCATTACTTACTAAATTGGGGTTTTATGTACATCCACAAAAGTCAGTGTTTAAACCAACAAAACAACTCAAATGTTTAGGGTTTATTCTGGATACACAGTCTCTTACAGTGTCGATAACAGAACAAAAACTAATTAAGTTTATGAATACAGCGACCCAGCTTATTAAGTTACCAAAACCTAAAATTAGACAGGTCGCAGTCCTTATTGGGATAATGATATCGTATGCACCCGCTATTCTATACGGGAAGGCCCATATTAAATCTCTAGAAATAGATAAAAATTTAGCGTTAACACGAACTAAAGGGAATTTTGAGCGAAAGATGTTTATTTCGCAAGAAGGGCTACAGGATATTGCATGGTGGATGCAACACATAGCAAGTTCACCAAATCCAATCCGCATGGCGGAACCTAATACGGTAATTACTACTGATGCTTCGTTAGAAGGTAGATGGCTTGATGATGAAAAATCAGACCATATTAATGCGCTAGAATTGCGTGCTATTTATCTGGGCTTATGTAGTTTAGTAAAGATACATAAATCACAAGTTAGAATACTAACTGATAATACTACTGCCATGGCATATATTCGTAACATGGGTGGAACCAAATCAAAGCCTTGCAATCAGTTGTCTAAACTGATTTGGAACTGGGCACAGGCTCAACAAGTCTGGCTGACTGTAGCGCATATTCCAGGGTCACAAAATACACTTGCAGACCATAAAAGTAGAAATTTCCATGACCATTTAGAATGGTCTCTCTCTACACCTTTGTTTAACTTCATTTGTGAAAAATGGGGTACACCTAAAGTTGACTTGTTTGCATCACGAAATAATAACAAATTACCTTGTTATGTTTCTTGGCATCCTGAACCGGAGGCTTGGAAAGTAGATGCATTTGCTATTACCTGGGAAAATAATTATTTTTATATTTTCCCACCGTTTAGCATTATCAGCCGAGTTGTCAGGAAAATCGGTTTGGAAAGGACACATGCTATACTGGTGGTGCCCGATTGGGACACGCAACCTTGGCTGCCAGCAGTTTCACAACTGGCAAAAGAACATATACGATTCCCAAGAAAACTCGGGAATCTGACACACCACGGACCGCTAGTGGTTCACGGCGACGTGTCAACGACGCCCCTATTGGCATTCCTTTTCTAAGGAAACAGCTGCAGCAATTTGGATTGGACAAAATTACTGAGAATAGGATAGTATCTGATGCCTGGAGGCCAGGAACTGTCAAAATGTACACATCCTATTTAAAGAAATGGGGTGTACATTGTTTGTTAATGAAAGTCAAGCCAACAAATCCAACAATTTCACAAGTAGCTCGTTTTCTTCGTTCTCTAGAGGATGAAGGACTATCCTTTGGGTCGATCAATGCGGCAAGATGTGCGTTATCAATCATATTACCTAGAATTGATGGCGAAACAGTTGGAAAACATTATGTCCTTTGTTATCTACTTCGGTCAATTTATCAAAGGAATCCTCCAAAACCAAAGTATAGTCGGTTTTGGGATGTTTCTATAGTATTTAAGTTGTTTCAGGCTTGGCCTCACAACTCGTGGTTAGATATAAAACAATTAGGTTTTAAGGTCGCGGTCCTGTTATTATTAGTAACGGGACACAGAGGACAGACGATTGTTGCTTTATCCTTAACTGGATTAGAAATAGACAAGAAACAAGCTACGTTTGATTTAGCACAATTGCTCAAATCGAACACGTTAGGTGACCCTTTATCTACGGTTCACTTAGACTGCTTTCCGAATGATCGGAAATTATGTGTTGTGTCAGCCATACGGGCTTATATATCCAAGACAAAGGATTTACGTGCATCACAACAACTATTAGTGAGCTTTATAAAGCCACATAAGGCAATTTCACGAGACACCCTTGCCAGATGGACAATTACGGTGTTGAAATTGGCTGGAGTGGATACGGGCAAATACTCTTCCCACTCAACTAGAGGTGCCATGGTCTCCAAGGCACGGTTGCTAGGTATTTCTGTCAAAAGAATACTAGCGCATGCAGGCTGGAAGACGGCTAAGTCGTTTGCAAAACTTTACAACAAACGACTAGAAAAGCCTACCAGCATTGCAAAGCGCCTGCTCGCCAACTAACAAGAATAGGTGAGAACAAAAACGTTGAATATTGATATTAAGGATAAAAATGAATTATGTAAAGGTCTCCCTAGCCTGAGGCTAGCCTGAGGCTGTATACCGAGGTAAAATAGTATAGTTATACGAATCTTACCTGGTATAGCTGATGGATAACTGTTGTTTTCCCGAAGTAGAAGCCTCAGGTAGACGTGGGTTAGGGCCCGCCCACCCCACCCTACCACGTCTATCCCGTTTGTGTACCGTTACGGGAAAATCATAGTATCCATTGTATTGAAAGATCATTTTTATCCTGAATAAGTAGGTTAAAATTGTTGGTACCTCACGTGCTTCCTTCTCCCTAGCCCACTTCTCCCTAGCCCAAGGTAAGATTTGTATAACTATACTATATAACCAGACGGGTTAGCCGAATGAGTTCAGTGTCCGTCTCCCGTTTTGGTAGATCGCGGGATTTCGAACCCACAGGTTCGAGCCCTGGTCGCATCAAACCAATGACTTTAAAATGCATACATATCGCTTCCTATGTTGATGCTCGGCATTATTAGGATAGGGCAAGCACAGGTTGGCTCAGTGTCATGATAATTTGACTGAGTCAGATATGAGGTCCTGATCCTGGTGGCCTGGTCTCCTACTGGGGCAGCGCCATGAGTGCCATCAGTGACATGACTGCACATTGTCACAAGTCGGTACCCGTCCTGATATTACCTTAGATGTTGCTAGGACGTAAAGCTCCAGCAACCAACGAAGCTTGCTGAGTTGATTAAGCTGTATCTTGCGTGAGGTAGAGAGAGAGAGGCAGAAGCAGAGGCAAAGGGAGAGGCTGAGGCAAGGGTAAGGGCAGAGGGTTTGGGGGGGGGGGGGAGAGGGAGAGGCACGGGAAAGTGTGGGGGGGGGGGAGAGGGGAAAGGGTGGGGGGAGAGGGAGAGCGAGGGAGGGGGAGAGGGAATGATTGTGTATTGAGGTGGGTGGAGGGTCTGTTTGCAGGGCGTTGAGGCCAGGGTGGGGGAGTGCGGTTGCGAGATGGTGTGGGGGGGGGGGTAGTGGGGGGGGGGGGGGGTGGGGGGGGGGGGGGGGGGGGTGGGGGGGGGGGGGTTAGTGGGGGGGGTAGTAAGGGTGAGGCTTCATGGCATGGCTTTGCCGGGGAGGGCTTTGTAGTGTGTGCACGTGTGGGGATAGGGTTGGGGGTGGTGGGGTGGGTAGCGCGGCGGGGGAAGGGTTGGAGGTAGGGGTGCGGGAGGACGTGGTTTGCGGGTAGGGGTGCGGGCAGACCTGGTTTGCCGGTAGGGGTGCGGGTGGAAGGGGTGTGCATGTAGAGGTGTGGTGGACTGGGTTTGCGAGTAGGGGTGGGGGTGCGGGTGGAAGGGGTGTGCATGTAGAGGTGTGGTGGACGGGGTTTGCGGGTAGGGGTTGGGGTGCGGGTGGAGGGGTGTTCGGGTAGGGGTGTGGGAAGACGGGGTTTGCGGGTAGGGGTGCGGGTACAGGGGTTTGCGGTTAGGGCTGCGGGTGGACGGGGTTTGTGGTTCGGGGTGCGGGTGGACGGGGTTTGCGGGTAGGGGTGCGGGTGGACTGGGGTTGCGGGTAGGCGTGCGGGCGTACTACATATGGGGGTGCGGGGGAGGTGGGGAGGCGGAGAGGCAACTGGCTAGTGCGGTGTCCAGATGGGTACCACACTGCTAACAGCTTAAATATCCAGTTGGCAAAATATTGACACTGCCTCTGTCAGTGGGGTTAGGGCTCGACGCGGGGGTTACCCTAACATTTGCACGGCGCATTACCTAGTGTGTGTACTAGGCATTAGGCTGCATAAGCATCTGCAGTCCCGAGGAGCCAGTGAGCCAGTCACGTGACGCAGATCTCTCTTCCCTCCCCCTCCCCCCCCCCATCACATACATACACTCCCTCTTTTCTAAGGTACTCAATTTGTGGGGGTGTAGGCCCTAGGTATGGGGTGTACCGTGTTTGAGTACTGCGTGAGATATGAATGGTTGGCGACGTGATGTGAGATTGGTGAAAATCATGCGTTGTGATTGGTTGCCGCGTGAATTGGGATTGATTGGGGGTTGAGATTTTTTGTGTAAGGGTTTTCTTTTTCAATTTAGTAAAATTCGAGTTGAATGACATCTGTTTTCAGCACGGAGGCACTCGTCTTCCGGCCTTAATAATTACCGTGCATATGAATTATCTATGGATGCGATGAGCCCGCCGCCCGCCGCCCGCCGTCCGTTGCCTGCCACCCTCCACCCGCCGCATGTTGCCCACCAGAACTTTGTCATCCCCCGCTCTTTGCCTGCAATCTGTCATCTCCGACACCCACCACTAAACATACACCACTAAACGTACACCACTGAACATACACCACTGAACATACACCACTAAGCATACACCACTAAGCATACATCACTAAGCATACCCCTCTAAACATACATCACTAAACATACACCACTAAATAGACACCATTAAACGTACACCACTAAACATACACCACTACACATACACCACTAAGCATACATCACTAAACATACACCACTAAGCATACCCAACTAAACATACACCACTAAGCATACCCCACTAATCAAACACCACTAAACAAACCACTAAACACACAACACTAAACATGCACCACTAAACATACACCACTGAACATACCCCACTAAACATACATCACTAAACATGCACCACTAAACATACACCACTAAACATACACCACTAAACATATATCACTAAGTGTACACCACTAAGCATACACCACCAAACATACACCACTAATCATACACCACTAAACATACCCCACTAAACATACACCACTAACATACACCACTAAACATACACCACTAAGCATACACCACTAAACATACACCACTAAACATACCTCACTAAACATACACCCATAAACATGCATCACTAGGTGGACACCGCTAAACATACACCACTAAACATGCACCACTAAACATACACCACTAAACATACCCCACTAAGCATTCCCCACTAAACATACACCAATAAACATACACCACTAACCATACACCACTAAGGGTACATCGCTAAACATACACCACTAAGCATCCACCACTGAACATACACCACTAAACATAAACCACTAAACATACACCACTAAACATACACCACTAAGCATACCCACTAAGCGTACCCCACTAAGCATACACCACTAAACATACACTACTAAGTGTACACCACTACTCACTACTCACCACTCACCACTCACCACTCACCACTCACCACTCACTACACATTACTCACTACTCACCACTCACCACTCACCACTCACCACTCACTACTCACCACTCACTACTCACTACTCACCACTAACCACTCACCACTCACCACCCACCACCCAGAACTCACCGCCGACTGACTGTTGTCTTCTCATCACTTTCTCACGCTGCCCACCACTCACGGTCCACGTTCCATCGTTCACTTCCCACTTTTTACCTTTGCTCCTTTCACCATTTCACAATTTCACCCTTTCACCCTTTCACCATTTCGCATTTCACCATTTCACCATTTCACCATTTCGCCATTTCGCCATTTCACCATTTCACCCTTTCACCCTTTCACCATTTCACCCTTTCACCCTTTCAGTTTCACCCTTTCGCCATTTCACCATTTCGCCATTTCACCATTTCACCCTTCCACCATTTCACGATTTCACCATTTCACCCTTTCACCATTTCACCATTTCACCATTTCACCATTTCACCCGTTCACGATTCACCATATTTTCTCCGTTCCTCACCGTCCGTCATCCCATACTGCCCCCCCCCCCCCCAATATTCGTCATCCACCATCCACTACGGGGCATCCCCATCCCCATCCCCATCCCCATCTCCATCCCCATCTCCATCCCCATCCCCATCCCCATCTCCATCCCCATCTCCATCCCCATCCCCATCCCCATCGCCATCCCCATCACCATCCCCATCCCCATCCCCATCCCCCTCACACCCGCTCCCACATACCGCCCACCAACCACCGTTAGCAAACTGCTTTCAAATATCACAGTCAAGCTTCCTTTGAAGATTTGTTCATCGGTGCAAACGCGAGGGGAACCATTCAGGTATCCCTGATTACTTAGGGATATATACCGATATTTATTTGGATATGTATATATACTGTATCCATATATACCCATCTATATGTATTTACATATGTGGTAATCTATATCTCGATGTAGATTGCATATTATATAATATAACATGGGCAATAGTCATATCGTCATGTCAAGAATACCCTATTTCGACAAAAGAAAATGTATGATCTTAAACTGATTCAAATTCCCTTGTCTGAAATGTTGAAATGCATAAACTATTTTTTTTAAACGATTTTTTGTACATGCAACTCTAATACCACGTCTTGTGTTTATTTGCCCCGTTAATCTATATAGAACACTATTGTTGTTTAGATATGGCTTAATTTAAGCTATATTTCCTTAAGCTTTTACTGAATTGTGGATATAAAAGGAATACGTCTCTATGGTTTATACTTTCATTGTATCAGCACGTTACTCTTTAAATAAACTGTAATCGTATTTGTATGTTCAAACACAAATCTCACGGCATATGATAATTTATTAATTTTTCGTGCAGTATTAATGTTTGAATACCACCTTTATTCTGAAATCTGAAAAATTCTGAATTGATTGCCAAACACAACTGGCCCCAAGGATTTCAGATATAAAATGCTTGGGGACCTGAACTAATAGGCTTCTGTCAAAGGAACCCACCCGTGTACATGTATGTAGTATAAAGTGATAGGTCAGAATCAATGCGCAGTGAGAACATATTGCGACGCTCTTTCCCCCTCACTCACACTCTGTATATTCTTCCACAGTAAGAACGCCCATGAAGCTACTAATAACAATGACTAGACAGGATGACCAAATGAGTTGAGCGTCCGTCTCTGGTTTTGGTAGATCGTGGTAATAGTATTCAAACCCATGGCTCTGAACCCATATTGAGTCAAACAAATGACTTAAAAATTAATACTTGTTGCTTCGTAGCCAGGAGTTTGGCATTATTAGGATAGGGTAAGGACTGGTTGGCTCAGTGTCAGGATAATGTGATTGAGTGGGATATGAGGTCATGGTGCTGATGGCCTGGTCTCCCAGTGGGGCAGCACAATAAAGTTGCCAAGAGTATGCACTGTCACAAATCGGTATCTATCCTGATGTGACATTATATGTTGCCAGGACGTAAAACTCCGACAACCCACCAACAAGTAATAACAAAATATATTGTAGTTATACGTATCTGTAAGCTGAAGTATTACTAAGATTCTTACAAATCTACGAATACGAAAGTAAGTACCATTTTTTTTGTTTGTTCGTCAATTTACACATATGGTCATATTCACCGTTGACGGTTAAATCCAGCAGAACTGGGATGCGTCCTTTGGAATGCCCGTATGTGCCGCGCATATCACAGAGCTACCCGCGTCGGTTAGTCAGACAAAAACAACCCAACAATTTAAACAAGAATCCGCGCCCGATAAATATATACATACATTGCAGTGTACATGGACGGTGGTTGGTACACACCCCCGACAACGTGACAAAGCCACCAGCCCCCCCCCCCCCCCACTATCCTCTCTCCTCTC
The DNA here is from genome assembly GCA_030323885.1 of Branchipolynoe longqiensis. Lineage (NCBI taxonomy): Eukaryota > Metazoa > Annelida > Polychaeta > Phyllodocida > Polynoidae > Branchipolynoe > Branchipolynoe longqiensis. The sequence goes on from CM059186.1 coordinate 180,844,037, forward strand.
CTATCCTCCCCTTTCCGGTCCCCTTCTCTTCGCGTCCATCCCCTTCTGCCCCTCCCCTCCCCTCCCTTCCCCTCTGCTTCCCTGCCGGTCCCCTCCCCACTACCCACCGCCAGCTGATCCCTGCACTCACCTCCGCCTCCTCCCCCACGTCTCCCAATCCCCCTTCCCTCCTGCCCATCCCCTCCTCCTCCCGCTGCGCGTCTTATCCCCTCCCTGCCTCGCTCATCATTCTCCCCCCCTCCCCCGTCCGCTCTCCGAGAACTCCCCCTGCCCGTTCTGTCTGTCCCATTCCCCCTGCCCGTCCTTCTCCCCCTGCCCCTCCTTCCCAGTACCCTTTAGCCGCATTTGCCCCCTCCCCCCACTACCACCCCACCCCCCACCCCACAACTCCCCTCCCTCAACACTCCCGCGCCACACTCCCTCCACCACCTCCTTCCCCTCCCCCACTTCCCCCACTCTCCCATCCCACTCCCCCTTCCCCCTCCCTCCACACTCTCCCTTCCCACACTCCCCTCCCCACTCTCCCTTTCTCCACTCTCTCCTCCCCATTCCCCTCCGCTCTCTCCCCTCCCCACTCTCCCCTCCCCTCCCCACGCTACCCTCCCCTCCCCACCCCCCTCTCCCCTCCCCACTCTCCTCTCCTCCGCCGGCCAGGTAAGCGGAGGTCCTGGGCTCGACTGAGCGTACTCAGGGCGGTCGCTACACGACTTCCGTGGGGGAAGGTTGGGAGGTGGGGAGGGTGGGGGGTGGGGGGGGTGGGGGCTGGCGGGTTAGGGCATTAGTGTGCCGACTTCCCGCCTGGGTTAAGGTATTAACCTCTCGTCTCCTGGTTCCCTGGTCTCCGGGCAAACACAAGCCGGCCTCCATAATGGATAGAACCAGCGTCTTGCAGCCCCATCACCCCGCCCCCTACCCACACACACCCCAGCCCACACCACCACACCACACCACATCAGCGCACTCAACACCACCCCTCACCACCGCACTCAACACCACCCCTCACCACACAACACCACCCATCACCACACCACTCCTAACCACACCACCCCTCACCTCCCATCACCACACCACCCCTCACCACACCACCTCTCACCACACCACCCCGCACCACACCACCCCGCACCACACCACCCCACCCCTCACCAAACCACCCTTCACCACACCACCCCGCACCACACCACCGCGCGACACACCCCGCCCATGTCATACCAACTGCTCGTAGAGGAGGTTGCACGAGAGCATTTTGTTGTTGTAAATATAGTTTATTCAGTTAATAAATCTATTTTAATAAAGTATTTTGACAGTGTCGTGGCACTGATCATCTAGCCATGTGACAACACATTTATTTGCAATATATGTAGACATACGGTTGCATTGGTGTTGTTTGGACCCACATAAAGCTATCGATATAGGGAGTGGTCGATCTGGGGAGGTGGTGGGTTAGAGATGTTTTACTGTATATACATATATTTATAAATATATCAAAGATATATGTATATTTATATACATAATTATGCATATGTACACGCAATTTTACATATATACAGTAAAGCCTCTCCAACCAACCACTTCCCTATATCGATCCCTTTATTTGGGTCCCAAGCGACCGCCCATACAATACATACCATTGTAATGCTTTTACAAAACTCCCTAATCCGACCACCTTCCTAAATGGACCATTTAAAATCGGTCCCATGGTCGGGCGATTGATTTAGAGAGGTTTTGCTGTATTCATATATATATACATATCCACATATCAATATTTACACATATCTACATATATATTTATATACATGGATTTGTAGATATATGTATGTATATATGTATGTATGTATGTATTGTAATATATGCGAGTTGCGTCTCGCCGATATGACGGTATGGTCTCGCAGCCTCTGAGCCCAGCGCGAAAGCCCACAACCCTTGTGACGTAATATAGGCAAAGTGGCAATTGTGGGTCGAATAATAAAACAGTAGTGAATCAGTAGTCACGGTGTTACCATCTTGTTCTTTACACGTATGTGTAAATATATATGGGTGTGTTTAAATACATGTGGGTATGTATATGTGTATTCATAAATGCATATGTAGTATATATAAATATACATATAAAACACTATGCAATATATACATACACACATTTATATATATACATGTGCATACATATATGTACATATCTAGAATAAATACCTCCCTGTTATCTCATTTTCTAGCCATCACTCATATCAGTGCTGAGCTTATTTTTCTTGTAATTTTGATAATTTGTATTAACGCTTTTTCTCTCTCTCTTTTTTGTTACCTTTTAGGCCTGGATAACCAAAGTATCAATATTATTCAGATGACTACAAATATGCATATATGTACATATATGCATACATATATGCGTACATATATGTCCTTATAGGTACATATATGTCCTTAAAGGTACACATATGTCCTTAGAGGTACATATATGTCCTTAGAGGTACATATATGCCATTAGGGCATTTATATATGTCATTAGGTCATTAGGGTACATACATGTACATATCTGCATACTTATATATATACGCATACTCATATTAATATACACATATATCTCCATATATATCTCTCCTTAAATATACGCATATCCACATATTTACACACATATGCATACATACATGCATATAGATAAATATACAGATGAATGCTCATATATCTACATATCTGCACATATTTATTCATATCTACATACAGACATATACATATGCATTTTAATTTTAAATCAGATGCGGCTGAGGATCTTGCTCTGGTTGGCGCGTTTTAGCGTTTCTCTCCTACCAACAAAACAACACTTTTACCTCGGGGGGCAGGGGGGGGGGGGGTGAGTTCTGGTTGCAGGCGTCTTTTCGCAACCCATAATTTGTGGGGGTTTTTGGCGTTGATTCACTTGTGAGAGACCCCCCACCGAATGGAGCCCGAGCACTGTTGACTGGCAAATGAGGCTTTTTGTGTACACACGGCCGGCTCAGGTGTAGGCCACTGGGTAATGGAGTGACAACATTACAAGTGACTCTTCAGCCTCTTTTAATGCCCGGCGTTAACTGACCAGATCGGCGCCGAGTACGCTGATAGCGTCACCGCACAAACCAGACTGCATGGCTTAGAATATCGACAGTATTTGGTTGGCGGGCATTTTCTGCATGCATGTAAAGACGACCGTCAAGGTGAGGGAAGGTGGTTGGTTGGTTGGTTGGTTGATTGATTGGTTGGTTGGTTGATTGATTGGTTGGTTGATTGGTTGGTTGATTGGTTGGTTGATTGGTTGGTTGATTGGTTGGTTGATTGGTTGGTTGGTTGATTGTTGGAGTTTTACATCCTGGCATTATTTATCTCAGGTTATTTCAGGTCGGGTACTGACTTGTGACAGTGCACACACACTCATGCTGACTTCATAGTGATGCCCCACTGGGAGACCAGCTCACAGGCACCATGACCTGATATCCCCCTCAGTCACATTATCCTGACACTGAGCTAGCCAGCCCTCACTCAGGCCTAATAATTCTGAGCTGCAGACTAGGAATCAACAAGTATCCATTTTGTAAGTCGTTGGATTTAGTCGACTGGGAATTTAACTCCCGACCATCCAGAACGGGACGCCTGCGCTCTACCGATTCCGCCACCGCGTCCGGGTCATTTCACTGTCCTGTAAATGACCATTTGAAATTGATTAGTCTCACTCGGCCAGGATTCGAACCCACAACCTGTCACTCTGCAAGCCAGCCAGTAGTCTTATCGATTCGGCCGTTTGGTTCACTCACGATGGATGTTTGTACGACAGTTATGGTGTCGGATTTTGCACTCTGCTGGAATTCAAATTCAAATTACGATGAAATATTATGTAATGTAATTCAAATTGGATGCATCACTTGGAATGGTGTAAATTCATTGTAAAAGAGACTTGATACACTTTGAAGTCAGTATCGGTATAGTCAGTCCTCGCATCATGACGAGTATAATTACGACAGGTCATATATAGACAGGACAAATATGTGAACCGACTATTATGACTAAATATATAAACAGGAAGAGTGTAAGTAGTTATAAGTAAGTAACTTAGTTCCACTAACCCGTAACTCATATGACCTTAAGATCTTTCCGGGACGTAAAACTCCAACAAAAAAACCAACCAATATGAATAAGTAAAGTTGTCTTGGACATGTTAGTTAAAACAATTCATCAGTGTATATAACACATAATTGATTGTATGCTTTTGCACGATATTTAAAAGCCATGGTTGAATAAAAAACAATCAATTCTCGCCGTGAATATGGCCTATGCTGCCGACACGACGTAACGAAACCACCATCAATCAATCAATCAATCCATCAATCAATCACTCAATCATTAGTGGCCATTTAAGTCAAGTCAGTATTTCTGCCGCCCCAGGAAGACAATAGACAGAGCGCTGTCTGACCAGGCATTCAGGCAAGGACTATTGGCTCAGTGTCAGGATAATGTGACTGAGTGGGATATCAGTTCATGGTCCTGGCGGCCTGGTCTCCCAGTGGGGCAGCACTATAATGCCGTCATGAGTGCGCACTGTCACAAGTCAGTACCCGTCCTGATATGACCTTAGATGTTGCTAGGACGTGGAACAACAAACAAAACAAACCAATGCCCAATGCTGACAACCGGGACCGACTTAACCTGTTAACATTCCCCTGCCACCACAGGTCGCTTATAGTCAAAACATAGCGGTCCCAACTCGCCGCCTGGTAAAAGCTGTTCTTTTAACCTTGTTATGGTGAATAGGCTCTGGCTCGTCTATCGCAACCCAGCGTACACACATATATACGCACACACACATACCCCACACGCACACAGGTCCATCTTTGTTACCATATGCATAATACCAGCTCTGCATGTCCCGTTCTGTTGTCGCTCCTGTCACAGGACATTCTAGATAAAAGATTCACCTGGTACCTGTAGTACACGGGTGAAGGACTACGTAGTGTATATACGGGCGAACATAGGTTTAGTATGGAACATGAACTAGAAACTGTGGCTCCAGTATCAAATGGCTGCATATATTGCCAGAGAGTTGGTGAAATGGGCGAGAATGCAAAAAGACAAGATGGCGGCCAGAGAACGCCATCGATTTCACTTTTAAATCTGATTAAACTAGATATTATATTATATTTTTCAACTCAAATGTAGTGGGCTATCAATAAGACATATGTAAAGAATAAATGTTGCTTCTTAGATTGTGAAATTAGGCTCTCATTTCCTTAACCCGCTTTTTCGACCGTTTTTATATAGGGTTGGTATGCACCCGTGTACTGTGAGTACGGGGTGAATACTTTATCTAAGGACATTCCTGCAGTGTGCTGCCTCTCATCAATCTACAGACAGAAAACCCTCTCCCCAAAGCCCCCAACCCGCCCCCCACCCCCACCGCCCAAGAAAGGTGGATAAAGTTAGTAAAGTTGCATATTCCGATGATTTTGAGTTTCTGCCATTTCTGGGATTCATCGGTGTAATCTACATTCCTAAAAGCTGCATAGTCTGACGAAATATCAAATTTTCAAAACCAAACCATTTATCTAGATTTGATTTTACATATCTAACTTAGATACTGATGCGCTTACTAAGCATTTGTTTCTGCGTAGAATGCAATACTGAGTCAATTTAACAGAACCTGTTACTGCAGAAGTCTATGGTGTCAGAGTTTTGGCAAGCGTGCCAAAACTAGTTTTCTCTGTTTGCACTAAAAATATCTCAAAAGTTTACCATTTAAAATAAAAATAATTTTAAACTAATGTAAAGTAGACACTACTGATTGATCTAATATATTCATCTCAGAAAAAATACAGAAATTGAAAACCATCGGACTATGCAACTTTAAGTTTGAAGTAACTTTGATCTTAAATGGCTAGCTTTTGGAGATCCTATACTTGGAGTGGAAATGTAGGAAATTAATTTTGCGAATCAGGCAAACACCTCTGTAGTTATCAGCAATACCATATTCTATTAACTTGGCTGTTGGTTTGGGAAGGGCTTGTGTTGTGAGGTTGTATTGGTCTGGGCTTTTTATTGTTTCAAATCGTAACGAAAACACATACAAACCAAATGCTTAATGAATGCACCCATTCCTAAGTTGCATATATAGGATCAACTCTAGGTAAATGTTTTGGTTTAGAACAATTTGATACTTTTTTCGGACTATGAAGCCTTAAAAAAAGAATACCCCATCCAAAACCCCAAATATCTAAAGAGGAACAAAAAACCCACACAACAAACTATTGTTCTTAACAGGTGATTAACCATACTAGACTTAATGATATACAGCGGGTATGTCTTTATTTTATTTTCCCTTTTCTGTTACCGATCCTTTGTATACCAATGCATAATTCTCCCATCGGAAGGGGCCTGTCATGGTGGATAGCTTATACGGTGATAACAAAATCAACCGTCTTCAGGGGAGCGAGTTTGTGTTTATTTTTGTTGGCGCTGAGGGATTGACACACCTATTGAATTCTAATTGCCGATGCAGGTGGGCAAGCATGTGTGTATTATGTGTGTATGTGTGTGTTGGGACAGAAGTGGGGGTGGGGGGTGGCGGGGGGTGAGCACGCACTCGGGTTGGCGGCAATGTAATACCAAAAATTCAACAGTCAACCTTACATAGCCTCCTTTGCCATTTTATTTTCCTTCTCATTTTCCTTCGTATTTACCTTCTCACATGCATTCTCATTTGAATTTTCATGTGCCTTCTCATTTTCCTTCTAATTTGCCTTCTCATGTGCTTTCTCATTTACCTTCTCATTTCCCTCATGTTCCTTCTTTGCCTTCTTTGCCTTATTTGCCTTCTTTGACTTCTTTTCCTCATTTGCCTCATTTGCCTCATTTGCCTCATTTGCCTCATTTGCCTCATTTGCCTCATTAACCCCCCGTCACCTTCTTCACCCTTTTCTGCCTTTCTGACCTTTCCACCTTTCCGCCATTTCCGTATTTTCCGCCTATATTTACCTTGTTTGGCTTCTTTGCCTTATTCCCCTTATTTGACTTGGTCAACGTTGTCTCCTTCGTCTCCAGATTCACCTTATTTACCTTATTTGCCTCCGGAGCCTTCGGAGCCTTCGGAGCCTTCGGAGCCTTCGGAGCTTTCGCACACTTCGGAGCCTTCGCAACCTTCGGAGCCTTCGGAGACTTCGGAGCCTTCGGAGCCTTCGGAGCCTTCAAAGCCTTCAGAGCCTTCGTCTTATTGTTATTATTGTTGTTATTATTATTATTATTATTATTATTATTCAACGACGGTTGGCGAAGTGTTTGAACACCGACCTCCCCTCCCCTCCCCTCCCCTCCCTCCCTCCCAGCATGGTAAGCCGATAGGGCGGGCGCTCATCTGAGTCAGTAAATTGTTGTGCTTGTGTTGACTTAGGTGGCGCTCGTAGGCTCTACGTGCTGCATCTGTTCAAACAGCTCACAATGCCACCCCGACTCAATAACTCTGCCATCTATAACCGACATGCCCTATAGGCCACCCTCCTTTCACCGATTCGCCGCATACACCTTTCACCATTATGTCTGCCTATATACACCCGTTCGAGACCTGTCCGGGTCGGATTGGGACGCCCCCACTCCCTCCCTCTCCCCACTCCCCCACTCCGCCGCCACCCCGCGCCCGCCCCCTCACCCTCCCCCCCCCCCGCACAACACCATCCCCTCCCACCGACACCAGACTTGATTCCCGAATGAGTTGAGCGTCCGTCTCCCGTTTTGGTAGATCGTGGGGTTCGAACACACTGGTTCGAACCCTGGTCGAGTCAACATCAGTGACTTGACAAAATATAGATTATTGTCGCTTCCGAGCCAGGCACTCAGCATTATTAGGATGTTGAAAGGATTGGTTGGCTCAATGTCAGGATAAGGTGACTGAGTGGGATAGCATACTCCCACTGGGGCTGGACTGTAAAGTTGTCATGAGTGCGCACTGTCACAAGTCGGTACCGGTGCTGATAAGACCTTAGATGTTGTCAGGACCTCATCATCATCATCATGCTGTAGGTCGCGATATGACAAAGACTGCTTTCATGACTTGACTGTCGCTCTGCATTTAGCTCTCTGCTGTGAGAGTGATGTCCATGAGTCGGTCTTAATGTCTCTAAGCTTCAGGTTTCTCTTGATGGTATCCTTGAACTGGAGATGAGGGCGCCCTCTCTTTTCTGTAACCAGAAGACAGTTGAGAGTAGAAGATCTGCTTTGGTAGCCTGTCTGATGACATCCTCATGAGGTATCCAGTCCACCGGAGATTCTTTTCGATCAGAAGATCTTCCATAGAAGGCAGCCCTGTCCGTTTGAGTATTATCTTAGTGTCAGGATGTAAAACTGAAACTACCAACCAACCTCCCACCGACACCTAGTCCTCCAACCCCTGAGCCCCAGTATTCCCCATTAGAACGCGATTCCAAAGTATCATGCCGACAGATATAGCATAACAGCATATTATATGTGTAACAATTCCCATATATTCATTTAAAGACAAAGGGGGGGGGGGGCGACTTTGCTGGGGTTTGTGTATGTTTTTGTTGCTATTTGAAATAATAAAAGCCCAGACAATAAAACCCCACAATACAACCCCCCCCCAATCCCCCCCACCCACCCACCCACCCATGCGCACATATAACGCGCGATGGAGTGGATCTAAAGGCCCTGTCACATTACGGCGTATGGCGGGAGCGTATGGCGGCGTAGCGGCTTTACGTCATATACGTCGGCATACGCCGCATACGCTACTCATACGCTACTCATACGCTACTCATACGCTACTCATACGCCGCCAGTGCCGCAACATGCCGGCGTATGTGAAGCGTATGAGGCATACGCCGCCATACGCTTTCATAAATTCGTCCGTCCAATTTTTTTTGTGCATGCTCAAAAAAACACGACCTATGAGGGCGTATGGCCCATAATGTCAAAAAATGTCACAGCACGCTCCCATACGCTCCCATACGCTCCTCATACGCTCCTCGTACGCTCCTCATAGGTCCCCCATACGCTCAAACACACCCGAAAGTGGCACCAGCACGGCGTACGTAGGTTTTCAATACGCTCCCGCCATACGCCGTAATGTGACAGCCCCTTAAAGAGAAGTGACATTTTGGCTGGAAATAAATCTATGACCGGATAAAACCAGCCGGTAAAATATCCGTTTGAAAAAAAAATCTGAGTCCAAGTTTGTTTGTTTGTTGTTGTTTTATGTCCTAGCAACATCTAAGGTCATATCAGGATGGGTACTGACTTGTGACAGCGCACACTCATGGTGACGTTTATAGTGATGGCCCACTGGAAAACCAGGCCACCAGCACCAGGACCTGATTTCCCACTCAGTCACATTATCCTGACACTGAGCCAACCAGTCCTGGCCCGATCCTAATAATGCCAAGTGCCTGGCTTGGAAGTGACCAGTATCAAATTTTAAGTCATTGGTCTGACTCCACCAGGATTCGAACCTGAGTCCAAGTGTCGGGGCGCCTCATACCCCATGTTAAACTGCATATGTCGGATGTGGGAGATGTGTAGGTCATATTGACCAAAGCATGTCTTTGCTTTTATTATTATGACATGGACAACATGGTACATACCGAGCGCGGTGGCGCAATCGCTTGAGTGCGGGTCTCCGTGCGGGAGATCGGGAGTTTAATTCCCGGTCGAGTCAAACCAATGACTTATAAAATTTATCATTTTCGCTTCTCAGACTGGCGCTCGGCATTAAAAGGATAAGGCAAGGACTGGTTAGGTCAGGGTCGGGATGATGTGACTTTAGTGGGATATGAGGGCATGGTGCTGGTGGCCTGATTTCCCAGAGGGACAATGCTATAAAGTTGCCATGAGCATGAACTGTCACAAGTTGGTACCCATCCTCGTATGACTTTAGATGTTTACTGGACAAACGAATGATACATTGCCCCTTATTCCCTGATGGTGTAAATTACACACAGAATGTGACCTGTTGTCGAAGACTCAGACACGGGTCATCCTCCATATAATTGGTGCACACACCCCATTTTGTCACTGCTAGTAAAAATAAACCTTTTATGTGGAGCATGCTATCGTAGGAGTCTGCACTGACCTCTCCGCAAGGAGAGGAGGCAGGGAGTGGAGGCAGGGAGTGGAGGCAGGGAGTGGAGGCAGGGAGTGGAAGCAGGGAGTGGAGGCAGGGAGTGGAAGCAGGGAGTGGAGGCAAGGAGAGGAGGCAGGGAGTGGAGGCAGGGAGTGGAGGCAGGGAGTGGAGGCAGGGAGTGGAGGCAGGGAATGGAGGCAGGGAGTGGAAGCAGGGAGTGGAGGCAGGGAGTGGAGGCAGGGAGTGGAGGCAGGGAGTGGAGGCAAGGAGAGGAGGCAGGGAGTGGAGGCAGGGAGTGTAGGCAGGGAGTGGAGGCAGGGAGTGGAGGCAGGAAGAGGAGGCAGGGAGAGGAGGAGAGGTTGGTCGCAAGGTCAGGTACCTAGCCTACAGAAAAGAGTTGTGAATATTAGGTTATGTTACACAACATATTCGTTACTGTTGGTTATAAAAAAAGGGAAGATGTAATGTATGCATATGCTAATCAGCCAGCTAACTGACAACGGAGTCATGTGACCACCGCGAAGGTATGACGTCATGAAACAGCAATAAACCCTCGCGAACTACATTTTGACATAGATAGGTGGGCGTGGATAGGGTGGTGACCTCAGGGAGTCTAGGCGGTGTCATGGTTAGTACACTGTCCCGGAATGCAAGATATGTCCGTATGATTGCCGCTATATTTCCCATTTCTACCCCCCCCCCCCCTCCCATCCATCGACACAATGCATAACATTAAAGTTGCATAGTCCGATGGTTTTCAATTTCTGTATTTTTCCCAAGAAAAATATATTAGATCAATAACTGGTATCTACTTTATACTAGTTCAAAGTTACTTTTATTTTAAATGGTAAACTCTTTAGATATTTTGAGTGCAAACATGGAAAATTAGTTTTGGCAAGCCTGCCAAAACTCTGACACCATAGACTTCTGCAGTAACAGGTTCAGTTAAATTGACTCAGTATTGCCTTTTACGCAGAAACAAATGCTTAATAAGTGCATCAGTATCTCAGTTAGATATGTAAACTCAAATCTAGCTAATTGGTTTGGTTTTGAAAATTTGATATTTCATCAGACTATGCAGCTTTAATTCTTTCTGCTAATCAGCGGGCAACTTGGTGGTGGAAAACCCCTCTTAAGACCTCTTCAACAGAGCATGATGCGCAATGATCTGCTACCCACAATAGTTCTTTCCATTACCGTCAGCGGATAGCTTGGTGGTGGAAATCGCCTATCTGCACATTTCGCCAGCTCATTTTCTCACGGTACTCCCTCTTTCGCTGTTGTCGAAAATCAACCGCATCCGCATCATAAGACTCAAATAACTGACTGGTAAGCACATCTCAGATGTTTGATGAGACGGGATGGCCGAATGAGTTGACTGTCAATCTCCCTCTTTGGTAGATCGTGAGATCCGACCCCAAGGGTTCGATCCCTGGTCGAGTCAAGCCAACGACTTAAACATGTATACTTCTCGTTTCCTAGCCAGGCGCTCAGCATTATTAGGACGGGGCTAGAACTGGGTGGCTCATTGGCAGGATAATATGACTGATGTAGCCAGGATGTAAAACAACTACCCACTATCTCAGATGGGAGTTGCGACAGTTGCATCCTGATGGTCATGCACCAGTGACTTTCGGACATTTCCGACTTTATTTATATCATGGAGCAAACAATAGCCCGGCTTCTATTTCTAACTACTATTATCCTGGCCTTCAGATATATTGCAGTAGGAGAGAGGGAATGAATGTTCAAGAACCAACAAAAAATTGTGCCCAGCCCCCCCGCGCTCCCCCCCCCCCCACACCCACACCCACCCACCCACCCAGCCCTCTCCAAAAACTAATGCCCGGTACACACCTACCGTTTGTGTGCGCACACCTCCCGTATACGACCGAAAACTGCCCGTTTCGCCCACAAAAATCGCTTGGTGTGCGCTCCCCGCGCACACCTAGCGATTGCGATTCGCGCATAAAACCCAGTTTTTAGTGATAAAAGCGGCCGTTTACGATTGCGATTCGCGATTCGAAAAATGAATCGGCCCGTTTTCAGTTTTAAGCTGGTCGGGTAGAGTCGCGAGTTTTAGTGCGCGAATCCTATACGGGAGGTGTGTACTAGACATTAAGCGCGAACGAGCAACAGACCACCAGAGCGTGACACTATCACATGAAGTAGGTTCATTGCGAATTGCTGATATGCGCTTTGAAATTATCGGTTAGAGTAGGCCAGGCATGATGTCGTCTTTGATGAAGCATGTACACAAAGACCACACCGCAAGTCTTGTACTACGTCGCCCCGTGAATATCTCCAGCCAGCTGCCTTTATGCATTATCCCCCCATAGAGTGTGGTTTACTATCGCGGTAATTTGTTGATTTCTTTGACTTGATATTTTGACGGCTGTGCTTCGCATCTGTGCTCGGTTTGCATAGTGGATTATAAGGATGGAGGCAAGCAACATACCCATGGCTAGTCACATATTGGAACATATACAGGCAGGCCAAGGTGGCGAGAATGTACTAAATTCTTCTTCTTTTTCTCATATTCTATTTTTGATACCCAGACAAGCTAATGCAGTGGAACCTTTTATCTCAAGTGGGAATATAATTCACTTATTTAAGTGGCATTCAAATAGTGATAGAAAACCACACGCACAACACTAGAACAAACGCCTATAGAACTCTTGAACATTCAGTGATTAATTGTAGGACAACGACCTATGAGTATTGTACTTACATATCTTACTTATGAAAAGTACCCAACAACAAAAATACAAGTCTTAGATCAAGTCCCTTCAAACAAGGGCTGCTTGAGAGTGTGCTGGAAACAAATGTATTTACCTCCTTATTTCGAGTTTGCTCATATATAACTCTATCATGTTCAGATCTGAAATGGCATTTGAAGATTGAGGAACAAACCACAGCTTTCTCAACGCAACTTAGCATCCATTAATTTTGATTTACTATTCAACTAACCGTGTTTGATGTAAAACTGTAAACAATTGGCCAACACGTGGTGAATTATCATACACTGTGTGTGCTAGTGTATGGGCTTATTCCGCAAGTAATCCGTCAACCTGATCAACCTCATGTAACCACTGGACAGACAAGTAATGACCAGGATGTTCGACGATAATGATACCTAATATATATATATATATAAATAAACACTGGACGCGATGGTCTAATCCCGTGCGGAAGGTACGGGAGTTCAAATCCGAGACGAGTCAAACAAATGACTTCTAAAATTGATACTTGTTGTTACCTAGCCAGGCACTCGGCACTATTATGAGAGGAGGAGGACTCGTTGGCTCAGTGTCGGGATAATGTGACTGAGTGAGATATCAATTATCAGGGCATGGGGCTGGCAGCCTTATCTCCAAGTGGGACAGCATTATAAAGTCACCAGGAGTGTGCACTCTCACAAGTCGGTACCCATCCTTAGATGACCTTACATATTGTCAGGACGTAAAACTCCAACAACAAACCAACCATCCAACCAATCAACTACCCCCCTTCCCTCAACCTGACGGAACCAGATGGGATGGCTGAATGAGTTAGAGCGTCTGTTGGTAGACCATGGGATCGTGGGTTCGAACCCTGCTCGAGTAAAACCAATGACTTCAAAATTAATACATGTCACTTCCTAGCCAGGTGCTTGGCATTATTAGGATAGGGCAAGAACTGGTTGGCTCAGTGTCAGGATAATCTGACTGAGTGGGATATCAGGTGCTGGTGCTGGTGCTGGCGGCCTGGTCTCCCAGTGGGGCAGCACTATAAAGTTGCCATGTGTGTGCTCTGTCACAAATACCAAACAAACAAACAGACCTTCAACCTGACGGCCATCTTCACATAATGCTGATTTGCATAATGCTGTGGATATTCTAAGCCATGCAGTCTGGTTGGGTGGTGACGTTATCAGCGGATATACGTGTGCAGACTGGGTCTTCTCTTTAATATCACTCCCCTCCCCAATCACCCAGGTATCTTATGTATGCTGATAAGTGGACTGTCAGTGTTGAATATCCATCTCTTCAGTCAGACGAGCACTACGAAGGGTACCAGCTCTATAATATGAACATCCATGATGTTGTGTCTCACCAAAGTGCTTACTGCAAATGTAACATGTGTGCTCAATTTCAAGCCTTATCTAGAATGCTCGTTTGTCTTGAACGGGGTTTATTATTACATATAGATGCAGATAGATACAGATATATACAGATAGATAGATACATATAAATAGGTACAGATAGACAGATACAGATATATACATATTTTACCTCGGTATACAGCCTCAGGCTAGCCTCAGGCTAGGGAGAAGGAAGCACGTGAGGTACCAGCAATTAGCATATACAACTCACGACTGGATTACGTGTCGTTGGGTTGCTCCGGCAAATTTAGTCTACATACAAGCTAATACGCAGTAAGTATCATAAAAACTGTGGTTAGCTTAATCATGATGCATTAGAGCATCATTATGGAAAGTTTAGACTTTCTTTGGTCCATTTTGGACGAGTTATTTGGTTATAAAAAACCAAGGATAGAATTCCTTCTCGAAGGATTGAAACCGATCATTAGCGGTTCTGTCAACACCCGAGTCACCGTGTGATTATGGGTAGAGATGTGGGCTCTGCCTCATCTCCTGTGGAAATTCTCTCGTACTCTAATAGAGAGTAATGTTGGAGATGCTCCTGGGTTTCTATATACATATTTTACCTCGGTATACAGCCTCAGGCTAGCCTCAGGCTAGGGAGAAGGAAGCACGTGAGGTACCAGCAATTAGCATATACAACTCACGACTGGATTACGTGTCGTTGGGTTGCTCCGGCAAATTTAATCTACATACAAGCTAATACGCAGTAAGTATCATAAAAACTGTGGTTAGCTTAATCATGATGCATTAGAGCATCATTATGGAAAGTTTAGACTTTCTTTGGTCCATTTTGGACGAGTTATTTGGTTATAAAAAACCAAGGATAGATTTCCTTCTCGAAGGATTGAAACCGATCATTAGCGGTTCTGTCAACACCCGAGTCACCGTGTGATTATGGGTAGAGATGTGGGCTCTGCCTCATCTCCTGTGGAAATTCTCTCATACTCTAATAGAGAGTAATGTTGGAGATGCTCCTGGGTTTCTTTTATAGACTCCCCACAAACCTTTTCAGGCGTTTCTCCGAGTTTCGTAGCATTTTCTCCATCTTGTTGACGTAGTAGTCACAGGTGGGAGAAGTGTGCGGAACAGAGGGATGGGCGGGCCGATACACTGGTCCCGACCCCGCGTAAGGTTTGGGCTTGACCCACAACCCACGCACAAATTTAGCTTATTACCCCTGTGTTATAACGGTATAAACACGTTCTCTAACACCAATAGATGTCCAAATGAGTTTGAAACAACCATGTTGTGACATATATATATACCGGGACTGATCAAAAAATGTTGTTTCAGCTCCCGATGGCCACGAAACGGGGTAAGCGCGGTGCAGCAGCAGCCGAGGGGCGTGTTCCGAGTGGCGGGGACGAGGAGTACGACTCCTCACCCGTGTTGTCGGCAGGGCCTTCGACACAGCCCGGGGCGCATATTCTCTCCGAGGAGGACATAGTGCCTGACGGCGCCGCGCCTCAAAATTGGGAGACGCGGTTTGCGGCGATGGAGAGTCATATAATGGCTCTCAAACCACCGGTGTCTCGTAAACGGTGAATGCCGAGTGTTCAAGAGGAGTCTTCTTTGGAGGATTTCTCGGACACAGACTCAGCGATGGAGCTTAGGGCTCCTCCTCCTTCTCCTAAACGGAGGAAGAAGAAGAAACATATCGTTTCTTCTGGTGATGATTTCACCAAGGAAAGGGGGAAGACTGGACTTCGCAAAAAGCGCAAGACCAAGTCCAAGAAGAAGAAAAAGAAGAAAGATTCTTCTTCTTCCGACTCGTCCACAGATTCCACTTCCACGGAATCGGACTCAGACACGCGATATGAAGGTGTCTATGCTGCCATTGGGGGCAAGGTGGCTAAGAAAGTGGAGAAGCCAAGGGCTAAGCGTGTGAAAACCACTACGCTTATGCGGGAGAACATTAATGGCCATTTCCGCACGTTTAAACCGGCGGAGATTATTTCCAAGTTATCAGATGAGTTAACAGGCATTAAAGGTGTTCCCAACTCCATCATTAAGGAGATGGATCGAGATGTCAATATGACGGAGGACCGTAAGAGATTTGAGGGTGTGTTGCACATAGTGCATATGGCGGTGCTTGGTACCCTAACAGCTATTGCTCCTGTAGCAAACAGAATGCAACGAGAAAATAAGTTCTCGTCTTTGGCTAAGACGATGGAGAAAGGAATTGCATTGTTGGCGGCGGCAGGTAATTAATTACCTGTCGTATCGAAGATATGAAAATGTCTTCAAGTCGGTTTGCACAGATGCTGGCAAAGAAGTGGCTCGCTCAAAGAAGGTTACCGATAATGATGGGAAAGAGTTTACGCTCTTTCTTGCTCCAGAGCCGATTAAAGGGAAACCTTTAGATAACAATAAAATGTTTGGCGGTCAACTACAATACCTCTATAAAGAGGTAGAAACTGCAGCCAAGAGTGGCAAAAACATGGATGGTAAGAAGAAACAGGAAACTCCTCGTTTCAAAAGGTCACGAGGGGATTTTCGTCCACGGCGGTTCACCAGGGGAACCAGACCGGGCTCAAACTTCGGTCAAGCTTTTCAGGGCCGGGGCGCTCGCTCAGCCTGGACCGACAACACCGCACGGCCACTGGGCCGAGGTGTCAACTCGCCGAGACCCTTCCCCAGGGGCGGGTCCAAGTAGAGGTTGAAACACAAACGTTACAAGTCCTTCCAGCCTCTAAAACCACACAAACTGTAAGCGACTTTGTGGCTGGTAATATTAATAATCATATTTCTGAGTGGCACAAAATTACTAGTGACCAAGAAATTTTACAAATTGTTAGGGGTGTTCACATTCCCTTCACACAAATTCCGGTACAAGGCAGGATACCTTTTCCTTATAACATTGAACCGGTTGAATGAGAGGCACTAACTAAACAGGTACAAAAATTCTTTGTGAAAGGAATTATACAAAAAGTGACATACTGTTCAGGAGAGTTTATTTCAAACATCTTCTCGAGACCAAAGCCTAATGGCGAGGTTCGAATGATCCTGGATTTAACAATCCTTAATAAAATGGTTGAATATCGACATTTTAAAATGTTTTCGGTAGATACGGCACGAGATCTGATTACGCCAGATGCGTGGATGGCTAGTGTTGATTTACAAGATGCATATTATATGCTTCCCATAAGGGAAAAAGACCGGACATTTCTTCGGTTTCTTTGGGATAACCAACTCTTTGAGTTTACCTGCATGCCGAATGGTTTAGCTTGTGCCCCTCATTTATTCACTAAAACTGCTTAAACCTGTTTTCTCAGTAATGGCGCGGAAGGGTCATATAATGTTTCCATACATAGATGATTCCTTTATTATAGCATCAACACAAATTGATTGTGTGAATGCAGTTTTGGATTTATGTGCATAACTTACTAAATTGGGTTTCATGTACATCCACAAAAGTCAGTGTTTTAAAAACCATACAAAACACACAAAACAACTCATATGTTTAGGGTTTATCTGATACACAGTCTCTTACAGTGTCCGATAACAAACAAAAACTAATAAGTTTATGACTACCAGTGGACCCAGCTTATTAAGTTACCAAAACCTAAAATTAGACAGGTCGCAGTCCTTATTGGGATAATGATATCGTATGCACCCGCTATTCTATACGGGAAGGCCCATTTTAAATCTCTAGAAATAGATCAAAATTTAGCGTTAACACAAACTAAAGGGAATTTTGAGC